>OX352773.1:202504-366071 GCA_947095535.1 Poecilobothrus nobilitatus | reverse complement strand
CGTATGCAAAAAAAAAATCAATAAACATACATATATAATATTGCTTTAAGGAAAAATAAAACAAAATGATTTTATGCGTTTTTTTGGAAATCATTTAAATAAAAATAAAATTGATTAAAAGGAAAACAGAAAAAGAATAAGCTCATATTTCGTCAATAATATTTTACTAATTATTTTTTTCGCGTTTTAAAAGTTTGTAGTAGAAACAGTCTTATTGGACTTCTTGTAGCTTTGTTTATTTCAGAACTTTTAATTGGCAGGAAAATATATATGTACCTACTGATAATTATAATTATAATTAGTAGGTACTATTAATTATTATACATATGTACATAATACATACATACATATATGTACTTACATAATTTCCCAGCTTTTGACACATTAATCAATTGTTCTATTTGTTTTCATTTCTTTTTACAATATTTTTTTCTCTTTTCAGCAGGTTCTGAATTATTCTTTCATTTGGAGATTTCAGAATAATAACAATGTCAATTTGTAGGTGTATGTTTACTTTGTTAAGTGGATTAAAAATACTGTGCAACAACAAAAATAAATAAATAAAAAATGTTTATGTTATCTAGATTTTCTTTTTGAATTTTATTATAAAATTAAAATAGATACTTGCATATGTTCATATGTATGTATTTACATACCTATTTTCTATTATGTTTCTATTATTCGTAAAGTAGGACTATGTAGACAAGACAAGTAGAACAAGAACTTTTGATCCTCCTTAAAATAAATGGGATTTGAATACATAGTTTAATATCTATACATATGTGTATGTATGTGTATGTGTATGTATGTATATATGTATGTATGTACATATTAGGAACATATTATATTATATGTATAATAATAGCATTAGACGTCAGAAAATGACCAATATTGTTGCCGACCGCATACAATTATGTATAAGGTAGGTATTGTTTTCATACTAAAAATTTGTACCCGAGATTTTGGCAAATATGCACTACTCGGTGTGGAGAAGGCTGTAAAAATTTTTTTAGAATGATAGAATGATGATGATGGAATTTTTTGTAATTTCATATTTAAGGTTTTGACGTAAATATCTCGCATTGATAAGCTTTTGGAGCAAATCGGACAACCGCAAGTTGTAGTTTACTAGTGTCCTTTTAAGTTTTTACGAGTATTTCGTAACAGAAAATTATGAGAAAAATTTATGAGAATTTTATGAGAAAAATTATTAAGAAAAAGTTGTTACACATTTAAAGAGGAACAACTTTGCCATAGAATGTTTTTTGATCCGACTAACTTTAACTTTTATTTAATTTTTTTCTAAGTCCAAATTTCATACATAACACTCCATATGAATTTATATGAACAATTTTTTTGTTTTTTTTTATACCTATCTCTAAAAATGTATATACATACTTATATATATCTATGCATATTATTCTTTTGTTGATGACATAAAATTAAAACGGTAAAATTTTTGTTAGCAGATTCAATATTAATCTTATGTTTGTTTTGTATTTGTTTACAGTTTTTATTATTTTTTACTTCTAATATTTTTGAATGAAAAAAAAATCATGTAAGTACATTACATAATAATGTAAATGAATGCACATACATATATTTTTACGATTTCATTGCTTATTATTGTTATTGAATAAAACAAAATGTTGTTCAATTATTAGAAGTTATTTTGCTTTGATATAAATTATTATGTAAAAAAAACTATAAATTTCGTGTAGTGGCGGTCGGTCCTGTGGTGGAGACACCTGATTTTTTTTTTCTATTAAGTTGAGCTAACCTAATTTTATTTTATTATTTTTTTTTATTGTTTCATTGATTTACTGTTAACTTCAATACTTTTAATGAGTTTTCGTAAAATAATTTAATTATGCTTTTAAAATTTAATTTATTTTAATCAAGATCAAATTTTAATGATTAAAAGAACTTTAATTACCTATAACAGCTAAGTAGGGAACTACAATATTTCAATATACATATGTATGTACCTATTAAAAATGCTTAAATATACATAATATGTATGTATGTATGTAATTGTTAATTACATTGCTATTGCATTACTGCTTACTACATCATTTTCAAAAGACAAAACAAAAAATTATAAAATAATTATTAACTACTTGTGGTTCACAAATAATAAAAAATTGCATCAGTATGTACTTATGAAATATTATTTTACACATTTTTTGAATTTATTAGATTTACAAAAACGTGAAGGTGGCTTTTACGGTGAACCGTAAAAGTGAAACTTTAAACATCTTATAAAAATATTTTACCAGAGACTGAGATGTGCAAATGGCAGTAAAAACGTGTAGATGCCGCTGCGTGCACCATTTTTAAATTTATTCTGATTTAGTCTTAATTTTCAAAATTTTTTTTAAATTTCTCAAAACTATTTTTTACTTTGGATAATGTTTTTTTTTTTCATATAAAAATAAACTTTCCGTTCGATTCGTAAACATTTTTTATGCATTAAGCTTAAAACCGATTAAAAATATAAAACACAGACAATATACTATGTAGGTATGTAATGTATGTACCTACATATTATATAAAGTAGTGTAGATTCATTTTACGTATTCTTTTTTACGTTTATGCGTATACTTTATACACCATTTTATACATGCATGATGTATATCAATTCAGATAATATTATATGGGACTATTACAAAAGTTACGAAAGTTCATATTTCTTGAAATTACAGTCTCATTCATGTTATTTTCATTACATACTACGAAATACAATACATATGTAGATGCATGTTTAAATTATTTATTTATAAATTTATATATTTATTTTGGGAGGGGATATTATATTTATTTGGCTATTTTTATAGTTTATTTTGGGAGGGGATACATATTTTTTATTATGATACACTGTTTCAGATACATACATATGTACATATGTATGTACATTATGTTGTGAAATATATGTAAGTAAAAAAAAAAGGTCTAACTCAGAGTCAGTTCAGATTTCCGACAACCAAATTTTAGAATTTATATAATATTATAAAGGAATTTACCTTACATTGGATGTATTAATGATTCTAAAATATTAAAACTTAGTAATCTAATTTCATACCAAAAACAAATTTTGAACAGCTTGAACTCATATTTGTATAAATAATACATTATTTTTACACATAAAAAATGTCCTATTTTTAAACTACAAACTAAGTTGTACTATGATTAAATATTAACTTTTTAAATGGATGTTATTTAATTTTGCACAAAAAATTGTTGATGCAAATGACAAGTAATGCATTTTTTAATTTAAAAAAAAATTTACTAAATACCTACATTTTACATTCATTCATACGGTTAACATTTATTCTTTCACTTTATTTTAGTTATTTCAAAAACTACAACCAACTTTTTTTTTTAATTTTTAAAGATTTTAATTATTATTTACACTATATTGTATTCAATTGTAAATTTATTTTATGAATAATTTTATAGTCTCTTACTGCAAATATTTATTTTAAATTTTTAATAGCATTACTTTATACTTGATTTAAGATTATCCTTAAATATAATATTATCCCAAAGTAAAGTATCTGTTGTTCACCGGATGATTACGATAAGCCTTTATTTAAATTAACGTTATAGAAAACGAATCCCTAATTGCAAAATTAATCATAAATTTAATTAATTTAACGCACAAGCATATACATATGTCCGAGTTTAAGAAATATAAAAATTAAATATCTATGTGAAAAGTCATAAAGAAATCAAATAGTGAATGAAAAAGAACAATCAAAATTTATTACACGACAATTGTAAAATGGAAAAACTTTTGAGTATTTTACGCTTTTTGTACGCCTTTTTATACTAATTTCTCCAATAAATTCTAAATAAATTTAAAAGCAACTAATTGGATTCCATGCATGCTATAACACAATATACTGTTATTAGAATTATGTATATTTTGTACTTATTATACTTTAAATTATAGGTATAGGGAATTATTTTTCTTTCTTTTAAAATTCTTAAAATACCTTGTCTGAAAATATTTAAAAGCTCTCTCATAAGAAAAAAACAAAAATGAGTCATTCTTTAAATTTTTAATAGAGACTGGTAACTCTTTATATATTGCTTTAGCATAGTACTTAATTTGTTGTAATTTTTATTTATTAATTAGAAATAAAAATTATCTTTGTTTTTGTTAATTGAATTAATAAATTACATAAAAAGAAACTTTTAAGTCTTAAATAGTTTAAGTTTTAAATTATCTTTTCTACAATAACTAGCAGGAATACCCGGCGTTGCCGGGAGTATTTTTTGGTTTTATGAAATAAAAATTATTAATTTTTATTTTTGAATTAATATAATTTAATTAATAATTTCTATTATTTTATAGATGCTGTGACTTAATATTTTTGATTTTTATACCCTACACATTAAGTATAGGGTATATTAACTATGGTATGGTGTTTGTAACCACCAAAAGGAAGCGAGTTAGGTATAGACATGTATATATATTCTGAATCAGGATCACCGCCGGAGTCGTATTAGCGATGTCCGTCCGTCCGTCCGTTCGTCCGTCCGTACGCACGATTACTCAAAAAATAATGATGCTATCTTGATGAAATTTATACTGTAGGTTAACAATGACTAAGGTAAGGCGGGGATTGTAAATGGGCGAAATCGGATCATGCGTTCGAGTACCTCCCATACAACTTCCAAAACCTAATACGCATATTTTCGAAATTAATAAAGATAGAAACTTAAAATTTTGTACGAGGGTGTGTTTTTCTGAATCCCTGATATCCCCAAAATTTGAGATGAAGTGGAGTGGTTGTTCGGGTACCTCCCATACAACTCCCAAAACCGAACATGCATATCTTCGAAATTAATAAAGATAGGAACTTCAAATTTGATAGGAGGGTGCTGAAAATTTGAGAGGAATTGGAGTGGTCGTTCGGGTACCTCCCATACAACTCCCAAAACCGAACAAGCATATCTTCGAAATTAATAAAGACAGAAACTTCAAATTTGATACTAGGGTGTTGTTTCCTGAATCCCTGATTTGTCCAAAATTTGAGATGAATTGGTGGAGCTGTTCGGGTACCTCCCATACAACTCCCAAAACCGAACATGCATATCTTCGAAATTAATAAAGATAGGAACTTCAAATTTGATACGAGGGTGTTATTTCCTAAATCCCTGATTTGCCTAAAATTTGAGATGAATTGGAGTGGTCGTTCGGGTACCTCCCATACAACTCCCAAAACCGAACAAGCATATCTTCGAAATTAATAAAGACAGAAACTTCAAATTTGGTACAAGGGTGTTGTTTCCTGAATCCCTGATTTGTCCAAAATTTAAGATGAATTAGAATGGTTGTTCGGGTTTCTGCCACACAACTCCTAAGACCAAACAAGCATATCTTCGAAATTAATAAATATATAAACTTGAAATTTGAAATAAAAATGTTCTACCCTGTTGATGTCTCTAAAATTTGAGATCAATTGGGGTGGTGATCCGCGTGCCTTCACACTCTTCCCAAGACCTAACAATCATATTTTCGAATTTAATAAAGATAGAAACCTGAAATTTTGTACAAAGGTTGTAACAGCATTTATTTTTTTTAGCTTGTATTAAATACCTAACTAAAATAACTTATGGATTTTTAATTTAATTGGAATGTTTTAGGTGTAGGGTATAAATAAGTCGGTTGCATCGACTTACTGTTATTTTTACTTGTTCTACATTTAATTAATATCTGCAGTTAATTATAGTTGCATTCAGTTTTTTTTTTAGCAAATTGAATAAACAGAACGAAGAATTAGACTCAATTCGTTTACAAAAAATTCTGAAATTAATAAAAAATGATATAATTAATAATTAACATAAAAGACCATATACTACAGTAGAACCTGATCAATTTTTTTCCGTAAGTAATGTTACGTCAAGTTTTTATGAATTATCCTTTTTAGCTCATTTTATACATTGTTTAATGAAAAGTAATAAAATTTTCACCATGTGTGGGTCTCTTAAAAAAAATAATGTTATAGAATGAAGAATTAGTTATATATATTTTATGTAGCCGCAGCGGTTATGGACTACAGGGCTTTAAATTTTGTAAAAGCACTATTGTTAAATGTGTGTAATATCTCAGAATTTGCTTAACATATTTTTAACATAATAATTTATAATTATTGTATCTGGAAACATAAGAACATTATACATATACTATATGTATATATTTTAATATATTTTTCAGAAATATATTATACACATACATATTGTTAAACCACGTCATCTTTAATAATGCATTACTGACTGATGATATAATGATAGTCTTATGAGAGGAGACTATTTCAGTTTTTAATAACTACCGAAAGTGTTATGTTGTTAAAACTAAGACACATCATTCTTAAGATACCTAATTAGGTTAATTTTATTACTATTAGTTATTAGAAACTTGCATTGAAAGAGAGTTTTATGGAACAACAAAAAGAATATAGACAAAAGTAAAGAATTTTGAAAATATCTTTAATAATAATAAGTACATAATAACATTACAAAATATTAGACACTCCAACACTTACAAAAAATTACGAATTCAAAAAACAATAATTTAATAGGCACTCCAAATGGACTAACAAAGCTTAAGAAAAATTTGTCACAGGACTTTTCAAAGACCGTAAATTCATCCTACAAAATTGGACACAAAATGGAAACGACAGTTTTTTTAGCAGACTATCATACCGAAATGCTTTAATGTGTCTTAACCAAATTAATTGATTGAGCTTCTGTGCTAAACTGCAACATTTGTGCAAATTTTTAACTCAATTGGATCAAATTGATCGTAAATAAATCAACTTAGTAAGCTTCTGTGCTAAAGAGCAGCACTTTTGCAAATTTTCAAATCAATTGATTAAACCGTTTAGGTAGGAGAACAAAAAAATTTATTGGCCTTCGTGCTGAAACGGGTTAACCGAACTTAATAAAAATTTGTTTCAAGATTTCTTTCAGACCATAAGACTACTTTACAAAATCGGAAACTAAAATATTTTTGAAAGCACACCCGGCCAAATTTGGTTAATACATTGCTACCCCTAAACCTAAGAAGAACACCCCTAAACCTAAGAAGAACACCCCTAAACCTAAGAAGAACATCTATGCAAACTTTAAACTCAACCGTTTGGCAGAGATAATCAAAACCGTTTAGGACAACGAATAAATTAAATAACTTTAACAGCTTTCCGGGCGTCAATGGGTTAATAAACCGCAACGCAATATAGCTTATAACTCCTCCCAGGCTCCCAAAAATGTTTCTGCAAAATTTGATTGTAATACTAAAATAACATTGTTATGGCTCCAGCTTAAATTAAAACAAAGCAGTATCAACCCCTCTGGGGGCTCAAAGCAGTATCAACCCCGCTGGAGCGAACACAAACTTTCAAGAACTATACACATATTATGGAAAACAAATTTATACTTGTTTCCATTATAACTAGTTTTTTAGTATTTTTTCAGTTTTTATCAGTATTCAGAGTCATCTTTTGCAAAATGTAAGTACTTTTTTTTTGAAAATTTTCAATTCAGCATTTCAAATTTGAATAAAAATTGAAAAGAAGTCTTGTATCAAATTTACTTTTCAAAGAGGTTCAGTTCTGCAAAAATTTGTAAAAATAAAATCAAAAATTAAAAAAATGGTAAGTTAAAAATTTGTTGAAATATTTATGTTGGCTCCAACGAACAAAATGTGATAAAGGTAATTGGGCAAAGCATTTTTGTACTTTGGAGCGAACAAATTTATTTTCCAAAATTTTATGATAATTTGAAATGTACCATAATTTCTAATTTTTAGTCAAAATTTAATGAAGATGACATTTTAAAAGAATTATTAAATGAAGATTCTGATGAATATGACGACGATATATTTGAATTTTGTCAAGAGAAGCGGCCTATTCGTGATGGTATAAAAAAATTTTATTCAAAATGTAAATTATCCGTTAAAATATGATTTCAATAGGTGCATAAAAAATGACAATCAGCGAAGAAATAGAAAATTTGGGATGTGAAGCAATAAGAAGAAATTGAAGGAAAAGTGGTAACATCAAACCCCATAGAAAAAATAAATGTTACTACTCGTAAGCAAGATATACGGTGGAGAAACAATTCATATGCACCTAGCATTGACTATAAAAGTGTAATGACAAATGAAGAAAATATGAATTCGAGCACAACACCACTTTTGCTAATTCAATATTTTCAAAAAAAAATCACTAAAAAATTGTGCCAAGAAGCCCCTGAATTTACAAACCTTTATGCAACGTGAAAATTAGTAAAAGATGGTTCAAAACTGGTTCACTTGTTTGGGATTCATATATTAATGGGCACGTTGAAATATCCGCGGATTAATTTGTATTGGAATTCGAACTATCGAACTTCGAACTATGTGGACTTGGTAAAAAATACAATGTTTGTTACAAGATTTTATTCACTCCGCAATAATTTACATTTTGTCGACAATGACGAAATTTTCCCTACAGATAATAAGATGGCAAAAGTTCGTCCATTATATGATACAATTTTAAATCGATGTCGACAATTACCAATAGAAAACTTTATATGTGTCGATGAACAAATGATTCCATTCAAAGGAAAACTTGCAATTAAACAGTACATGAGAGATAAGCCGAGTCGAGGGGGAATCAAATTGTATATGTTGTGTGGCCAAAGCGTATATGTTGGGTGGCCAAAGTTGTGAAATTAATAAAGATTTACAAAAGCAATATGGATTTGGTGCTACTGTAGTCCTACACTTAATTGAAAATATTGAGCCTATGGCTTCTGGTCAGTTCATAACATTTGACAACTTCTTTACGACTTATCAACTGCTCAAAACATTGAAAACAATGAATTTTTTGGCTGTTGGAACAACATGATTAAATAGGTTTTCAAATTCACTGTTTACAAATTCAAAAGAATTTAAAAAACAGAAGAGAGGACAATGTGAAGAAGTTGTTGATTTAAACAAAAATATTGTTATGATAAAATGGAATGACAATAAAGAAGTACATTTAGTTTCTAATTTTGTTGGCATTGGTGAAACTGATAAGGTTGAACGCTGGGACAAAAACCAAAAAAAGTTCACTGAAGTAGAACGTCCAGAAGCTATCAAAATATACAACGAAACGAAGGGGGGAGTAGATAAACTCGATCAGTTGATAAGTTTCTACAGAATCTTTATCAAATCAAGAAAATGGACCCTTCGAGTTATAACCCACGCACTAGATATAGCTATATGTTAACAGTTGGTTAGAATACCAACAAGATTGTAAACAAACAAAAGTACAAGCAAAGGAAGTTATGGATTTAATGCTATTCAGGCTTCGTCTGGCAGAAGAATTAATTATGATGAATAAGCCGGCGAAAATACTAAAAACCAAACAACGAAAAGAATTTTGTCCAAATCGTGAAATATCGAAGAACAATGTAGGTTATTTACCTGAATATGACGAGGAAGCTGCGGAACAAGGTATTTTTGCAACTTATGGGTGCAATAAAAAGACATTTGTTTACTGTAATGAACGTAAAGTGCCCTTATGTTTCGTCTCAAAAGTACGAAATTGTTTCGAGGCATTTCACACTAAAAATTAGTATTACTGAGAATTAGTACCATAGACATATTTATTTTTTACTTGTTTTTAGTTATGATTTTTGTGTTTTATTAAATTGCTGAATTTATTGGAATTTAACTAATTTTTTTTATGTTTATAATTTAAATTAAAAAAATCAACTAAAAAAATATTGAATTTCTAGTGAAAAAAATTACCCTTTGATTAATTTTGTTCGTTGGAGCGAACATGCCCTTTACCCCATTTCAAATAAGCCTAAGTTAAAAAAAATTTAAAGACGTCTTATTAAGATCGCCCTTAACTGTTATTTACCAAAATTATAATTCTTTTAAGCAAAACAAAAAAATTATTAGTGAAGGGGAATATGTTTTATTGATATTGTCATAGAACTTTGAACTGTTACAAAATTTCAGATGTCTAGATAATTTAAGTATCAAGAAATGAAATGAAATGAATTTTGCCGTTGTGTGATAGCATTTGAAGCTGTTATGTTAGAAATTTTGCAAAGGTCCTTGGCATAAAAGTGATTTTTTTTAGCAAAATTTGAGATACTGAGCTTAACTTTTTTTTTTTTTTGCGAGAGTAAGTGGGAATCTCAAAAGACGCAAATGAGTTCAACGCGCGAATCTCTTTGGTAGTGTTGGAATTTAACCAACTAAACGGCACCTCCCTTGTAAACCAAACATTAGGTTAGATCCCATGGCACAATTTACTATTTGGTTTGGGGGTTGGGAAAATAGGAAGAAAATTGGGAAATATATGAAGTTATTGGATGTTGGGTAGGATTAATTAGAAGACAGATGTTGATGTTCTCCTTGAATTTACTGATATCATACACGTTATGATTGCCAATTTTAGGGAATACTTCCGATTTCAAGCTATTCCATATTCGGGCTGTACGCATTACAAATTAATTTTGCATGTGCGAAGGTATGCCATCTGAGGATGTTATGTCTTTAAGTTACAGCCTGTTCAGCCTGTTCAAAATATCTATATAATAAAGTGAGTGCTCCAATGACCTAGTAGAGCCAGAATTGAGATAGCAATGGGATCGTTTATTAAACCAATTGCTCTGTTTTGCACTTTGAAGTGTGCGGTGAAGTATAGCAGTATTGACTTTACTTAAGATTAGGCAGCACTGTGTTTTGGAGATAAACTCTGTTGATTTTACTCCAATATGAAATTTTTTCTAAAACATTATTTAGTTCATGTATAGTGGAATTCAGTTATGCTCAAATAAAAACTATATTATATTTGTGTGAGTATCTGTATCCTAGAGTTGACACATACTCTCCACTTTTTTTCGTTTTTATAATTTTTGAGGAAACGGTTGATAATTTTCAGGAAGAACGTTTGTAATAATTTTCAAAAAATTAGAGATACTAATTAAAAATCTAGTTATACAAGAACGAGTTCATGAAACAAGAGATCCAGTTCTTTGTCTGCATCGTTACAACTAATCCAAATAATTTAGAAGCTATTAATAAATAAATTTCCAGAACTCAAAAATAAATTCAATTATTTATGAGTCTTGTAAAGTACTTCGTAAATTTATTAAGGATTTTGCGAAAATCGTAAAACTTTTAACTAATTGTTTAAAAATGGATAAACTCACTGGCATATCTTTTACATAATATAGAAATGCTTTTATTTTTTTGAAATTACTAGTTTCTACTGATATTATTCTCTGATATCGCGAAGAAATTCGCTTTAACAACTGATGCGAGTAACTTCGTTTTTGGAGCTGTTCTCTCTCAACAAGTTCTCTATACTAATTACTAGTTTCCTAATTATGTTAGATTGCTAATTATGCAAGATTGCTAATTATTACTCGATGTGGTTTACTTTTTCGGTTGAATGTCCCTTCACAGTGCCTTCTTTTATCTTCTAAATCTTTTGAGGCTTCTAAAGATTCATTTAATATTTCTGGTGAAGATTCTGCTTTTTCTTCTTGAGGATCCAGTCGGTCTCACGTTTTAATTCTTCTTCATTTGTGGTATAGGCTGTTCGTTTATATGACGTTGTATGAAGTAAAACACTTTGTAGATTAAGCTTACTTTATTTTATATATTAGACTAATTTTATTGAGAACTTATTAAAAATACAATATAATTTGGTAATCCATACCAGTTACATTCTTACATCATCCAGGTAAATTGTCCACAGCTGCGAGTTCTTATAGATCAATTGGTTTGCTTCTAATCGTATCCAAGATATTCGAAAAGCTATTTCTTAGCAGACTAAAAACAGTGTTAGAAGAGAATAATATAATCCCAGAGAATCAATTTGGATTTCGAGAAAACCATTCTACCACTGAATAAACACCCCTAAAGTACTGAATAAAATAAGATACAAATGCACAACAAGACCACTTTTTTTCGTTTTTATATTATAAAATTTTAAAAATAGAGCTTTTTCCAACTTTGAGGAGAAGGAGCTCCATTTTATTTGGGAAATACAAATACAAAACTAATTTCAGAAAATTAAGTTTTTAATGAAACCTGTCCATGGTTAAAATTGCGTTGCTCCATTTTACACGGTGTGGATGTTATGTAAACAGAAGCACAGACAGGCAGGCGCATAAAGTGAACTATTAGTAAAATTTTATCTTTTAACAAATTATTTATATTTGATGGAAAATTTTTTAAAATAACATTGTTTTTTAATTGAAAAATATTCACGTCTTGAAAAGTGTTGATCTTATACTAGAATTAGAACAATGACGCATTAAAATTACAACATGTACAATGTTATAAAAATATTATAAAATATTATTAGCAAATTTTCACAATACCTATTATTCTTTTAACTGATTATAGCAGATTATAGTTATAACCTGGTATAACTAAATTTATTATTTACAACTTAACTTGTTTAACTAAATTTATTATTATTTTTTTTTTTGTGTCTTCTATTATTATATTATATTTCGTTCTTATCGAGAAAATCCGGAAGTTAAATATCAAATTACGTTATTTTCAAGCTTTAATATTATATTTGAAGCTTTTTACCCCAAATCTTTCACAATTGAAAGTATATTTTGCGTTTACTTGAAATAAAATACAGGAATATTTTTTTTATTTCTATAAATCGAAGAAAATTTTTTTCTTCTTGTGAACAAAATTTACAATAATAATCTTGATATAATTAAATAAAAAGTGAAATATTCTTATAAATCACAACTAATTAAAATAATAAATAAAAAATAACTTTTTAATTTTTGTAATTTACTTATTTATTATAGTTAAATACGAATTTTTCCATATAATTAGTTACATTATAAATTTAATAATTTAATAACAATAATCAAAGCACTTATATATTCACAAGTAGGCTCTATAGGATATGGCCTTATCCAAGTTTGAATATTTTCAGTTATAGACCTCGATCAATAGTCTCTTTCTTTTTACCTTTAAGATTTGTCATAAACACAGGAACGTCCGTGAGCATATAGTTAATACAAACATATGCTAATCCGATTTATGCAAAACAATGAAACTCATTAATATCTAACTATCACTAGTAACATTTGTGATATTTTGATAACAATTGAGACTTTTATGAAGTTCAATTCTGCTTTAAAAATAAAATTTTCAGAGTTAAAATTCCATTATAAGGTTAGTGGAATCATAGGAAATAATATTTTATTACCTTTTAAAGCTGAAATTAATTATAATGAAAAATTATTAAAATAGAAAACGAGAAGCGTACTTTCACCTTTCAGTTCCATTAATGAAGTTGGAAGTTTTCCAAAATGAAATATTTTTAGGGGTTTATTTTAAAATTAAATCAGATGCGACTATTTAAACAACCCTACAAATGTAATGTAATTGAATGTTGAATGTAATTAAAGAATTTAATAAAAACTTTTATCACAAAGCTTATGACTTGACATTTGCTATTAACAAAAATGACGCATTGTTATTATAAGAAACTGTACAATGTTGCGAGATGGGATGCAATGTTGTTGTATCCCATATCTAATATGCGTGATATTTGAAACAAACTAAGCAGTGCTATGCATTTCATATATAGAGAAATAGAGAAAAACGACATTAAAAAGCTCGCATTATTGGTGTTAAATAACGGAAAGTTTGAATACGTCAAGATGCCATTTGAACTTAAAAATGTTTTTGCGATGTTTCAAAGAGGAACGAACTCTGTTTTAAAGAATTTTTATACTAAGTTTGTTTGGACAATATGATAATTTTCAGGAAGAACGTTTGTAATAATTTTCAAAAAATTAGAGATACTAATTAAAAATCTAGTTAGACAAGAACGAGTTCATGAAACAAGAGATCCAGTTCTTTGTCTGCATCGTTACAACTAATCCAAATAATTTAGAAGCTATTAATAAATAAATTTCCAGAATTCAAAAATAAATTCAATTATTTATGAGTCTTCGTAAATTAATTGATGTAATTAATTAATGTAAAGTACTTCGTAAATTTATTAAGGATTTTGCGCAAATCGTAAAACTTTTAACTAATTGTTTAAAAATGAATAAACTCACTGACATATCTTTTACATAATATAGAAATGCTTTTATTTTTTTGAAATAACTAGTTTCTACTGATATTATTCTCTGATATCGCGAAGAAATTCGCTTTAACAACTGATGCGAGTAACTTCGTTTTTGGAGCTGTTCTCTCTCAATAAGTTCTCTATACTAATTACTAGTTTCCTAATTATGTTAGATTGCTAATTATGCAAGATTGCTAATTATTACTCGATGTGGTTTACTTTTTCGGTTGAATGTCCCTTCACAGTGCCTTCTTTTATCTTCTAAATCTTTTGAGGCTTCTAAAGATTCATTTAATATTTCTGGTGAAGATTCTGCTTTTTCTTCTTGAGGATCCAGTCGGTCTCACGTTTTAATTCTTCTTCATTTGTGGTATAGGCTGTTCGTTTATATGACGTTGTATGAAGTAAAACACTTTGTAGATTAAGCTTACTTTATTTTATATATTAGACTAATTTTATTGAGAACTTATTAAAAATACAATATAATTTGGTAATCCATACCAGTTACATTCTTACATCATCCAGGTAAATTGTCCACAGCTGCGAGTTCTTATAGATCAATTGGTTTGCTTCTAATCGTATCCAAGATATTCGAAAAGCTATTTCTTAGCAGACTAAAAACAGTGTTAGAAGAGAATAATATAATCCCAGAGAATCAATTTGGATTTCGAGAAAACCATTCTACCACTGAATAAACACCTCTAAAGTACTGAATAAAATAAGATACAAATGCACAACAAGACTTTAATAAAGTATTATATAGTGGGCTGCTATACAATTTAAAAACGTTATTGGGTGGTATAAAAGAAAATTTTCTGGGACAAGTTACACTAATTCTAAAAGATCTTTCTTCTTTTAAAATTTTATGGTTCTAACTAAAAGCGTGCCGGAGTTATGAAAGAAATTCTTGCAAAACTTTATTTTCACATAACGATGAATTTAAATGGTAAAATGCAAAATATTGCATAAATTTTATATTGTTTTATAAAGGTAAGAAAAGTTCCGGCCCTCTAGCGTTTTCAGATTGTTAAAACTATTACGCACAATCTGTTGTATGTACATTTGAAAATAGGACTTTGTTGCAATTTTGAGGGACGGTAATCCTTAACCCTATATAACTAATATAAACCGTTAACACCCGAAAATATATATTACTGTAGCTTTCATTTTTATGTCTTGCCGAAAGAAATTTGTGCAGGTGCCTAAGTTACCGGTGTCTGAAAATAGTAAATTTTCAACTTTTGACCCCTTATAGCTCGTGGTGTTTTTTGGTTTTGACCCCTAAACAGGGGGTGGTGCAAAAAATATTTTTAGGAAACTCATACTAATTCTAAAAGTTCTTTCTTCGCTCAAAATTTCAAGTCCCTATCTAAAACATGTGGTAGTTATGAAAAAGAAAAATCATGAAAAATTTGGTTTTCATATAACGGTAAATTTAAATACTACATTTAAAAAAATTGTATAATTTTAATATCTATTATATAAAAACTGTAAATGTTTGCAACAATATTTTTCAAAACTAATACTGTACATAACAGAAAAAAAGAATAAAAAAAATTAAAAATTTATAGGGTTTGGGAACGTAATTTCGAAAAAACAATCGCGAAAATAAAAATCCCGAACTCAAAATCTCCAAAACAAAATCCCGAAAAATTATAACTCCGAAATTACGAAATCCTGAAAATCAAAATCCCGAAATTTTAAAATCTCGCATAGGCAGATATATATGGATATAAAATATTCCCGAGAAGTGGAATACTTTAATTTTAAATCTAACTATTTATATACTTACAGTATGCCCACACATATATGTCGGTAGTATACCAATTTCATTAAAAAAAAATTAAATTTTCAAATTTCCATTTGAAAAATAATTAATTTTGGAAATCTACAAAATTATTGAAATCCTGATTTTGAATCCAACACTAAAATCAATACTAAAGTATGTTCATGCATACAGGTTTTCATTCCATGCAAAAGTATTCAATTTTGACATTTCACTTAAAAAGTAATGAATTTTATACGAATTTAAAGATTTTTATAAAAAAAATTTTTTTGAAGAGATGGATCACAAAAGGGGCAAACTCCACTACCAAATATTTCTTTAATTTTCTTTGAAAAATAATTAATTTTGAAAACCTGCAAAATTATTTGAAAAATAATTAATTTTGAAAACCTACAAAATTATAAAACCCTGATTTTGAATCCAACTCTGAAATCAATACTAAAGTATGTCCATGCATACAGGTTTTCATTCCATGCAAAAGTATTAAATTTTGACATTTTACTTAGAAAATAATGAAATTTATACGAATTTAAAGATTTTTATGAAAAAAAATTATTTTTGAAGGCGTGAATCACAACTCCAACTACAAAATATTTCTTTAATTTTCTTAGTGTTGTTACATATCTGCTTTTTTACATTTATTTAAATTTATCCTTATTCTTATTGTAAAAAGTGAAGTATTCTTACTGATGAAGGGAACATAGTTCTCTTGTCATAGAACAGAAAGATATTTTTTTTATTTCATTTAAAAGTTAAGTGGCAAAAAACCAATAATATTTTTACATTACTAAGATACCAGAATTATTAACCAATATTATTTCTAGATTACCAGACTGGCGTATGATACGCCGGGTTTATCTAGTTGATTTATAAAGGTAAAAAAAATATTTTTAAATTGAAAAAATCTTAAGCAGAACATAAGATATTATACACATTTAAAAATAGGACTTTTTCTAGTTTCAGTTGTTCTAAAAAATTAATTATTTTATGAGATCTATTCATGGTTAAAATTTAATTTCTTTATCTTTAACGGTGTAGAAGTTTTATAAAGAGACGGAAAAAATTGAGTGCTGCAAATGCGTTCAAATGGGTCACAAAAGTTCAAACTGTACTGACCACATTTCAAAAATTTGTTTCACACAAGATAGAGCATGCTCATTGCTAAATAAATATTGCGAATCCGCTAAAATAATTAAAGTAGATGGAAGAAATATATTTGCCATTATCGTTACAGGTAGAGATTTTACTTTAATGAGAGCTGATGAATATATAAAATTGGGTGCACCAGATTTAATCTTTAAAACGATGAAAATAAAAGGTCTTTCAAGTGACGCAATGTGTAGTTTAGGTGCATTTGAAGGGAATATAAAAATGGATGATTAAGAATGTAAGACATGTTGTTTCCATATATTTTCTTAAATTACCTATGCTAATTGCACGGAAATTAAGAGAAAAAATTTATGTTGTGCAACAAAACTGAATTGCATGCATTTTAGGTGATTACAAATCTGGTAAACAAGAAGGATACATAAATAAAATTGATAAAGAATGTTATCTAATGGGCACTTAGCATATGCATGGGCACTGAATTGCATGCATTTTAGGTGATTACAAATCTGGTAAACAAGAAGGATACATAAATAAAATTGATAAAGAATGTTATCTAATGGGCACTTAGCATATTGACAATTTAGGCCGATGATTGAAACCAGCAAACAATATTAATATATATTGAAGGATTTTCAAAATTTGTATAGATTTCTCCAACTAAGACGACAACAACAGCTGAAGTAACACACTACATTAACAACATATTAATTAACTCAATCAACACACGAACACGTTTCAGGTCCGAAAACACATTTTCGATTAGATATCATAGGACTAATTACGGCAAATATGAGCCGATTAATAGAATGTTGATAAATGTGAATCAATACAAAACTATAATAAATATAAACATGGGTAAAGATGTGATCAAAAAATCACTATTCAAAATAATTCCATAATTGTTCTTCACTATTTTTGTTGTAAAAATATAGTGAAATATTAAATATAAGTAAATATACATTCTTTTATAAAATACATTTTGCTTTGTATAACTTTAATATTAATATTAGATTAAGTATAATTATCTAAATGTAATATGTAAATACTTGAATTAAGTAATAAATAAATAAATAAATAAGTTGTTGCCATAAAACTGAATCATCATTTGCAAGATTTCAAACGCCACGTTCATTAAGTTCCAAGAGGTGCAAGAAGCCTGAACCGACTCTAGAGCAGCCAACGGACAAAAATTGTTGGCATATACCTTGACACCTTTTCATTAAATTTCAGATACCTAGCTTCAATAGGCACTGAGTTATTTTTGTATAAATAAAAAAGTTGTATGGCAGCTACTCGAACTCGGCGACCGAAAATGCTGCATTTAAATAGCGAAACTAACAACTAACAGACAGACAGACATACAGACGGAGGTACATGGCTTAATCGACTCAGATTCGATTTTGAGCCGATCCATACCTTTGATACTATACGTTTGTGACACCTTACTGGAGTTGAACTAGATATGCTTAACTCCAGTAAGGTGTCACAAACGTAATGGCAAATTTATTATACCCTAATAATAAAGGATAAGGATTTTCTTTTTATAATAACAAATTTAAACTAATCTTATTACAAGTTATAAAAAAAAATTAATTAAAAAAAAAAAATTTAAAGGAATGAAATATAAATCAAAATTTTAAAATGTTTCTTTTAATTGAAAAAATGCTTCTTTTAATGGAAGCAATTTCATTGTTGATTCTTCTTTTACAACATACAAGTACTAATAATCTATCTATAGGACTACATCTATTACCTATTATCTATTTATGTTCTTATTAAAAACGAGATATTTTTATATAAAATAGAGTTTTAAATAAAAATATATACATAAAACAAACGCTTTTTTCTATATATACGCACAAATTTTCTATATTATAAAGTAAACTAATGGAAACAATTTTATTAATGAATCCAATCCATAATATAAATATTGCAAAAAGTAAAAAGAAAAGAAAAATAAAACTGCAAATGCATATAATAATATGGAATGGAAGCAAGGAAAATTTTCTTCTTCAATCAAATTCTTTTTACAAATTTACAAGTCTAAGAAAGAAAGAACAAAGCAAAGGTAAAAAAAATTAAAGAAAAAAAAGCAAAGAAAACAATAATAATAAAATCGAATTTGAAAGAGAAATGCAGCCGTAACAAATAATAATACGTAACTATAAACAAATAAACAATATAACAGTGGATAGGACAGCCTATATAATTTTTTGTAGTGCTGTATTCGGCAGTCATTCTGTAATCTGTATTTCTGTAATATTTATTTCTCTTTCAAATTAGCTTTTTCTCTGTCCAACCAAATTTAACTAAATTCTAAATTGTTTCTAATGCATGTAAAATGTAAATATTTAATGAAAGCGAAAAATTTTAGAAAATTGTTGGTTAAAATTTATTCACTCTTTATTTTCCCACTTTTATTTTATCTACTTTATTTTTTTTTAATGCATTTCTCTGCCATATAAATGTGGACAGAAAATTACACAGCCTTTCCTGTTCAGGCGTGGCTGTAAATGTCATAACGGGGTATAACTCTTACGACGTGTGTGGAATTCGAACCAACATTCCCTCGGTGTTTACAGCGTATTTTATACGCTCTTACCCACTAATCCACCGAGGCCCCTATACTTTATTTTTTATTTTCGAATAGCATTTTCAAATACAATAAACTTGTAAAATATTTCTAAATAATTTTTATCAAAATTTGAATTTACTTGAATTAGGTACTTCTTATTTAGAAGAAAAATGGAAAAGATTGATTTTAACAGTCTATGTTTGATTAATACATGTGATTTTATCTATGTATTTTAAGACATCTTAATGTAATTATATTTGTACAAATTTTTTAGGTCTGGTTAACTAATTTGCTCTGATATTTTTATATAATTTAAGTTAAAAAAAGTATATTATATTTCTTTAAAAATGGAAAATGAATTCTGTAGTATCGATTGTTTATTGAAATCCTATTGATTTTTTATTGCACAAAATTAAAACTTGTATCAGGCATTTTTATTTATCTTATTACGATTCTATCTCTTGGTTGACAATTTGTGAAGAAAAAGTTGGCCATTTTTTTGTTAGCCATGTCTTCTTTTTCACTGAAAAAAATGTGTTTGAAAACCGGAGTTCAACCGGTTTTAGCGAAATTTTTTTTTCGTAATGTTGTTGAATGTTGAATTTTTGATTGCCAAACAGACAATATTTCGCACATTTGCTTCCGCCATGAAAGTGAAGCGAGTAAGGAATAATTTGCCAAATAAAAAAATGGACCCTTGTAGAAATTGTACAACTCATATATTTTTTGAAGGAAAATTGAAAATTTGAAGTAAGGGAAATAAATTTTTATATGGTTTTTATAGAAGTTTCAAAAGAAGGCTAACATTAGTTTTATTTTAAAAAACCAACTGCTGAAGTTTATTACAAAAGTTTCATAGATCAACAAAAAATAAAATGTAAATAGGAACTAGTCATTGCACGGCAGAAGGGAAAAAGAAGGAAGCTGAAACTATCAAAGAAAATTCTTTTTTATAGGTATTTTAATTATTTTCATCAAATTATGAATTACCCCTAATTATATTTTAAATTTTTTTTTCTTTTCTTTGTTTTTTTTTAAAGATAGATAATTGCAATAGACATTTTATATATAATTGCAAAATTAGGATTATGTATCTATATATCCTATAAAAAGCGGCAATTCTGATTTTGAATCCAACTCTAAAATTAATTCAAAATCTTGTATATACATATATACAGGGTGTTTCCGACTCAATGGTTTTCCTCGATATGGGTGAACGGGCATGTCAAGACGAACAAAAACTCGTACTGGAAAGGGGGTCATTTGGACCCCCATGGGTCCAAATGAAAGGGGGTCTATTATGGACCCTTCAAGCATGGAAAGGGGTTCTATTATGGACCCTTTTCGAGATATGAGGGGTTAAAAATGTTTTAGCGACTTTTCATAAAAAAATCTATAACTTTCGAAAAGCTTGATATAGGAAGATAAAAATGCGTTTTGTAGAGTAACTTGTTAGCTTTAATTTTTGTGTACTAATGATTCCCATATCATAACAGTTACAAAGTTATGAATGTTCAAAATGTTTTAAAATGAAAAAATTATGTTTCAAACTCAATTTTCTTTTGAAACACCCTGTATTTGGGGTAATTTATATAACATATTTCGAAACAGCTTTTCAAGCACGTTTTTGAGATACCATACCGCTGAAAAGAGCGTGAAAAGACCTTTCTAACAGTATAATAATAAATTTAGGGTGTCTTTGAAAATTTCGCATGTATAGTGATTTTTTTGAAAGTTTGGTTTTTTTTTGCCAAATATCCTACTTTTAGCTGCAATATCACAGAAACGGTAGTACTGCTTAAGTTGAAACAAGATGTATATAAATGACAGTATTATGCACTATAATATGTATTGGAGAAAATTGTTGCAGTTTATTGTCTTACGGCAAAAATATAACGGTATATAATGTATTTAATGTTAAAAACATTTTGTAATACATTTTTCGGCCACTAGATTGCTCCATAGGTACTAATGGCATATATATTCGAAAACTTGGAAATATGAAGTACACTTATGTGATAATGTCATTTAAATCTATGATCACTCCTTAGCGGAAGTTTATCCTATCATATTATCATACAAATTCTAAAACACATATAGGATTACAATGACCATCAATTTAAAAGTTTGCTTTCACTTCTATAAATAACAAATTCGCTCTTCTTAACATAAAAACAATTTCTAAATAAAGAAAAATAAAAACAAAATTTTAAACAAATTATTTTCGTATAGGTACATGATTTTTGTAAATTATGTATTTATGCCAAGATTTTTATTTTAAAAACTTTTCTTTTTATTATACAGGGGAAAAAGAAAATTTAATTTTTGAATTAACCAACAATACAAAAAAGCACTAGACATCACAATACAAAAAAGCACTAAAATCACAACACAAGGGCAGATCTACGTGATTGTATAAAAATCAATATGTAAGTCAATGTTAACAATTTTAGATTCATTTTTCGTTTTCAACTCATTTTTAAAAAATGTACAATTAATAGAAAATTTTATATAAATATGTTATGATCCACAATAGCAAGGAAAAATCATAAACAACAAATTTTCTTGATTACATAATGTTTAGTGAATAAAATTGATTTGTTTATTATTTATAATTTAAATACCAATAAATTAGAATACATTTATTCTTTGCGGAATTGATCATATTATATTCAATTCGAATTAGAATAATCATTTTCCTACGATTGTATATTTTCCATAAAAATCTTTAAGAAAAGGATCTTTATTTAAAAAATTCATATCACTCTCCACTTAATTTTAGGTATTGTTTATATAAGTGGTTTATTCAATGCGATATCCCATTACTATAATTTTGTTTTTCATAAAACTAACTTAAAATTTTAAATCACTATGATTTTACATATGTATCTAAAAATAAGGAGGTAAATGAAAATGAAATGACGAACAAATTTTTTGAAATAATATTTCATTTTTAACAATTTGTTCCCTTTTAATAATGAGAGACCTTAATTGACGATCACGGTACTTTACAGAAGAGTTTAATATACTCAGAAATAAGAAAAATCAGGCCTGATGCATAAATATATTAATTTAAAAAATCGCGATCATTAAATAACTTCATTACTTTACCCGATAATTTTCAAAGATCTTCAGAAATGCTTTATGATTACTCATTAATTATAATAAAAAACGTGAAAGAATACAGTTGCCTTTGTCAACTCTTAGATACCCGTACGAACCGTTGGTATGTTCACAGCCTGTCACTCTGCTTACAATATTATTTTTTTAATATTTTAGTATTTTAAAATAATTTGGGTGAATTTTATAATTTCTAGAACTATGGGTTTTACATATATTCAAACTATATGTTTATACATTCTTCAAAAGCAGATTCTAACCTTCCACATAACGATTATCAATCCAAAACTTTTTCAAATATTCTATAGTACCATTTAATACCAAGCAGTAAATGTATATTAAATTTACTTAGTACAAAATAGTAAATATAATTTTAAATATTATATTATATTAATGCGCGCATAGTATATTTATATTTTTATAAGTATATCGCCATACGTATATCGCCATACATTGCAATATTTCTTTAAAAATATTTCCATTCATAGAATAATTTCTTATAAGTACAATAAAATACATATATGTATGTAGGATTCGCAAAAAAAATATACACCATAGAATCTTTTTTTTTTTAAATTATAAGTTAATTTATTTATTAATACTAATGTTAAAAATATTTTGTAAAATATTATCGTTATAACTTTAAATTTACTAGTTAACTTTATAATTAAAACAAATGTTAAAAAAATATAAATGATATAAATTTCAATATTTAGAGTATATAAAAAAAACATTTAAAATTACTAAAAATGTTTATTTTTTTCAGCGGCTAAGATGTTGTATTGTTGCCAATATTCAGGAATTGAAAGGCTGCCTGATTCATCAGTAGCTTCAATTTTGCAAAAATGTTCTTCTAAAGTAATAACGTTTAAATGCAGCAATAACACCTTGATCCATAGGTTGGATTAACGAGGTCGTATTCGATGGGAGAAATATTACTTTAACATTTGGGTGCAAATCAGCTAAATGCGGTGGATAACATGGTGCATTGTCAAGAATGAGCAAAATCTTAAAAGCAATATTTTTACTTTTGCAATAAGTCTCCGCTTCTACGCAAAAGCAATTTAAAAACCAGTCTTCGAAAATCTTAGCTGTCATCCAAGCTTTTGTGTTCCATTTTGAATGAACTGCATTTCCACATAGCAAGAGTGATAATCTATCTTTTACCACCTTGAAACCCGGAGCTGATTTCTCTTCTTTGGATATATATGTTCTACTTGGCATCCTTTTCCAAAAAAGGTCCGTCTCGTCAGCATTAAAAACTTGGTTTGGTAAATATTTAAAACTTTCTATTAAATCTTTCAAAATATTTGGATATGTAGAAACCGCTGCCGTATCAGCACTGGTCGCTTCCCCTGTTAATTTTATATTGTGTAGGTTTTGTCGTCCTTTAAATCTTTCAAACCATCCTTTACTGGCTCTGAACTGAAGTTCTTCAGAATTAGATTAAGTTTGCTCTTCCTTTTTTAAATGGTTAAAAATTGATAAGGCTTTACTACGAATAACGCCCGAACTAATGCCATTTTTTTTGATTTTGGTCCTCTATCCAAAAGTTTAGAAATTTTTCAGTCTTCTCTATTACAGAAATTCTAATTTTTTTAGTGGTTTTGGGAGATAATGGTGTAGAACAGACAACTGAACTTTTAATTTTCTCTGCATTTAATTTTATTCTTCTTATACTTGATTCAATTATATTGTGTCTCCTTGCTAATACAGATATTTGTTCACCATTTTCTATTGCTTTAACAATTGTCAGTTTCACCTCCAATGTTAAAATTTTTCTTTTTCAAGACGCTTTCATTTTACAGGATTTGATAAAACTGTCAAAGTACTTTGCGTTAATATTAAATATTTAAAAACAAAAACAAAATTTACCTTTATTATTATTTTTCACTTGAATAAAAATTTGTCAAATAAAATTGCAGAAGTTACTGAAATACGCGTACATTAATATAAATTTCTAAAATAAAAGAAACTATTTTTAGCTTTACTATTCTTTTCTTTAAGTAAAAAACTATATATAGTATATAAAACAATTAAAAAAATAAAGTAAATTTAATTCACACTTTAATTAAACACGTCTTTACATGAAGAATTTAGAAAAGAAACTGCGCTGCATACAATTCAAATTACAAGTTACATCATATTCAAATTGCCATTAAGGGAATTCACCAAATTTTAAATCTACATATTTTGCACAAAACAAAACGATGAACGAAAAACAACGCGCTGCTGCGAAACTTTTATCGCGCAATGCGAAATATTGGTGGAAAAAACAAAACCGTGCAAGTACGAAACCGCGCAGTTCGAGGGATTACTGTATATACATATTCTGGAACAAACGGCAATCGTGGTTTTGAATCCAACTCTAAATTCAAAACAAACTATAATATCAAATCTACGTTGAGATTTTGGTATTTTGGGATTTTAGAATTTGGGATTTTGGTATTTTGGGCTACTGGAATTTGGGATTTTTTTTTTTGGGATTTCGTGGCGCTCCCATATAAATATTCTGGAAAAACCGGCAATCCTGATTTTGAATCCAACTCTGAAATCACTCCTAATCCAGTTTGGCATTTGGGATTTGGCATTTGGGATTTTGTTTGGGATTAAATAAATGCTTTTCTTGTCTTTATATTTCGATTTTCTATTAGTAAATTTATATTAAGTTGATATTATATTGGGCCAATTAATTTTTCTTTACATTTTATTCTAAAAAATTCAAATTAATTCAATTTTTTTTAAAAGTTGTAAAATTTCTTTCAATTTTTAATTCATTAGGTAAACTATTAAATAAAACTAATCCGCTATACATTATATTATTTTGTCCTTGTTCTTCTATATAACGGCAATCTGAAATTCTCAGCATTCCTTACATTGTACAGCTATCTGTCTGATATATAGTTAAGATTTACCAAAGATACCCAAAATATATTTTGTATTTAATCCTAAAAATGAAAATGATATCATTAAACTTAATATATTGTTGTATATTTATCCATTTTAATGAGATCAGCATGTTTTGTATATTTGTATATTGATCATATTTCAGAATTAGCCTCATGGCTTTATTCTGCTATACTTGTAGTCTATTAATATTTCCCGTATCACACATAAATAATACTGACGAACAATAGATATAATATGGCAAGATAAGTGTATTATATAAAGTGACTGCACAATCATATGATAACTTGTCCCTAATGCGAACAAAAACACACTTTTTTTCTAAATCTTTTTCCATACATAATCAGTATGTAAATTAAATTTTAGTTTATTATCGATGTATACCCTTAAATGTCTGTTACACCATATAAAAAACTTCTCATATCTCTTCATTATCCAGACAGAGCGTTACGTAGCTATTTCCTCCATTTATGACCATACTTTTGGTTTTACTAACATTTGATTTTAGTTTATTCATACACAACCTTTTGTAATAATTTTCTAGGTCTTTACTTAGTAGATGTCTGCATCTGTCATAGCTGCCATACAACTACAAGTATTTTTCATACCAAAAACTATCTTCTAATCCTCTAATCACAACGAAACGCTTCAAGATAACCGGTCATGACTACCTTATTGATTCTGCATATAAGTATTTTTAAAAGATTCACAGGAAGTCATAGCTGCCATACAACTTATATACGTATCAGGTATAGCACCACATCATTTAGGATTAAAAATTTGATCTCCAATAACTCTATTACGCAATCTCAAACCAACAAAGCTATGCAATATTACAAGATTAGTTATCAAAAAAATTTTGGGAAACATTCTTGAAGCCAGAATTATTAATGGACAATTTAAAGGAGAAAATATGTTATTACCGAGATTTCCAATGTTACCATCTGATTCACCAATACAATTTAAACGTTTGCAATTTCCCATTCGGTTAGCATTTGCAATGACAATTAATAAAGCTCAAGGGCAGACTATGACTATATGTTGATTGAAGCTTGAAAATTCATGCTTCTCCCATATGTTGCATCATCCTGTGTCAGTAAACAACAAAATTTATTTACATATGTATATAAATTTTATAGAATTGAAATTGAAAATATTCATTTTAAACAAAAATAGCTAATTGTTAACACGTTCTAAAAATTGAAATATGCATAAACTATAAAAAAAAGATAAAAAACAAATATTTGTGTATCATTTACGGCGATTTCATTATTTAATTTTTAAAATTTCAGCAAATATTAAAAAATAATTATAAATTAGAAAAGAAAATAAAACAACGATTCAGTTAGATGTGTAAAACATTAGTTAAAAAAATTAGGACAAGGTTTATGTGGCAAAACAACGTTTGCCGGGTCAGCTAGTTTTTAAATAAATATAAAAATTGTACTTATGTATGTAGGTAAATTATGTTATGTTATGTATAAATTAAAAGCACGATTGATGCATTGTAGTTATTAATTTAAAAGTTATAAAACTTATTTTTGTTATTTTTTATAAATAAGTTTATTAAATATATTACTTAAAATTTATGAGAAATAAAAAAGTCAACTATCTCAAAGGACCGACAGCTATTACACGAAAAGTATAATGCCAAAATTTATAGATTTTTTACATAATAATTTATATCAAAGCAAAATAACTTCTACTAATTCAACATAATATTTTTTTATTCAATAACAATTAGGTAATTAATTAATCGTAAAAATATATGTACATTCATTTCATTCATACATCCATACATATGTAATGTACCTACATATGTACATTATTTTTCTTTTCATTCAAAAATATTAGAAGTAAAAAATAAGAAAATCTGTATACAAAATACACAAAACAAACATAAGATTAATATTGAATCTACTATCAAAAATTTTACAGTTTTAATTTTACGTCATCAACAAGAGAATAATATGCATAACTATGCGAATGAACCAAGAATGTCTTATAGGTATATATACTTACATATATATAATGCGAATGATATGCGAATGAATGAAGAATGTATTATGTATATGTATATATAAACTAGTGGGGCCTCGGTGGCCTAGTGGGTAAAAGAGTATAAAATACGCTGTAAACACGAATCCCACACACACGCCTGAACAGTCACGCCTTTACAGTCACGCCTGAACAGGAAAGACTGTGTAATTTCCTGTCCACATTTATGTGGCAGAGAAATGCATTAAAAAAAAGAAATTTAACTAGTGAAAAGGCCCATCAAATGATGGGCGCACAGCGAATAAAATTTGTTTTTTAAATACTGTATGGTATTGCTAATGCGGATTCCAGAACCAATCATTTTTAAATAATAAATTTTAAATTTATTTTTCCTTTTTTCGAGTAGAAAAAAAAACAATTTGATCACATGCTGGGAGTTGCTCATCTTCTTAGTTAATCTTTCATTGAAATACATATTAAAATGCGTATATGTGTCTGTAACAGATCATTAATGCCATTTTTACATATACATGCGTGTGTAACTCGTATACCTAATGCCCTTTATGCCCAAAAAAATATCCATTAGTTAATAGGGGTTAAAATTACTATATTTGCTTTAAGTTTTCTGTATATGAGAATTAAGATGAGAAAGTAAGAGAACACAGCACATGTATACCTAAATTTTACTTACAATTACATACAAAGATAATTACGTTCTGATAATTTTGATCTGATTTTTTTCTCCATCTAAAAAGTTTGTAGTCACGTGGTTATTGCAAAGTGACTTTACTACTTCCTTATTGTAAATTGTAATAGATATACTTTGATTCTAACATTCTAAGAGATTGCATTTTACAAATAAACTAGAAAATCCCCTGTGCAATTGCACAATTTCTATAGATTCAAAAACATTTACGTTATCATACTGACTCCCTTAATAAACTACCTAAAAATTTTATTTTTATATCAGCACCATTAAAAAAACGTTGAAATCGCTTACTTACTTGTAATAGAAAAACAACATAAAACAAATCTAGACACATAAAATTAAAAATGTTAGGTACAGTTTATTAATTTTTTGTCGTCGTTTCTTCGTGGCGGTAATTTTTGACAGTTTTTTAATCATTGAGAAAAAATGGTCCAAGCTAAAAACACATTCAGGGAAAAAGTTCGTGCCGATATCTAAAAATTGTTTGAAACACATGTATAAAGTGCACAATAAAAACCGGCGAAAAACCAACCAACACCAACCGCTACGACATTTTTTTTGTTACATTTAAAACAATCCTAATAATCGAAATAATTTTAAAATTTGTTAAAATTTTACTCTCTATTTTTCTTTAGTTTTAAAAAAAAAATTTTATGTCGATGAAAAACAGTTGTTTTCGCCGCGAAATTACTTTAATTACCAAAACTACTTTCAAGTCTTTTGCGTTTATTTTTTTTTTTGCTTGAAAAAAAATTGATGAATTTATTTTATTTAAATGTACTTTGGAAGACGTCTTTGGTATATTTAATAAAAGATTCATGTCTCTGATAATGAAATTTCATAAATTTCCGAGGCCTTTTTTTTTGTGACGATCGTTTTCGACAGCTTTTTAATTTAATGGTCTAATAATAAATTAGTACAAAATTATGAATCTATTGTGAGAGAAGGCTTCTAAAATGATATTTTCTATGTTATTTTTTTTTTTTTTTAAAAAAATATCCATTTCTATAATATTTGGTAAGTTCCAGACTTCTGTTATGAAATATAATTATTTAAGTCTGCCGAATTTTATATTAATAAAAAAATTCGAATATTTTATGTTATATACCAGTTATACCGAGAATTTAGCTTAAAAGTCTAAATTTCAACCTAAATAAACAAAACTACTTTAAAGTCTGTTACGAAGGTTTTACCAGCTTTTATACTAATGAAAACAAAGTCAAGAACAAAATCGGCCTATTATTTTTTCTTATAAATATGAGGCTTACTATAAACTTTGCTCTTTTCACTTTCAGGCATTTTAATTTTATTAAGAGTACCTATTTTTATTTTTTTTTCCAAAACAAAAATTGAAAACGCCAACAGAAGATTAATAATTTATTTTTAATTTACCGCTGCGACCAGTTCATAATGGATGTGGCGGTCAAATTTAAAAATTTAAAATTTGCTGAATTTATTTTTATTGAAAATATGTGTTTTTTAAGTATGTACTTTTCCTTTTTTGACTGTACTCACTTTTAATGAACGGTTTGCGTCTCTTGGAAAAATTGGTCTCGGGTAATAATATTTACTAAATTTATTTATATTTTTAAGGAACGGTTTGTGTCTCTTGATAATACTTTGAGTGAAAGATTTGAGTGTCTCTGGTAATAAAATTTTAACTTAATAAATAAATATACAGAAATATCATCATTGCCAGTTTAGTTTACATTCAGTGTGAGTGTTTTATTATAGTTATAAAATATATTTTTTTACATGTTGGCAAGGTCTCGCCAACATCTTGTGTATTATATTATAGATACTTATATGTAAATAGAATTACAATTTAAAGAGTGTGGTTAATGGTTATATTATGATTGTTTTTGCTTTTTTTTTTTAACAAAGCAAAATAATTATTTAAATTTATTATATTTAGATATGAAGTAGTAACAGTATATTAATATATGTGACAGCTTAAAGGAGTCGAGCTAGATATAGTATCAAACAAAGGTATGGATCGGCTCAGAATCGAATTCTAAGTCGATTAAGTCATGTACGTCTGTCCGTCCGTCCGCACGATTACTCAGAAAATAAAGGAGCTAGGAGGCTGACATTTGTTTTACGTCACTTTTGTAAAATTGTTAGTTTCGCTATATAAATCCAGCATTTTCCGCCGCCAAGTTCGAGTACCTACCATACAACTTCTTTCTAATTTTATTAATTAGTATCTGGAATTCGTATCTGGCAGGATTAGTAAATGAAATTAACTCAGTATCTATCGAAGTTAGTATGTGCAATTTTGCAAAATGCTGTCGAGTTATAGGCCGCAACTACAAATGCAACTTCTGGAAGATTTTGTTGCGATAGGGCAACAGGTTTGGATAGCTCCCATACAACTTCTTTTTTTAAATGAAAATAACTCAGTGTCTATTGAAGCCAGGTATCTGAAATTTAGTCAAGAGGTGTCGAAGGACATGCTAAAATTTTTTGTAAAATTTAGTTTGTCTAGAGCAGCCGATTCAGGCTTCTTGCACCTCTTGGAATATATATATATTCTCTATATTGCACTCTCCTCGCTTTTTTTTACAAATACACAAAATACGTACATATACGCAGCACAAAGAAAATCAAAAAATCATATAAATGCTCATTATTCAGAAATTTTGTATGAAAAATTAAAATTTTTGAATACACAACATGAAAAATGTGGAGATGAAAAAGTTAGTTGTTCGAGAGCTACCCAAAGGTTTCGTCGGATGGCAACCAAAAAAAAAATAGGGAACCTACAAATTTATCCAAGAATATTTAATGTTAATTTCAAAACTCTAGCTTTCTTAATTTTTGAATTATACTGCTGACGCACGGGCGGACAAAGTTTAATCGACTCACCATTTGATTCTGAACCTATCCATACCTTTGAAGGTATATCTAGCTGCTTATTTCGAGGTGTTACAAACGGAGGATCAATTTTATTATACCTAATTGGGTATAATGACTAATCTTTATTTTTAGTGTTCTATTATCATTTTCTTTTCTCTTATATTGTAATAATGTATATCGTATAATTAATAGTAATAATAACAATAATAATAATAATAATAAAAAATAATAATAATAAATAATAATAATAAATAATAGTAATAAATAATAATAATAATAATAAGAATGACAACAATAATAATAACAATAATAATAATAATAATAATAATATTAATAATAATAATAATTTTTTTTTTTTTTTTTCTACGAAGGAGGTTGGAATCTTTTATAGACCGTACCGGAAATCTCTCTCTTACTCTCTCTCTTCCCGGCGTGTGTGGCACTCCGTTAAATGGTTATCAATTTATCGTACACCCACTAAAACGATCTACCTGCGTTCCGCCTGAACGCTGGCCCGGAACCGTTTATCACATTACTTCAGCCCAGATCCTTCACACTAGACAGCTACTGCCTCCGCCTCGTCCAGGTCTAGCTTCTTAGAGCGTAGAACCCGCTGCACGTAATGTGAGACACGGTGTCAAGCTCCCTCCCCAGCCATCATTACTTCCACAACGATATCGAGTGAGAAATGGACTCCCATCTCTCACTCTAGCTCCGTCCTCTCCAGAGCCCACCTTTCACATATGAAAAAAGTATGCTCATCGTCATCCTGAACACCTGGGCAATACAGACACTCCGCCAGGCCCACCCTTCCCATTCTGCTCAGGTAGGATCTGAAGTAGCCGTGTCCGGAAAGAAACTGCGTGAGGTAATAGTCCACCTGCCTGTATCGCCGCTCCGCCCATGGCCCGATCCCTGCAATCAACGTCCTCGTCCACCGGCCCCTCGTCACCTGCTCGCACTGAGCCTGCCACCTAGCCAAAGTGCGTGACCTCTTTTCTGCCTTGATTACTGCCAAGTCACCTTCCCCGCGCCTGTTGTACACCGATTGCCGCTCCTGTGCCAGTAGCGCAGTCGGTGTAGCCCCAGCAATCACCAGGACAGCCGGATCAGAGACTGTCCTGTAGGCAGACGCCACTCTCAGGGCTGCCCTCCTTTGTACGTGGTCCAGTCTCTTCCTGTACATTTCCTTGGCTAGAGCATGTACCCATACCTCGGATCCGTACAGCAAGACCGACTGTACCGATGATATAAGGAGCCTCCTCTTCCCGGCCCTGGGTCCCCCCACGTTTGCAATCAGCCGGCTCAGCGATTTTATGCCCGCTGCCGCCTTATCCACCGACGCCAAAATCTGCTCGAAAAAGCTGAGACACTAGGTCTCTGAGGTATTTTACTTGCGCCAGCTCCACGCTCCTTGTCTCAACAAGCAGTGCCACGTCGTCGGCATACTCAACAAAAATTGTCGTCGGGCACGTCCAAACGCAGCAAGCCGTCCCTGCAATAACCACCATGATCCTTACCCCCTGCGAAGTATCGTACATCAGAGTCTGGGCGACCAGGTAATAATCCATCATCTGGAAGAGGTATTTCGGAACCCGGAAGTCGTCTTCTAGTGCTCTGATGATGTTCACCCATCTGAGAAAATTAAAAGCATTTCTCACATCGAGCGTCACCAAGAGAACCAGTCGACGTGAGAAATAGTTGTAACTCTCCGCCCGCTTTATGGTATTCATCACCACGGCAATGGCATCTACCGTTGACCTACCGGACCTGAAGCCGTACTGCCGCGGAGAAAGCCCCGCTGCATCCTCCATAGCGGAATGCAACCTTCCCCTAAGCAGCTTCTCCAAGACCTTCCCCGCCGTATCCAGCATGCACAGCGGCCGGTAGAAAGATGGAGGCTCGGGGTCACCCTTTCCCTTGCCGATCAGCACAAGGCGCGCTGTCTTCCAGCGAGTAGGGAAGACTCTCGCTGAAAAACACGCATTGTGCATATTCAGCAAGAGCTCAGGCTGAGTCCGTAACACTAGCTTTCATATTTTCCCCGGTAATCCATCCGGTCCGGGTGCTCTCCATGGCTTGAGAGAGCAGACGACGGTTTCAAACTCCTCCATGGAGAAGTAGACAATCTCGCCTCGGGAGTCCGCACTCCTTCTCATGCGCGCCGGGTGCGCAGGGAATAGTCCGTGAACTATTCTCTCCGTTGAAGCAGCATCCATGGGGCGACACCACCTCTCATGCCAAGCTTTTGAGTTACAATTTTGTAACCCAAACCCCATGGATCTGTCTCGACATCCTCCCTCAGCTTCCTTAGACACCAAGCCTTACTACCGTTTATGGCCCGGCGAAGCTTCTTCTTCTTGGCCTTGTGGTCGGCAGACCAACAGGCAATCTCATCCCGGCTTCTTGCTCGCTGCGACTTGCGCCGAAGTCTTAAACATTCACGCCTCAACTCCGCGATTTCATGAGTTCACCAGTATACCGGTATTTTCCCGTAACGAAGCCCTTTGCGGGGTATAGAAGCCCCGCACACCCCCACTACCGTCTTCATGGTAGAGTCGACGATCTCCTCGCACCGGCTTCGATTCCGTCGGACAGTTACCATGGGTGGCACTACCTCCCATGAAACTGAGCGGGCGAACTTGACCTCGTCAGCCCTATTTATGGCCCAGAGAGAGCGACCAACAGGCGGCAGTGACCATCAGTATATCGAAGACGATATACTGATGGTCACTGCCCGTATAGTCCTCGATCAGATGCCAGTTCCGAACAAAGGGGCCGAACTGCTCTGATGCTAAGGAAACATCTGGAATGGTTTCCGAATATCCTGGCTGCCTAAAGGTGGGCACGCGGCCGGTGTTTAAGATGAGTAAACCCGTCCGAGCCGCCATTACCAAAACGTGGCCACCTCTAGCGTCCGGATACTCCATCCCCCATTCCAAAGCCTTAGCATTGAAATCGCTGCCCACCACCAGGCCCCCAGAAGCACCAAGGAGCATGTCTTCAAGATCGCCCACTTTCCCCATGAATTCGCCAATGGATTCGTTGTGGGTGAGGTACACGCTAACGAAAGTTGCCTCCCTACACCTAACCCAGACGAATCCCCGCCCATAAAGAAATTATATACATATGTATATGTCCTTTACTGTATACTGTTTGCTGTATACTAAACTATATGTATACAAATAAATAGTTTCTTTATGCTAAAACTTTAATATGTATAGTTATAAATTTTTAAGACTAAATTTAAAACATATAGTCAAGAAATAGAGCTCGAAAACAAATAAGTTTTAAAAAAGCAAAAAGAAATATAGGTGCCAATTTTTTTTCTTTTTTAAAAATACTAAGATAATATTTATTAAAGGATTTGTGTTAAATGCATGTTTTTTTCTAAAAAAAATTGCAAGAAATTGAAAGGCAGACTCTTCAATTTCAAGGCCTACCGACGGAAAAATATTTGGGTTCTATAATTTCTATAGAAGATTTTAGCATAATTAATATAGTATTAGCTCCAATTTATGCATCTCAAGAATTAGTACATACTATTAATTTTATGTAGCAAGTATTACATAATGTGTTTGAAAAACTACGAAAGGTTTAAAACAGTTAATTTTCAATTTTTGACCAATTTAAAAGTTGGAACACAATAAGCAAAATATATTTTAAGAATTTTACAAAATTTTTAAAGAAAAAAGCCGATAAAAATAATGAGCTATAATATGCCTGACCTGAGCTATAATATAATTTTTCTTTCCCAAAAAGGCCCCATATAGTTGTCACACCACGCTAAAAGATCTCACTTCTGTCATTTCTATAATATTACTGTACCTATAGAGCCTCATATTTATAAGAAAAAATAATAGGCCGATTTTATTTTGATTTTGTTTTCACTATTATAAAAGTTATAAAAGCAGGTAAAAGATTCGCAACAGACTTTAAAGTAGTTTTGTTTACTTAGATGGAAATTCTGATTTTTAAGCTTTATTAGACCATTAAATTAAAAAGCTGTCGAAAACGGCCGTCACAAAGAAAAAGCGCCCGAAAATTTATGAAATTTCATTATCAGAGAATTCAAGCAAAAGAAAACAAACGCAAAAGACTTGAAAGTAGTTTTGGTAAATAAAATAATTTCGCCGCAAAAACGGCTGTTTTTTTATTGACATAAAAATTTTTTTTTAAAACTAAAGAAAAATAGAGAGTACAATTTTAAAAAATATTAAAATTATTTCGATTATTGGGATTGTTTTAAAAGTAACAAAAAAAATGTCGTAGCGGTGGGTGGATGAATTCGAATTTCATAGCAAATGAAGTTCGGAACAAGATAATTTCTTCGTAAAATATTATATGGAAATAAAAGAAAAGGATGAAGAACATTTTTTGAAACTAACAAGAATGAATGTGTCTTCATTTAATCTACTATTTTCCTTATTACTTCCTCGATTAATTTTTCTACAAATGACATAGTATTATCTTAACCTATCTACGAATGTTAATAAAATCACATTAAAAATTATTTTTGAATTTTAATGTCACAATATAACTATGTATATTGATTTTCGATGATTGTAATATATAAATTTTTAAGCCGGGCAAAAAAATCGCCGGCATTTTTTCGCCGGTTTTTATTGTGCACTTTATACATATGTTTCAAACAATTTTTGACATATCGCCACGAACTTTAACCTGAATATGTTTTTAGCCTGGACCATTTTTTCTCAATGATTAAAAAAACTGGCAAAAATTACCGCCATGAAAAAACGGCTAGAAAAAATTAATAAACTGTACCTAGCTTTTTTAATTTTATGTGGTTAGAATTATTTTGTTTTTTTTCTATTACATCAAGTAAGTGATTCCAACGTTTTTTTAAGGAGTCATTATGATCCCCGGCACAAGAGATTTTCTAGTATTGAATTATAAAAAACAAAAACATTAAGCACATTTTGTCAATTGTTTTCTTTTATGAACTTTAAGGATAAAAAGCTAGTTAAACTACATATTTTCAAATATCAAATAAAGCTGGCCCGCTTAAGAGAGCAAATTAAGGGCAACAAAATAAATCAGTCAATTAAGTGAAATATTAAAGTTTATCAATATTTCCATGTTACTAATACTTTAGCTGCAACGTAACTAAAAATGCTTGATCGCTGTATGCCATTTTTATACTAATTTGTTGCAGTTAAATCAGTGAAACGGCACAGATATTATAAAGGTGATCTTGGACTCTGTCATTAGTTTTAACATATCCTACTCGTTAATTATAGCATTATATATTTTTTTGCTCCGGATATTATCCTGTAATAAATATATATTATCCTGTAAAACTAAAATATAAACAGTACAGTAGTCAGTAATATTAATTTTAATTAGAACTAAATAAGAAACAGAAAACAAAAAATTAAGTAAAAGAGATAAGAATTGGAGTGTATAACAAATCTGGTCGTTTAGAATGTTTTTACCTGATAAGAGAACTTCCAAACTTTTATTTTAAACGATTCTAAAATATTTAATTTCTTTCATTTCGTTTCTATTTGTAAAATTTTTAAATTATTTACTACAATTATGTTTTTGTCTAAAAGTTGTTTTGCCAGATTGGAGTCATCTTTGTTATCTTTCACTGAACATGCTCATAAAATCTAATTTTAAAACTTCTACCGGTTTGTCGTATACTCGTATATATATATACAATCACAATCACTAAATTTAATTTTATACACCCCAGATTTACAACATTTATCGTCAGTTATTAACAAAAATATTTTTTAGATTGTGTGTATTATAAAATGCAATATTTCAATTTTATTTACTTTTAAAATATTAAATATTTTGTAACTCGTTACACCTACCTATTCAATTTTGTCCACTTTCCGTCATTAGTTTTTGGTATAGTAAGAAATACAATAGAAAATAATTAGATGTCATACAACTCCAAAATTTACATAAATATATCTCGGCACTTAAAGTCGGTATTAATAATTTTTTAATTATGTAAAAGATTGTCAAGTTTTATGGAAACAGCATATATTACGTTCATACGAGTATCCCAGAGTTGACACAGTACTCTACAGCACTCTTCCTCGTTATAACTACTAAAAGAAAATAAAAAAACCAAACTAGGTATACAAAAGTATATCAAAATTATATTTTTTGTACCTATACCAAAATTTTTATAATATTTTTATTAAGAGTTGCTTTGCATTTCTCTAATGCATATGCATCTCCTAATTTCGTTTGAATAACTTTATTAAAATACTGTCATACTGTTCAAAGGAGGAGAGTAGCAACAATGTTTAGAATTATACCAACTATTTATATAAGATTATAAATATCCTAACAAAAAATAGTAGAAAAGATAATGTAATAAATAACTTCATAAAATGAAACTCATTAAATATTACATATTTTTTTTGTTAAAGAGAAGGGGACATAAGGGATTTCTAATTTTGTTTGCTACATTCAGTTAATAGAGGGTAAAAAATGTATTACCTAGGTACGTTATTTGTGAACAACCCGTAATGGAATTTAATTTCTAACATCCAAAAACTAAAGAAAATTAATTTAACAATAAATTCTGTTATTATTAAATTTATATTTATATTCTCAATACTGAAATTTCCAAAAATAAATTTTTATTCTCAAAACAAAATTCTTTTGATCTATAGATCAAAAAAGATTTTAAATGTAAAAACAACATTCCCTTCAGTTGATTCGCAAATGAGGCATCGATCGTTTGGCCTCTATACCTTTGTGTAAAAAAAAATTTATTTTTACTTCACGAATTCAGATCGTATTGCCGACGCGTTTGTATTTAAAAAAGCATTGTATGATGAAACTAGCAAAAATATTAAAGAAATTGATTTTTTTTATAAATTATAATTATTCTAATTTGATATAAATTTTAATGATGTAAACTAATTACATACTTTGCAAAAGATTAAAATATGCTAAACAAAAAAAAAATAATATATTATATTTCATTACTTTTATACAATATAAATTAAATAATCAAAAAATTTATTAAAAAAATACATTAAATATGTCAAAATACAATTAAAATCGCAGTAACTAAAAATTTGTTATTTTATATATATTTTCACAATTAACATAATTCACAATATTCATGCACAAACATTTACATATATAAAACGTTTTCTATAAAACAAATAATCTAAATTTCGTATTTCAATTAGCAAATAATTTAAATAAAAAAAAATTGTAGAAAAACTCAACAGAAAGAGAAATAAATCATATAATTTAATTATTTACAATATTGTAAAATTAATGTAATGTAAGACATTTAAAACTTTAATAATTTGAAAGAAAACTTTATAAAATAAGCTTTCTAATATTATGTGAAGAAAAATTTCTCTAATGTTCGGTGCTTCACTTTGATACTCACTTATTCATTATTATTCAATATGTATTTTCAAACAATCAGAACAGAATTCCTTTTTCTATCAACGCACTTATAAAATGCTGATTTGCCTTGATTCAATTTCTAAAGTTACTAATTTTTTAATAAGATAAAATAAAAGAAAACAAAGAAATAAACAAGTTAATTTAATTTAATGTGTAAAACACCAACCTATTTTTAGTTTGTAACATTTTAAAGTTATGTAAAAAATATAAATTATATGTATGTATACATATATAAAAATTATATTTTTATAACTTTTAAAGTTACATATATAAAAAATATAAAACATTAATTATAAGTATAACAATAACATATTATTGTATAGATTATTTCAATATTGAGATGAAATCGAATATAAACAAGAAAATAGGAATGCATATAGAATACATAAATCATTTTTGAGGAGTTTGAAAATCAGCTTATTCTTAAAAAACTTAGTTAAAATTAAACAAAGAACTTTTAACAAAAAACGTTTGTTCACTCTATCTTTTTGTTTAAAAATAAAAAAATAAAAGTTATTAATGTTTTTTTATTAAAACATGATTTTGAAATCGCAAATTGTTTTCGTTCTTTTTGTTATTTACTTTAAGTTAATATTAATTTAAAAATTTGTTAACAGAAATCAACAATAAAGCTGAACTCATTTAAGAAATTACATCAAAATGAAAAATTTATATAATTAAAACACAAAATGAATTCAGCACATAATAGAGATTTTTTTTTTATATTCATTTATTTTTACATAAGCGAATACATATATTATTTAATAATATAAATAGAGAATTTCAGTATTAAAATCTCTTATTAGTTATTAGTTCAGAGATGCTCTGGGAATATAATAATAATACGTACAAAATACTTGCCCAGAGATAGAAGCGTCCTAATTTTAGGTCAGAAATAAACAACATGTACACGTAAATATACAAATGTGTATAAAGGGCAATTTTCATCAGAAATTTCAGCCGCTTCATCGGAAGTATAGATAGAGAGAAGTATATTATGTTACTAAAAGGAAAGAGAGAGAGAAAAAGATCATGATTTTATGGCGCTAAACTATATATAATTTATACATTTAGAAAGTAAACAAATAAAAAATTAAAAAACTTTTGTTAAAAAGTTTAAAATTGATTAAATATGCATAATTTTTTGTGAAATTTGTTAAATGAATTTTGAGAATGTAGAATAGATAATAGTATAAATATAGATGAACTTAAATTTTAATTTTATAATATTACTATCAGGGTTACCCGGCGTTGAGCGAGAAAATTAAAAGTTTTATTGAAAATGTTTCTGTAGTTTGAGTTTTTTTCAAAAAATTTTGAATTTTGATTTTGGACAACAGCATTTGCGTTTTTGGAAGTAACTGTATTAATTTGATTATGATTTACTAACCGATTGTATAAAATTAGTATAGATGTAAAATTCTTACATCCCTACAGCACCGTAAAATTGGCCACTACCTGTCAATAGCGACTTATAGCAAAAAAAAATTTCATAATAATACTTAATAGAAAAATATTTTATTTTTTTGTTTTTTATTGTAATTGAGATTTTATTTTTATTGTTTTTTATTGTATTTTTTTTTCGTCAGGGTCGGCAGGAAATTTGAAAATTAAATAAAAGATTAGTATATACATTATACGTTGTATATACATATACGTATTAACGTATATTTGCAATAGTGTGAGATTCACTCCCATCAAAATCCTTGTATGTACATATTATATTACATCTGCATATTTAATACAATATTTAACTGACTGATAAAAAATATAATATTAAATATTGCATTTGAATGTAAATTATTACGGTGTTTTTAATTGCCCAAAATATTTTTTTGTTAAAATTTAAACATAACTGTTAAGCTCGCTGCATATACAAACATTTTTTTATAATAATAAAAACAAAAACATTTTTAAGGGTTAACTAATGTTAACTATATTGCCTTACATTTTTATAAGGCTTTTGAGTTGGAACACCCTCCCAACCGCCCCCAACCCTCCCCAATTTTAACTAACTTATTACACTAGCTTTCATTGTGAAAAGAAAAATGCATACCAAAAGGTTTAAGTATATTTTTAATAATTAATGTTAACATTTTTGATTTAAATTTATTTATCCGAAAAATAAACAGTAAAAGCACATAAAGGAAAATATAGAAATTTAAGCGATTAAAAAACTTTACTAAAGTATGTTGAATATTATAAATATTAGATATTTCACATTTATCTAAAACAAAAATGAACATACTATTATGTATAAAGAAAAGAATTGAACTCTTAACACAACAAAATAAAAAAAAACTCTTGGTTTTTTAAAAAAAAAAATAAGGGTCTCTAAAAATTGTTTATATTTTTGATGATTTTTTTGATTTCGAACTTTATTTTCGAAGAACAGTGGGTTGAATGGGGTTAAACGTTAAATATAAAGGATGATTCAGTACTTTTCCAAAAAGTTGATTCCTGTTAGCTTTCTAAATGAAAGACAAAAAAAATTTCAATTTTAGTGATTTGCAAAAGAAAACAAAATTATAGAATTTTAAAATGATGGCCATTCTGTAGCCCTACATTTTTGTAAAACAATTTTCATATAATAATTACAGTAACTGAACTGAAAATAATTACAGTAACTGAACTATGGGATTATATATCATGGGAACTATGGGATTATATAACTAGTATTGTTAAGAGTGCATGTACATGTACATGTACAATAAATAAAGTTATTCAAAGATTACTTGTTGCACTGTAAACTTCAAACCTTTATATGAAAAACTTGCAAATGCAAAAGTTGGTTCTTCGAGAGTTATCCTAATTTTTACTGGATCTCCAGCAAAAACAATTGCGAACCCAAAAATATTTCATGTTAATTTTATAACCCTACAGTTTTTAGTTTTTGAGTTATCGAACCAAGGGACGAACGAATGGACAAAGCTTAATCGATTAATTTTTCTAATTTAATCCAATTCATGCACTTGGGTCAATATATATCAAGGTTATTTCGATGTGTTACAATCGGGGGAGTAATATAAATTTGAAACTGTTGCACAGGTATTTAAATTTTTAAAACTCACATAAAAAGTTATACTGCTCTAAACTAAGTGAATGAGTTACCGTCTCCTGATAAACAAGACCAGTGGCTGCTGTTAGTATTTATTTCATTTTTTTATTTTATTAATTAAACCAAAAAAAGGTTCTCACAAAATAATGTTAATGTTATGTAATGTTAATGTAACAAAAATATAATTAATAAGTTAAAATTGCAAATTAAATACAAGTTTATTTAAAATTAAACGCTACTTACAAATAAACAGAAAGACAAAAAAAAATGATTACTGAAAAAATTAGGTGAAGTATATTAGGAAAGAACAAAAAATTAGGTCATTTATAAAAAGTTGTTTTAATTTGTGTTTGAAAGTGTTTCTGAAATAGATGTAGAGAAAAGATGACTGTTTGTTGAATGTAATACAACATCTGTTTATTGATTCATTTCTTCAATACTCACTATTACGTATGTTTTCGACTTAGTATTTTGTATTTCTTATATTTCTAATTCTATCGTTTAATTGAAATTTGTTTATTAATTTCTGAATGTTAATGTGTCTGTCTTCTCAAGACGTCAACTTATTCGGATAGTTTGAAAATGTAGCAAGCCTTATTCCTTGTCTTATTTGATTGAACATGTCAGATACACTCATTGATGCAGATTCCACTTGATAATGCCCAAAAAATATCGGTTTTTAGCACATTTTTCAAAAAAAAATTAGTTTAGTAGTTACGCAGCTAAAGACCTTAACAGTTTGAAAAAAATCCTCTTTTCAAATGGGTATATCTCAAGTTCCACTTAATATATATCTCCTCCTTCCAGCTAAAAACGTCAAGCGACAGGAAATTTTTTTTAACTTTATAAATCAATAAAAATATATCTAATAAAATAATATTTACCACTATGTGAAAATGATCTTCCAGCATAAGTTACATCAGAAATGTTATATTTTTGTGACACATCTTTTTTAAGGGATTTAAGGATCAAAAAATAAAAGTTTTCACAAGTTCATTATACCCTTACGATAGTATCGGGTATAATAAAATTACTCCTCCGTTTGTAACACCTCGAAATAAGCGAGCTAGATATACCTTCAAAGGTATGGATCGGATCAGAAAAAAATTCTAAGACTTTTGAGCCATGTCCGTCCGTCCGCCCATCCGTCCGTCAGTCCGTCAGCACGCTAACTCAAAAACTAAGAAAGCTAGAATCTTGAAATTTACACAAAATATTCTGGGAATAATTTGTAGGTTCCCTATTTTTCTTGGTTGAGTTTGGACCAAAACTTAGGGTAGCTCTCGAACACCTAACTTTTAGATCCCCACATTTTTTTTGAAATAGAGCTATGAAATTTTCATAGCTCACAAAAATATTAATTTTATTTTTAATAACTTTTTTTTGTAGCCCCACCTGTTACGGAGCTCCCCAAAGGTTCAAAAAAGCTTTATATTTAAATTGTTATAGCACAAGTTGTATAAGGTATATTTTCATTTAGAAAACGCCAAACGATTACTACTTTTATTAGCTTTAAAAGTATATATACAATAAATAGATATGTGTGGCATACGGTGTCTTAATTTACCGTTATGCGAAACTCAAATTTTGCAAAATCCTTTACCCTTCTATCTTTTAAACGGTTTAAGTTGGAAACTTAAAATTTTGACACAAGTTAGATCTTTGAAAATAAGTATGAGTCATTTCAGAAATTTTTTTTGTATCACCCCCCGTCTCGGAGCTGTAAGTGGTCAAAAACTGAAAATTTCCTATTTTTAAACACCTATAACTTGAACACTTGTTAAAATTTTTTCCGTATTTCCATACATATATGTATTTTATTGTACCTATAAGAAATTATTCTGTCAATGGAATATTTAAATATAATACAATATAATATTTAAAATTATATTTACTATTTTGTACTAAGTAAATTTAATATAAATTTACCGCTTAGTATTAAATGGTACTATAGAATATTTGAAAAAGTTTTGGATTGATAATCGTTATGTGGAAGGTTAGAATCTGCTTTTGAAGAATGTACATATAAACATATAGTTTGAATATATGTACAATCCATAGTACTAGAAATTATAAAATTCACGCAAATTATTTTAAAATACTAAAATATTAAAAAAATAATATTGTAAGCAGAGTTAGCTGTTAGCTGTGTTAGCTGTGAACATGCTAACGGTTCGTTATTCTTCCTCGTTTTTCTTTTCAAAGTTAGTCAATTCGTTTTAAAATAAAAATTTTATAGTAACTAAAATGAATTACACTTAAATGTTTTTCTAACAACAAACAATCTCTTTGTCCTACTATAAGATACAAGAGTTTTTATTATACAGTGTTGTAAACAGAAAAAGCGTTTACACATTAACTTTCAAAAATTTTGAATTAGTTTTATTTAAGAAAAATGTTTTCCCCATGTGAAAAAAATAATGCTTGCATTTTTTTGCTTTGTTGTTTCTTGTGAATACAAAAATTTCGTATAACAAACCAAAGCTAGTCTGCAGACCCGAACGAGTGGTACTAAAATTAAGTTCAACCAAATACCTACACTACTTAGTTATAAAAGCTTTAATAAATTTATTTTTTATTACTAATATTTTTCTTTTGGAAATAACTTTAATATGTGAAATAAACTTTTGTATTCTTATCTAAATATACATTTTTTTATCTTGCAAAAATTTATGGGAAATATTGATTAGATAATTTATTATCATTATTAAAATTATAAATACGTTTTAGCGGTTTTACGTTGCAAATAATATGTTTTTCTCATTCTTATTCTTGTGGGAACATAGTTCGAAGGGTATAATAAATTTTCCATTACGTTTTGAATTCTAAGTCCATTTGTAATGGATGTTTCTGTGCATCCGTCCAGTCCTATATTAACCAAAAATATAATAGAAGATTAAGAATATATTACTATTTTATTCCTATAATGCCAATTTTCTATTTAAATTGAGCAAGTTCGAACGGCTGGTTCTAATGCAGTAATTTATTCAATATTTGATTGGTTTAGAGCAACAGCGTCAAGTACCTATCATACAACTTTTAAATTGATATTCTCATATCTTGGAGTTAATTAGATACCAAAATATGAGAATATAAGACGATAATATGTAAGAATGTAATTGCTATAGACATCTAAAATATTGTAAAGGACAATTAAGTCTTAAACTTTCTATAAAAGTTGGTTAATTTGGCTAATCCGTTCGAGTAGCTATCACGCAAATCTGAAATTTACATAATATTTTTCTATATATATTATGTACCTACCTAATTTTTTTAGATATCTGAAGTTTTGTAAAAAAATTATTAAATTTTAGTGAAACAAATAATTATGTTGTCTGGGTATCCTAGAATTATCCCAGTTAACTTCCCCATAATATTTATGATAAGCAATATTTATTTAATTTTTGTTAGCAGTTCTTTTATTGGATTAGGAAAATATTGTCTAACTTGAAAAGGCGCTCTCTCGTTGTTAACAATATTGTGCAAAAGCATTACTGTAAATTAAATAATTTTTTTTAAAATGTTTTAAAAAATTAACTAAAATTTAAATTAACTTAGTAATTGAAACTTACTCACATATTTTTTTTTTGTTAAATTTCAATACTTATAGATTAATTCGCAATGGATTAATTAGTCCAACAACTTAGTTCCAACAGCGAATTGATTTTTCATAGCGCCCCACGTGTAAAAAGCATAAAGTCAATCGTTCGAATCGTTCTGCCAGCTGAGCCGCAAACACAAAAAGAAAATAATATAATAACAAGAATAAAAGAAATAATATTAGAAATAAATACAGAAATATTATACATAATTACCCTTACAAAAGTTCTAAAACAAAAAGTAATTTAAAAACTCAAAGTTCTTTGCTTAATTTTAACAACTTATTTAGGAAAAGGTTTAAATTCCTAGAAATATTTGAAAAAATAAATAATAAATTAAATTATTTATCTAAAATAAATGATAAATATAATTATTACGTAAAAGTGAATTAACTAAGTGATATTGTATTAAAGAAAATTGAATTAAATTTGAGATTTATCAATAATCATGATCATAGTCATAATATGTATAACATAAGAAACGAAATACTTAAATTAAAAATAATTTCATTGAACAACTTATACGAGTACATGTAGACAAAACAATATAAATTATGTATATATGTATGTCTATTTAATTGAAATTCTATTTTTAGTTTGAATTTCTGAACCTTTTTTTTACTGGTTGTTTTAATTAATAAATTATTCAGGTAATACAATAAAAATTTAATAAAAAGGAACATACTTTATAGAAAGAATATCAATTAAGTGTGAAATTTTATTCTAGAAATTTCTTATTAATTGAATTTTGTTTAATTAAACATGAATTTCCTATTACTATCAGTTTATAAACTCAAAATAAGAACCAGGAATTAAAATTGAAAATTTAACATTTAGACTAATAATAATTTTGACTAATAAATAATAGCAAAATGATTTACATTGACGATAATGATCCAGAAGGAGGTAAGTTGCAAAAACTTGAGATTTAAGCTTTCTTAAAATTTTTAATATTAAAAATATAGGGCTTGCAGAAGAATAAATTATTAACAAAATATAATAAAAATATAGCGAATAAAGAGAGTTTAATTTACAAAACCTTACCCTTAACTGATGGTGATGTAATTACTCATTATTTATTGCACTTACTAGAACATTAATAATTTGTTTCGAATTTGAATCTTAAATTATTGTATTTGTTTATTTATTACATACACCTATTTTACTAATATTTTTATAGATATTCGATATTTTATCTGCAAATAAACAGCAAATAAACTTCTTAATAAATTTGCTTTTTTATAGAAAAATAAATAAAATAGAAATGATGGAGTAGTAAACTGGTGTCTTTGTACCATGGCTTGTTTAAGAACAATTAGGGCTCACACCTGTAACTTAGCTACCTGTACAAACTTTTCATCGATAAGACATAAAATTAAAGCTTACGGAGTTACAGCCCCTCAAAATTACAAAAAAGACCCATTTTCAAATGTATATATCTCAGATTCTGAGCAGTAGTTTTAATATTTAAAACATCTAGAAGACCGGAACTTTTCTTACCTTTATAAAACAACAATAAATTATGCAATATTTTGAAATTTACTATTTTAATTTACCGTTGTGCGAAGACAAAATTTTTCTTCCTTCATAACACCGGCACGTTTTTAGTTAGAATTTTAAAATTTTAAGAGAAGAAATAATTTTTAGAATTAATGTAAGTTGCCTCAGAAAATATTTTGTACCATTTAAAGAGTATTAGGGCTCAAAAATTTAAATTTTACTATTTTTAAACACCTGTAACTTAACACCTGTAACACCTGTAATTGTACAAATTTTTTTAAAATAAAATGCAGAAAATAAAGCTCAACTTTTTAATTTCACATGTGTTAATAATTTTTCTTAATAATATAGTTAATCGTTTAACTATGTGTTATGTCTAAGAAAATTTTCGTGCAAGTCACAATTCTAAACAGTTTGTGTTGCCTTTTGGAAAATGTGTACCTTTAAAACCGTTGTTTTACCGTTGTACATCTACAATTTTAGGGGACTACTTACAGTAATTCTAAACATTTCGCGCTTAAGATTTTAAAGTAATAACAAAAAATGTGCGCAGTTATGAAGGAAGAAAAATCATGCAAAATTTAGTTTTCACAAAACGATAAATTTAAATACTAAATTAAAAAAAAACTATAAAAAACATATTAATTAAATTTATTAATTAAAAAAAAATAAAAAACATATTGATTTATAAAATAAAAAAAGTCCTCTCAAATGGCGTTTTTAAATTCAAAAAATGTTAAGCAGAACAATGATACATTCACATTTAAAAATAGGATTTTTTCAGTTTGAGGGGTTGTAATTTCGTAATGGATGGGACTATACGAAAAAGTTGTTCTACAACATTGATTTTTTTATGAGACCTACGCATTGTTAAAATTTCATTGCTCTATCTTTAACCGTGTAGCAGATTTGTAAACAGATGGACGAACGGACAGAGTGGTTTTAATAGGCACATTTTTTCAATAGTTTTCTTTGGAAATGTGCTAAATAAAACCTAACATTTTTTCAAAATTTGATTATTTTGAAATTAGTGTGTTAATGCAGCTTATTACTACTACTATTTCAAATTTATAATATTTTATGGTAGAACCTGTCTCTTGCCGGGACTATTCTTTGAAATTAGCTTGGATAATCGCCCACCGCAATTCCAGTTCACAAATCCAATAAGATTGCCTCTAATTGATTTGTTTTTACCCAGGCTAATGGTATGTATAACGAATAAATTTTACGGAACTTATGTTATATATCCACTTCTACTAAAATTGCTATTCATTAATAACTTATTAGTTACCAATCAGATATTATAAAGTAAGAATCGGTCATTAAGCATTAATTTATCAAAAATTACCAATCAAGATCATAAATTAAAAATCCAAATAAACAATCATAAATTAACAATCGAGAATTAAAAGAATGTTATTAATTTATTAAAAATAATAATCATTAAACATTACAATTCACATTCCATAGAAGAAAAACAAGGATTGATAATTTTTGAAATAAACATTTATTTATTTATTTATTTATATATAAAAACATTCTCCTACTACATACAATGTGGTACGAAAGTTATGCCTGTTTTTCCCTTTTAGGTGTGGTAGAAGTTTTTTTTTTTTTAATTATTTACAAAAACGAGAAACTCTAGAAACGAGTCATACTCAATTATGACCTAGGTTTGTTTTTCGTTTGTTTAAAATCTTGTTCTTGTATCTAGTTTTTGCTTTTTTTCTTACAATATTATTTTCTTTATTATTGTTATTTTCCTTTTTTAGACGTTTAACCTATTTATGTAATTGTTATTAATCTTTCTTTTATTTTATTTATTTTTCGTTCTTATAGTTTTCCCAATATCTGTAACTTTTTGTATATTTCTTTGATTTGACTTATCTGGCTGCTGCCTGGCCTCAGTATTTCCAGCGATGACTTCGGATGGAAATGCGGGCATAGCATAAGTTAGTGGCTTTGCACAAAAGATGCATACAATTTGTGGTTGTGAAGCGAAAAGTTGCATGGATGTTGTTAAAGTTCTTTCTGTTATTATTCTTAACAGTTTGATTTGAGTTGCTCTGTTTTGTGCTTTTAATATGTTTTTAAAAACAATCTTGTTTAAATTTGGATTGATTTCATTTTGATTGCGTCTTTATGGTTCCAGTCTATTTGTTTTGTTCTGTGTTATGTATGGTTATCTGCACTGTGTTATGTATGGTTATGGTTTCTTCAGGTATTATTTAAATAATAGTGTTTTTGGTTGTTATCGCATATGCAATCCCTTCATCCCATTTGGAAGCATTCGTGTATAGAATTTCAAATCCTTGGTGCTTGTTTATTTTTTCTCTCGCTAGCTTTCTGTACATTTCTATGGGTGTGATTTCTTTTTTATGATTCGCTATTGTCGCTATTTTTATCGATTCGATTTGTCTATTTTGTGTGTGCTGGTTGTCGACGGTTGTATCTGTATTAGGTTAGGTGTGTTTATTTCTATCTGGATGGTTGCTTGCTTTAAGAACACGTTTGCTTTTGCTATTGCGGATGAGTTTTTATTTATTCTAGTATTTTGAACCGTTTTGTAATGTTGTAATGTTGTGTGATGGATGATTTTGTTCACTTAGAGCTTTTGCTATTGCTCCTGCTGCGAATATGTTACGTCTTTCGCGTACCAAAGGCATATTAGTGAGCGAACATAGTAGATTTACGTTGGATTCACATTGTTCATCGCCACCTGTATTTTCCTTAGATTTCTTTCAGTAATGAATTCATAAATTGTAATTCCGATGTTCACTTTACCTAGGACAATCTGTTTCATGATAGTCATTGCCGTTTGTATTGTGGAATCATACTTTTTGTGGCATATATTTTTCAGCAGATGATTTATTTTGTTGATCGGTGTCGCTAGGTTCTTCGCATATGAATCAAACGAGATTTTTTTCGAGATTTTGTCCAAGAAGTTTGATATCTTTTCTGTAGTCTATGTCTTTATACTGTACAGTTAGATGTGTGTTAGAGCACATACGAGTCCGCAGAAATGAACTAGCTCTGTTTTTTCTTCCGCTATTTCTCCGCCGTTTTCTGTTGACCATGTATTTATTAGTTCACATGTATTATTTAGTATGGTTTCTCGTTCAACAGGGGTACCTTTAATTAATCCTCGTATACATAATTTATTGTTTTATTTTCCTCTCCTTTCACATAAGTCAGTTATGCAGGTATTAAATAGTACCCCCGATAGTGGCAATCCTTGTGAGAGTCCATTCGTTATTGAGCATATTTTAGAATTGCTGTCATCCACTCTTACTGTACATTGTCGATTTTTGAGAGTCTCTTTTATATATTTGAAAATTTTTTGAACCAGCTCTCCATTTAGCGAGTTGTTTTAGGATTGAGTTGCTTCTTACATTGTTTTCGCTTCTTTGACGGAGGATTATGGTCAATTCCCCAGTCTATCATTTTTCCCAATCTGCGCTTTTTGTATTATATCTGGAGCAATTTTTATTTGGTCTGTTCTGACTATTGTTTGAATTGTTTTTGTGTTAGGGCTATTGTTATTTCAGCGCTTGCTAATTATCATTGGAAAATGGTCTACCTTTTTCGGGTTGTCTGTCGTGTTCCATTCTAGCTGGTCCTCCAGTACCTGATGAACTATAGTCATGTCAATAGCTGTGAAACTTCCTTTGGTGCTAAGCATAGAAGAGTTTGTTTTGTTTATTATTCTGAGATCAAACTTATTGTTCATTATCTGCTTCATGGTTCGTCCTTTATCCATTTCTTATGCCCCCCCCCACATAATTCACTCCTAGATGGTCCTTCCATACTTCAGTCCGAGAATGATAAAAAGAGCCTCCATTTGTTGTATTAGGTCTTCGATGACTTTTGCTTCAAGGCTCCTATCATGTTCTATGTACCAGTTTATTATCGTCACTTATTCTTTTATCCCAGGTAGTAGTAATTTTATCCCTACCACTTGCAGCGTTTAATTAGATTTATCATGTCGAATTTTAAGCTATTCTTTACCATAAAACCTACTCCGCTAATCCGGCGATCGAATATCGGTATGTAGCATTTGTGATTGTTCAATCAGTCTTCATTTTATAAATACGTGCTTTTTGTTACGCTTAACTTTTTTAATTTTAATTTTTTTAATTTAATTTGTAATTTGTAGCTGTCAGCAAATTATTCAATAATTAAGATATAATATTAATATAAACTTTTTAAATCATTTTCTTTTTGTTAATTTTGCTAAAAGTTTCTGAGTTGACCAGACCCAATTAATTTTTTAATAAATATTATTAAATTGTGAAATAAATTTAATTATACAATATGAAATTCAAATGCAGTACTAAAATTTGTTTGATTAATGATGCAAAAACAGAAACTGTTTCCTGTAAAGGTTTTTATCATCTTAAAAAACTCAATGTCAAAAAACAACACTTCCTCGTCTTGTCCTAAGGTAATTTGTAATTTCTTTGCTGATTGTTTTCAAAAAGTTTATCGTCCACAGGAATCTTCTATAAATTTCGATCTTTCAAATCAAACAAATAACTCAAATTCAATTATTACGGATCTATATCTTACTGAAAATGAAATATTTGAAGCAATCATTAACATCGATACTAAAAAAGGTGTAGGACCTGACTTAATCCCGCCGACTTTTTTATACAATAGTGTTAGTTATTTGACTTATCCACTTCATCTCATTTTTAATAAATCACTTTCCTCAGGTGTTTTCCCATATGCTTGGAAATCGTCTTATTTAATTCCCATCCACAAAAAGGGCGACAAAGTACACGTCGAAAACTACCATGGTATAGCTGTTTTATCGACTATTCCTAAGTTGTTCGAAAAAATGGTCGTAAACAAAATTACACCCATCATAAACACAAAATTAAATGAACAGCAGCATGGTTTCAGAAAAGGTCGTTCTACCTCAACAAACCTTTTGGTTTATACATCTGAAATCCTTAATGAAATGGAAAATGGGCACCAAGTTAATGCTATTTACACAGATTTTAGTAAAGCATTTGATCGTGTCGATCATACTATTTTGCTTAACAAACTTGTTGCAATAGGTATTTCGGGTACATTTCTTACATGACTGTACTCTTACTTAACAAATAGAACTCAAAATATAAAATTCCAAGGTTTTTTATCAAATACAGTGACCGTTACTTTAGGAGTACTTCAAAGTAGCCATTTAGGTCCACTTCTATTTAATATATTAATTTCAGACCTTTCGGCCAAACTAGTGGGTATATCACATATTGCATTTGCCGACGATCTTAAAATTTACCACGTTATCAAAAATATTTCGGATGTTGCATTACTTCAGTCAAACCTACATTCTTTACAAGAATGGTGCTTTTCCAATAAGTTAGAGCTGAACATTCAAAAATGCAAGGCTATTAGTTTTACACGGAAAAGATCTACTATTTTATTCGATTATTCTATTGATAATGTAACTCTAGAAAGGGTAAGCACATTAACGATCTAGGGATTCTTTTGGATGATAAGCTTAACTTCCATCTCCACTATGAGCATATGATTTCCAAGGCAAATAAAATGTTAGGATTCATTGAAAGAAGAGCTAAAGAATTCAGTAACATAGCGGTGACAAAATCTCTCTACTGTTCTTTAGTACGATCTATTCTAGAATACGGCAACATTGTTTGGAATCCTGCATTTCAAATACCTTCCGATAGAATCGAATCTGTTCAAAAACAATTCCTATTATTTGCTTTGAGAAATCAATATAACCCTATTGACTATTCAATGCTACCTAATTATAATGTAAGATTAAATTCATTGAACATGTTAACTTTATCTTCACGCAGGCAGATACTTTCATCCTGTTTTACTTTTGACGTTTTAAATAAAAATATTGACGTTCAGTTTTTGATAGATAGTTTTAAATTAAACAATGAAGTTAGAGTTACACGAAACACTAAGTATTTAATTGAAAATACTCATAGAACTGAATATGGAAGAAATGAACCAATTAACAGATGTTGCATTACATTCAACAAACACAGTAATCTCTTTTCAACACATATATCAAGGAACACTTTCAAACAAAAATTAATACAAAAATTTGTTACTAACCTTACACAATAACTTTAACTTTCATAATAAATTTCACTTCATATTGTACAAATTATTTTATTTTTACCTAACTGAGTTATATTAATTCAAATCTAACTGTGTTTTTGCTTTGTAAGCAATTTGTAATTTACCATATAAGTCAATGTAATAATTTTTTTTATTTGCATTTATCGTGTTTTATTTTGTACTTGTTATTATTAAGTTTCAGCCGTAAGATTTGTTATGTAAAAAGAAAAACCTTGTTTTGGTTATAATAATAAATAAATAAATAAATTTCACGGCACTTGTATCAGTGCTCCAAGAAATTGATATTATTTTTTTATATTTCAAGTTTAATTAAAAATTTTATTTTAATATTTTATTTTTGTACTTATGTTTCTAATTCATCAATATTTCATGGCGTAGTGGTTAAGTCGGCAGGCTTTCAATCGAAGAGTCTTGGACTCAAGCCCCGGTTAGGTCATGTAAATAAAAAAAATATGTAGTAATTTCATATTGTAATAAAGTATATCTTATAATTAATAGTAATAATAATGATAATAGTAATAATAATAATAGTATTAATAATAATAATAGTATTAATAATAATAATAGTATTAATAATAATAATATATTAATATAGTAATAATAATAATAGTATTAATAATAATAATAATAATAATAATAATAATAATAATAATAATAATAATAATAATAATAATAATAATAATAATAATAATAATAATAATAATAGTATTAATAATAAAATTAATTATAATAATAATAACTGCTACGGTGGAGCTATCTTTGGTTATATCATGCAGGACGGTATTATATACTACAGCACGTGGTAATCCACTGATGGCCCTGACTCTGTAGTAAAATAATAATAAATATGAAATCGTTTATAATAATATGGAGTTTATTTTTAGTTTTCTTTATTTAGTTTTACTATATCGATACGCACCAAAATAAAAAAAAAAACATTTTCATTGTGAAATGCTATAATCTACTAAGCAAAAAATTAATGCTCTTCAAAAATATGCTATTTTTAACAATATAAAATTATTTAAAAAAAAAAATAAAAAAAAAATTCTTTTTAAATTTTTTAAATCATGCTTAATAAATAGCTTTTATTATAAAATGCAATAATATTAGGTTTTGAGCTTAAATTTAGGAAAATAAATTAGCTAAATAAACACCATTGAAATTTTAGTTGAATAAGCTTATCAATATGGATGCCATAACTTTTCATAGAAATTGGCGCTAAATTTATTGTGGCTTTATTATTTGTTGTGATCGACTGTGAATCCCTGTTACCACACGGCCAAAAAATGAAGAATCTTAAAAACTCCATTTTTTTTCAAAAAATGTAACCGAATATACACACTGCCTTTAATAACAAATTTACGATTGGATACTAATAAAAACAAGGCAGAATATAAACCAAAGGTTTCTAAAAGAGAAAAGGAAAATAAAAATATGTTCATTTTATTAAAACTAACCTGACTACAGGTAGGTAAATATGTTGTATATGTTAAAATTACAGATTTTCTTTTTCTTATATCTAGTTTTTATTTTTTTTGTCCTAAGGGTGGTGGAAATCTTCCAAAGACCTTGGATTCGCCATACATACATAGCTATTTTAATGAGTATTACTCAATTTTTAATGAGTAATAAAATGATACATTATATTATGTGAAGTTGTGAATGAAGTGCGGAGTACTATTTTTTTATATTTCAAGCTCTATTATAAATCTTATTTTACTATTTTTTTTTTGAACCTAAGTTATTAATTCTTTTAAAATAATTTGAAGTTTAAATCTTAAAAAAAAATATTTAGGTATAAGGAAATAACAGTAAGTTTAGATTTCTTAAATTCTGCCAAAATGAATTGCTTATTATTTTCATCAATGGTTAAAATTTTCGTAAACCTTTAAAAGCGATGAGTTATGCATTTTGTCTTGCTTTTTAACATCACATTTCGAATTCAAAAATAAAATAATAAGTAAAAAAAATAATTTTTAAAATACATATGCTTTTATCAAAACCGAATTCGCCCCCTAAAAAGTAGAAAATAAAATTGATTGCAAAACTTTAGCTTTTTGGACTGTTATAATATAAAAGTGAGTTTCTAGTGCAAGCATTTTGGACTGTTATAATATAAAAGTAAATTGCTGGAATAAGGTTAAATAAAAATCTGCGAAATTTGAGGTTCGTGTTCGTGTTTCTTTGCTATCTGTCAATTTTTTAAAAGCTTTCTAAGAAAAAGTAGGATAAAGCAGATAATAAAATTTAATTTTATATTGAGTTTTAATATATTTAATTTTAATGAAAATATATAAATTATATATTAAAAAAAAATTTAGAGTTTTTCCTAAATATTGGTGAAAAAATTAACTTTCTATCAATTTTTTTAGTATGATTACAAGTATTGGAAAAAAAAAGAACCTGAAATTTTGGGTAAGCAATTTTATTTTTTTGATACACACTATAAAAAAAAATAAGGTGCATTAAGAATAGTGATATTTATATTTTATAATTTAATTTTTTTATTGCTTTTTAATTATGGTTCGTACTTGTTGTGTCCCTGGGTTTAAATCGAATTATAAATGTAAAACGAAAAATAAAATCAACTTTTCGATTTCCCAACGAAAAAATTTTAAGAAAAACATGGATAAAAGCAATTCCACGAATAAATTGGAATCCAACAGAAAATAGTGCTGTCTGTTCAATCCATTTTTGTACGAAAAGTTTTTGTAGTCAGAATTCTGAAAGACCAACCAACCTAATGCCAAGATTCCAAGCATTTCCCCTAATATTCCGGATTTAAAATTAGTTGATGAAAATTGTATTTTTAATTTTAATAATTTAGTAACTAAAATTGAAGAAAAAATTGATTTAAATGGCTGGCTTTTGTTTAAAAATAAATCTTATATTGTGTTATACTGTTTAATTTAATTCGCTCACTTTTTTTGTGCTATTACTGTACCAAATTATTGCTCTCTTTAAAGAGCTTAAAAACTTTAGGAAAAAAATGAAAAAATTTTACAAAATTCGGGTAGACTTTTTTTATCAACGTTTTTATAAATAAAAAAATTATAAATTCAATTTTTTTTTGTATTCAGATAGTGTAAAAAATTATGAATTTTAAGTTTGCTTAGAAATTTTTTCAAAAAAATTTCTATTTTAGAAGTTAATATTAAAGTTACCCCACTATTTAGCTTTTACTTTTCCCATAAGAGTCAATGTAAATAGTGGGGTAAATTGAGCTTTCGTTCTCTTCAGTTCCTGTCTTGATAGTTTATGTAGTGTATGGATTGAACCGAGACTCACATCAATTATCAGACCATGAAGTGCAGAGAGTAAAAGCTTAATAAGGGACCAGCTTTTAACAAATTTACACGTAGTCTTATGTAAAAAAATAGGGGGCCGACTATAAATCTTGAAATAACACAAAAACCATTTACTTTATTCAATTTGGTCGAAAGAAAAATAAAGTCGCATCTTTTTTACATAATTCATTAAAGAAAGATATTTTAAAATATAATGTTTTCATTCATAAATATGCATTTAAAAAATGTTCTTCCTTTAAATTTTTTATTTTAAAAGCTTCTTAAGATAAACTGCCTTAATATCGTAATAGTATATATACATCGAGACTACTTTCATACTTTAAAATTTTGTACACGCTTATATGGCTATAATCGAGACTCACATCAATTATGAAATTATTCATACGCGCGATACGTGAGAATCGATTGCAATTCTCTCACAACTACATTCATGTGTTTTCAGTTCTTGGCCTGTTTTATAAACATTATAAAATTTTATTAAAAAAATGTTGATGAATACAGTTAACAAAAAAAAAAAAATGTACGTACACGAATTGGATTCAAACCAAATTACTCTTAATTTCAAAACCTGTACCAAAGATAATATACTATATAGATGTTGCGAAGCTGTATAAAATAAAAACCTTAAAAATTCAAGCTCTTTAAAATTTATTAAAAAATTGTAAAAGCTTTATTTATTCTATTCTCAAATCTCAATTGAAAAACTTTTAAAAACAATAACATAATAACAAAAAAAAAAGCTTGCGTATCTTCAATAGAATATCAGATAATAACATAATAACAAAAAAAAACTTCATTCGTCATCGTTCGCAGCAATTAAACCTCAAACCATCCACATTATTCAACATTTTGCATCGTGATCTCCATTTAAAGGCTTATAAGATCCAGCTGACGCAAAAATTAAAACCAACTGAAAATGCATTACGTCGGCAATTCGTTTCTTGGGCAATCGAAAAACAAGAAGAAAATGAGAATTTTTTTTAACAAAATAATCTTCACCGACGAAGCTCATTTCCAGCTCAATGGCTACGTCAATAAACAGAATTGCCGCATTTGGGGTGAAGAGAATCCAAGGGTTATCTTAGAGCAACCAGTACATCCACAAAAAGTTACGGTTTGGTGTGGTTTGTGGTCAGGAGGAATCATCGGACCATATTTTTTGAAAACGCAAATGGAAATGCGATTACGGTCAATGGAAATCGCTACAGGGAGATGATCCGAAGCTTTTTGTGGCGGGAAATTGATGATTTGGACGTAGAGAATATGTGGTTTCAACAGGACGGCGCCACTTGCCACACAGCAAGAGAAACAATGGATCTTTTGAAGGAAAAGTTCGAAGATCGCATTATTTCTCGTAGAGGAGGAGTGATGTGGCCACCAAGATCGTGCGATTTGACACCGTTGGATTTTTTTTGTGGGGTTTTGTGAAATCGAAAGTGTACAGAAATAATCCCACAACAATTCAAGAGCTTAAAAACAACATTATCGAGCATATTTCAACCATTAAGAACAGTTTATTGAACAACGTGATTCAGAATTTTAGTAAAAGATTGGAAGCCTGCCGAAGCAGTAGAGGGGCCACTTGGCCGACATAATTTTTCATTATTAACCGGAACCTATTTGTAATAAATTAAAATAAAAATATATTTAATATTTCAAAAAAAAAGTCTTTTTTTTATTAAAATTAAAATGATACCTCAATTTTGAACACCCATTATATGCTTCCATAATAATAAATCAATTTTAAATTTATTTTGATTCCCGGCTGGGTACAATAATTACAATAATATAAAAAAAAAAATATTCATATATCGCAATTCGCAATATATAAATACTTAATATATCACATAATATCTCGTACACCCCACATTCCTACCAGGAAACAGGGGTTATAGCTACCTGGCACATTTATGTACCACGGTACCTGTATATAAATAAATAAATTTATTTTGTTTTTTTTTCACTACTTAGCATCATTCAATAAAAAATCATTTGATAAAGTACCTAATAAAGTGCTTTATTGATTTTTATAGTTTTTGTAAAGATAATAATGTAGGTACATACATTTATGCATGATTTTTGATTTAAATTTAATTTTAATAGTAAGTAACTACCGATTGACGATTAGTCTTTTATGAAATGTGTATGAATGTACATTTATTTTTTTAATTTAAAATTAAATCAATACTTAAATGTCTATGGTTATTCAATCTAAAATTAAAAAAATTCTCGTAATAGGTGAATTAATAATTTTGATTTAAATATAAAAAAATAAAACTAGGAAAATCCATTAATTTAAAAATCTAATTAATTCTAAATAAAATCTCAGAAATTTAAAAAAAAACTAATTTTAAAATCAAAAAAACTAGTTCGTCTTGCCTTTGAATTTATATTTTTCAATTAATTATAAATATGCCGGCTGTTCGTATTTGTTGTATCAGTTCATGTCGAAGCACATCCCGAGTTGAAAATTTAAAATTTTTCAGATTTCCCCCTCGAAGTACCTCTAGATGTGCATCATGGGTTACGACTTGTCCGCAAGCTTATGATTATATTAAGACTTTGAAAACGCCATATATTTGCCAGCGACATTTTGAGAATACTTTTTTGGGATAAAGAAGGTTGTATTCAAATGCGATTCCTACACTTTTTTTAACGGAAGAGTCTGATCAGAATGCTGACGCTCCAATTAATATTATTGTGGATGATGATATTAACATGAGTAAATTAGATCAGATGAATTTTGAAGTTAATATAGTTGAAGAACAGGTTAGTACACAATGTACACCATGTCATAAAAGAGAAAAGAATTTGGCATATTATAGATCTTTGACAGGAAAGTTGCAAAACAAAATTAAAATTTTAAAAAATGATATTTTAAATTTAAGGTCTAAAACTAAATTATTAAATAGATTAAAAAAAAATAAAACTTCACAAAAAACCGGGTCAACATCTACTCATGTTACCCAGCCATTCATTAACTGACCGAGATATTTTTTGTAATATGCAAATGAAAAATAGTCGGTTATACACCAAAGAAGAAAAAAAAATATCCCAATTAATATTTTTCAAATCCACAGCTGCTTATAAATTCTTATATGAAAAATTACAATTTCGATTACCTTCTACTAGTTGCATTTACAGAGATTTACCAATTAAAAATTTAACTTCCTCTATATTACCACCGGAACTGCATGCAAAAATTAAAGAAACTGTCGACAAGTTTTCAAATGAATTCAAAGAAGTTAGTTTAGTTTTTGACGAAATGGCCATCAAAAGAAATTTGACTTACAATCAAAAGCATGATAAAATTGAAGGATACGTCGATTATGGTTGCGGTGAAAATAAACGCGAACCTAAAATAACAAAAAACGCTTGTGTTTTCATGTTCCGAAGCTTATATGGTAATTGGAAGCAAATCATAGGATATGTCGTTTCTGAAACTTCTATACCAATAAATAAACTTCATTTTCTTGTTATGGAAATTTTGAAGTTATCCATGATCTTAAATTAAAAGTCCGAAATATAGTTTGTGACCAATCAACAACAAATCAATCTTTTTGTAAAAAACTTGGTGTTACAGAAGATTTACCTTATTTTATTTACATTGAAGAAAAAAATTATTTTTTATATGTATCATTATATATATCAAAAAATGAAAGTGAAACTTGCTATTCAGGTATTTAGTTCAAGTACTTGTGCTGGTATTAGAACATACGCCGAATCAGATTTTTTAAGGATAAAAACTCTGCGTTGTGTACTGCAAAATGCGTAGAAAAATTTAATTTATTCGATTGTCTAAATAGTAAAACACTATATGACAAAAATCCATATAAAAACGGTTTGCAAAAAAATAATTGCGTATGGCATTATATTCAGGATATGTGCAAATTTTTGAAAAAAGTAGAATTTGAGGTTCCTCACAAAAAAATTAAAATTAATTGTTTAAAAGGGCTGAGACAATCTATTAACGGTATTCTTTTATTATCAGATGAGCTGTTCAATGAACATGCAGACTGGTATTATATGTGCACTAATAAATGTAATTAGGATATAATAGAAAATTTATTTAGTATAGTTCGTTCTAAAAAAAGAAATCCTTCTGCTTCCGAATTGGGATATATTTTAGCTAAAATAATCTGTGTAAAATTAGCGTATTCTTCGAAATTCGCGAACTGTGAACAAGATTCTGAAAATATGCTGGACATAGATTGGCAAAATATATTGAAATTGGATGAAACTAACAACGACAATGAAGAATCAAACAGTGATCCAAAGCAAGGCAATCAGGATCCATCAAATAAAGAGAACATTAACTTATTAAATGATATTGATTTACATTCTGAACATGAAGAAAACTTTACCATAGAAAATTTCTTATCTGAAAATGCAACCAGATATTTTGCAGGATATATTATGATGAAAATCCTTAAAAAACATCGTGAAGTAATTGTCATGATTGCGGTAAGAATTTGTTAAATGCGGAAATGGCTTCAATGTCTAATAATAATGAATATTTAATTTTTTTTAAAAATTTTAATACCGATACCGATTTTGGATCTCTTAAAGCTCCATCAATTGAATATTTTGCAATCTGTAAACGTTATGTGATTATTTTTAGTAAGGTTATGAAAACTTCAGGTCATGAAGAAGGGATTTTATCTAAAATTAAGATAGAATGCATAAACGATTTAAAAAAATGGTTCGATAAAAATCACAAATGTTACGACCATAGAGTTAAAATTTTAGACTATTTTCTTTTAATTTTAATAAGAAGAAATTCTTTATGGATTTTCCAAAAATCTAAAATAATAATGATAATTATAATAATCCTAGACTTAGAGTTTTGAAGGAATAATTAAATACAGAATTTTATTTTTATGATTTTTTATTAACCAATTTTATTAGTGTTAGAAATTAGGTAACAAGCAATTAAAAATACATATAAAATTTTATTAATTTTTAATCTTTGCATTATTTAATTTCATTTATAATAAATAAAATGAAATAAAATCAAAAGGAATTTATATTAAAATAGCAAATTTTCAATTTTTAAGCCCTAATAGCTCATAAACAGGGGGTGGTCCGAAAAAATTTTCTGAGCAAACTTATACTAATTCTAAAAGTTCTTTCTTGCCTCAAAATTTCAAGCTTCTATCTAGAAGCGTGCCGGAGTTATGAAAGTAGAAAAATCATGCAAAATTTGGTTTTCACATAACGGTTAATTTAAATACTAAATTTAATAAACTTGTATAATTTTGATATAAATTTACAAAGATAAAAAAAATACCTGTCGAGTGACGTTTTCAGATTGAAAAAATCTTAAGCAGAACATAAGATATATGCAATATATAGGGCTTATTCAAAGGGCTAGGGCTAATAGGGCTAATTCAAATAAAATAGGGCTTTTTCAAAGTTTGAGGGGTTGTAGCTCCGTAATGGGGGCGGCTACATGAAAAAGTTGTTCCACAAAATTATTTTTTTTATGAGACCTATGTGATTATTTTTAGTAAGGTTATGAAAACTTCAGGTCATGAAGAAGGGATTTTATCTAAAATTAAGATAGAATGCATAAACGATTTAAAAAAATGGTTCGATAAAAATCACAAATGTTACGACCATAGAGTTAAAATTTTAGACTATTTTCTTTTAATTTTAATAAGAAGAAATTCTTTATGGATTTTCCAAAAATCTAAAATAATAATGATAATTATAATAATCCTAGACTTAGAGTTTTGAAGGAATAATTAAATACAGAATTTTATTTTTATGATTTTTTATTAACCAATTTTATTAGTGTTAGAAATTAGGTAACAAGCAATTAAAAATACATATAAAATTTTATTAATTTTTAATCTTTGCATTATTTAATTTCATTTATAATAAATAAAATGAAATAAAATCAAAAGGAATTTATATTAAAATCAATTTAATGAAAATGTTAATTAGATAAACAAAAACTTAGAAGTGAACATAACATTTATTATTAAAACAAAAATAATAATAAATAATTATAATGGAATTATAATAATAATAATAATACCTAGTTAATCTAATTCAAAACGGAAAACGAGCCTCGGTCAGTTTTTTCGTTTAACAATTTATGAATGGATAAAATGGATAGGAGTCGTGGTGGACACTGACCCAGGCATGTATGTGGGATTAAAATGTTAAACTCAATTATTCTAGTGAACATGGTCACTCTATTTCTCAGATGTTAAACTCTCCAAGCAAGTTTAAGAAAGCGGTAAAACTTCTTTCTTTTTCTTGTAATTATAATTTAGAGGCACTTGCATTACAACGTGGACGTAGTTAAACGTAACGTAATACAACGAGCAGTACATAAAGTAAATTCGATTTTGTAATTAAATTAATATTGTAATAAGAAATAATTGAAAAAAAAGAATTAATTAAGAACATATTTATTAAGAACATATTTGAATACTTTGAAACTTTATTTTATAAAAAAAATTACTAAAAGTAAACTTAAATATAATAAAACAATTTTGAATTTGTGTTAGTTTAAAATAATTTAAATTTCATATTAATAATATATTTTTGGATTTACAATTTTATTAATAATTATTATTAAACATTTAAATCTAAATTAAACAAACGTGTTTTATTTTAATAAATCTAATAAATTAATAAAATAAAACCACATGTATAGGACGGCAGACTCCAATCCAATATATCATAGGATAATATAATAAGCGTTGTTTTCTATGTTAGAGTTTTTAATTTTTAAGAATTGTTATTTGGTTTAAACTTGTTTTTTTTTAGAAATATTTTTTTTTTAACATAAATTAACATTTTTTTTTAAATTGTTTTTGTGGATTCTCTGCCTCTTGGGATACCACATTAAAAAAACGCGCCTTATTCTTTACGCGCTCAGGGTGGTGTGGAAATAAGGATATAAACTTATATATGTATATATATTATTCTTAGACAGAATTGTATACATACAAAATATATAGTAAAAGTGATATTAACATGTAAAATCTATACTAAAGGTAATTGTAACACTTACATATTTTTCGATTTAACGGCATAAAGACATAATTTTTAAAATTTTTTCTAATTATATGAAATAAAAAAAAATCATACCTATTAAACATAATATGTTATAAACATTATTTCATATTTTATACTTTTATAATAATAATTTTTATATGTACCTATAGTTGGTACCATCTATAAAAAATGTTTGTTTTAAAATTTATATGGAATGCTATTTCTTTAAGCATTATAATGCGCTTTGGTTGTAGATAAATAAAAGCAACTACAAAATATTAGAATGTCTTTACCAACTTACATACATACTCATATTCATAATAACAGGTACATACATAATTATACTCATTTTTATTGCAGCATATTGTACCTATTGTACCTGTTGTATTTAATTTAATATTAACTTATATTAAAATAAGTTATTTTTAAAATGTGTATGTTTGTATGTACATAATATACCTATCTTAATTATGATTTTTAATACAAAAAACACATTCTTAATGACTTAATTTTATAATTTAATTTTAAAGCCGACGAACAGAGAAAGTGACAAAAGTTAAAATTAACATGAACAAAAATTTAAACATAATGCACAATGCAATTCATCTATTTCTAATATAAACAAGGTAGAATGTAAACCAACGGTTTTTAAAAGCGCACATTTCCAAAACTCAATACAAACTGTTTAGAAGTGTGACTTACACAAAAATTTGAAAATTTCATGTAAAAGAAAAAATGTGAAAATAGGACATTTTTGAAATTTTGAGGGGCTATAAGTCCGGAATCCTATATAACTAAGAAAAGCCGTTAACACACGTAAAAATATATTATTAAACCTTTAATTTCCGTCTTGCCGAAGAAAAATTTGTACAGGTGCCTAAGTTACAGGTGTCTAAAAATAGCAAATTTTCAATTTTGGAGGCGTAATAACTCTTAAAGAGGGGGTGTCACCAAAAAATTTTCTGAGGAAACTTATACTAATTCTAAAAGTTCTTTCTTGTCTCAAAATTTCAGGTTCCTATCTAAAGGGGTGCCGGAGTTATGAAAAAAGAAATTTCATGCAAAATGTGGTTTTCACATAACGGTAAATTTAAATAGTAAATTACAAAATATTACATAATTTTGATATTGTTTTATATAGATAATAAAATTTTCGATCTTCTGGCGGTTTTAGATTGTAAAATTATTACGCAGAGCCCGAGATATATACATATGAAAATGGGGCTTTTTCGCAATTTTGAAGAGCTGCAACTTTGGAACCCTTTACAATTAAAATAAACCTTTAACACACGTAAAAATATATTATTGTAGCTTTAATTTTTATATCTTGCCGAAGTAAAATGTGTACAGGTTCCTAAGTTACAGGTGTTTAAAAATAGCAAATTTTCAATTTTTAAGCCCTAATAGCTCATAAACAGGGGGTGGTCCGAAAAAATTTTCTGAGCAAACTTATACTAATTCTAAAAGTTCTTTCTTGCCTCAAAATTTCAAGCTTCTATCTAGAAGCGTGCCGGAGTTATGAAAGTAGAAAAATCATGCAAAATTTGGTTTTCACATAACGGTTAATTTAAATACTAAATTTAATAAACTTGTATAATTTTGATATAAATTTACAAAGATAAAAAAAATACCTGTCGAGTGACGTTTTCAGATTGAAAAAATCTTAAGCAGAACATAAGATATATGCAATATATAGGGCTTATTCAAAGGGCTAGGGCTAATAGGGCTAATTCAAATAAAATAGGGCTTTTTCAAAGTTTGAGGGGTTGTAGCTCCGTAATGGGGGCGGCTACATGAAAAAGTTGTTCCACAAAATTATTTTTTTTATGAGACCTACCCATGGTTAAAATTTTTTTTCTCTATCTTTAACGGTGTAGAAGTTTTGTAAACAGACGGACGGACGGACGGACTGACGCACAGAGTGAAACTAATAAGCACATTTTTTCAAAATTTTTTTGGAAATGTGCTAAAAATGAATTAATATTTTTCTTCTTTTCTTATACGCATTTATTGTCTATTGAGAAATTCCAAATTCTTACTTTTTTTTATTTAAAAAAAAAAACTTACATTTGTTTTTATGTTCTTATTATTTAACTTATATTCTAATAATTAGAACATAATAGATTCTCATATTAGTACACATAAAGATTCTCATATTAGTACACATAATAGATTCTCATATTAGTACACAAGTTAAATATTTAGAACATTATGTTCTAATAATAGCCCCGTTGAAGGGAATTTTAAAATAAAAGCTTTCGCACAAAATTTTCTATTAGTTGAAACATCTATATTGTATATTATCTTTGCCTGTACACTCTCCTCTGCACTATACAACACTTAAATATTTAATGAACATATATAACACATAAAATCTTAATTTTTGACCAGGCATATTCAATATGCATTAAAGAATGTTGACAGCAAATATTTTGATTTAAATACTAAACAAATGTTGTAAACAAAATAATTACATACATAAAAATATACTATTATAGGAGAAAAAATCAAAAATATATTGCGTGTGTATTGTATGCATGAATTTAGGAGATAAAAATTTTAGTTTCAAATTCATATATACAAAATATATACATATTATATGCTTTTATATTAACTCGTCGCTGTCGGTTTATTTATTTATTTATTTATTTATTTATTTATTTATTTGTCATTCTGTCACGCTTTTTATTATCTTCGTAATCTGTTAGCAACATTTGTAAGTGTAATATGGTGCAGAGGATAGTGTACAGGTTTCAAAAATGGGGACCATGTTGTTCGAATCCAGTTCGCATGCAACAATTTTTTTTTTTTAACTATCTATTTATCAACATTTTTTGAATAAAATATGTATACATTTTTGTATATATCAATTTAAAACTTACATTTTTATCTCTTATTCATGCATACAAACATACAAATTATATTTTTGATCTTTCCTGGTGTTTTGTATTAGCATAATTAGCAAAACACAATCCATACATACAATATTTTTATGTATGTTGCTAAGTTATTTTGTTTACACATTTGTTTAGTATTTAAATCAAAATATTTGCTGTCAACATTCTTTAATGCATATTGAATTAATGCATATATGGTGCAGAGGAAAGTGTACAGGTCTTGAAAGTGAGTGTTAATGTGTGGACTGTGGTTCGAATCTCGTGTATAATTTTTTTTTTTTTTTTTTAACTCTATTCATCAATATTTTTTAAATAAAATTTTATGTATAATAGATTCAAAACTTTATTTTTAAATTCAAATTATGCGTTTAATTTAAAACTAAAAAGTATAAAATAAAATAATATATAAAAAAAAATTTTTTTTAAATATGCTTTTATCAAATTCGAAATCGCCCCCTAAAAAGTAGAAAATAAAATAAAATAAAAGTGATTATAGATCGAAAGCATCTTGGCCTGTTATAATATAAAAGTAAATTGAAAGTAATATTAACAGAAATTTGGGGTTCGTGGTTCTTTTTATTCCAGCAATTTACTTTTATATTATAACAGGCCAAGATGCTTTCGATCTATAATCACTTTTATTTTATTTTATTTTCTACTTTTTAGGGAGCGAGTTCGATTTTGATAAAAGCATATTTAAAAAATTTTTTTTTTACATATTATATTATTTTATTCAAAAAATGTTGATGAATAGATAGTTAAAAAAAAAAAGTTGCATGTGAACTGGACTCGAACAGCATGACCCCCACTTTTGAAACCTGTACACTTTCCTGTACACCATAGAATACTTACAAATGTTGCTAATAGATTACGAAGAAAATAAAAAGCGTGACAGAATGACAAATAAATAAATAAATAAACCGACAGCGACGAGTTAATATAAAAGCATATAATATTATATTTTTCTCACCAATATTTTCCATCTTTATTTTATTCACAATAAAGCAGAAAAATTTTAATTTAAATTGGAAAGAGAACGAAGCTAATAAATTTTACATTTAAATCAAGCATAGAAATTTATTTAAAATAAAAAAATATCTAAGTGAGACATTAAATAAAAACGAGGAAGAATACAGTTGCCTTTGTCAACTCTCAGATACCCGTACGAACCGTTAGTACGTTGCGTACATATACATAGATATTTTATTCCATATCGCCATGCCCATCGCAATATATTTCTTTAAAAATATTTCATTCATAGAATGATTTCTTATAAGTACAACAAAAAACATATAATTCTACGCCCCTATATAATATCTGATAATCATATTTATTATTATTACATATCATTCAAATAACATATATGTACATATGTATAGTACCAATTTATATGAAATATAAATTCTTTAAGCAACTTACTGTTTAGTTATATTTTAATTTATTTCAATTTTTTTTGTATTACTTATCACATCATCGATGTTCGAGAGTTGATGTTTCTATAGCTGCAAAAACATTTACGTTATCATACTGATTTCCTTAATAAACTCCCAAAAAATTTCATTTTTACATCAGCACAATTAAAAAAATGTTGAAATCACTTACTTGATGATGTGATGAATAAACCAAATCTAAATACATAAAATAAAAAAAGCTAGGTATAATTTATTAATTTTTTCTCTCCTTTTTTTCGTGGCGGTAATTTTTGAGTTTTTTAATCATTGAGAAAAAATGGTCCAAGCTAAAAACACATTCAGGGTAAAAGTTCGTGGTGATATGTCAAAAATGGTTTGAAACAATTGTATAAAGTGCACAATTTATATTTTACAATTTTGTAGCGGCGAAATCAATATATGTAGTTATTAATGTGACATTAAAATTAAATACAATTTTTAATGCCATTTTTTTAACATTTGATTTGTAGATAGGTTAAGTCGTTAAGATAATAACATGTCATTTGAAGAAAAATTAGCTTCCTTGATTAAAATAGTAAACTAAATGAAGACACATTCATTCTTTTTAGTTTCAAAAAATCTTCTTCATCCTTTTCTTTTATTTCCATATAATATTTTAAGAAGAAATCATCTTGTAGCGGATGGCTTTTAATTTTTTACTTTGGAAGAGGTCTTTGGTATATTTCATAAATTTTCGGGCGTTTTTTTCTTTGAGGCGTTCGTTTTCGACATCTTATTTTTTATCATGGCTAACAATATTATTAATGGTCTAATAATAAATTAGTACAAAATTATGAATCTATTGTGAGAGAAAATGAAATTTTCTATGTTATTTTTTTTCTTTTTTATACCCGTACGATAGGATCGGGTATAATACAATAACTCCTCCGTTTGTAACACCTCGAAATAAGCGAGCTAGACATACCTTCAAAGGTATGGATCGGATCAGAAAAAAGTTCTAAGACGATTGAGCCATGTCCGTCCGTTCGTCCGTCAGCACGTTAACTCAAAAACTAAGAAAGCTAGAATCTTGAAATTTACACAAAATATTCTGGGAGTAATTTGTAGGTTCCCCTTTTTTTGGTTGAGTTTGGACCAAAACTTACAGAGCTCAGCTCCCCAAAGGTTCAAAAAAGCTCTATATTTAAATTGTTATAGCACAAGTTGTGTAAGGTATATCTTCATTTTGAAAACGCCAAACGATTACTGCTTTTATTAGCTTTAAAAGTGAATATTCAATAAATATATAGTTGTGGCATACGTTGTCTTAATCTACCGTTATGCGAAACTCAAATTTTGCAAAATCATTTACCGTTCTATCTTCTAACGGAAATTTTGACAGAAGTTAGATCTTTGAAAATAAGTATGAGTCATTTCAGAAATTTTTTTTGTGTCACCCCCCGTTTAGGAGCTGTAAGGAGTCAAAAACTGAAAATTTCCTATTTTTAAACACTTGTAACTTGAACACCTGTTAACAATTTTTTGAAGTAATACACAAAAATTAAAGCTTCAACATTATACTCTTATTTCTGTTAGCAACTTTTTTTAATAATATAGGGTTACTTTATAATTGACGAAAGTGTTATTTGATTTTTTCAAATTTTCTAACAAATTTATTTAACGAATTTTTTGCATTTTGTTTTACTCGATAATTTGAAATTGTTGAGGATATAATGCGTAGTACAAAAAAATGTAAATAAATAAACAACATAACGGTGTCTTGAAGAATTTTTATTTATATGATATTGATATACATACATACTTATATAATATCATGTTTATTTACATATCGTATATGTCACTGATGAATGAATGATAAAAGTATAGATGTATATTATATAGCGCCGTATTTACATACATATATGTATTTTATTGTACTTATAAGAAATTATTCTATCAATGGAATGTTTAAATATAATATAATATAATATTTAAAATTATATTTACTATTTTGTACTAAGCAAATTTAATATACATTTACCGCTTAGTATTAAATGGTACTATAGAATATTTGAAAAAGTTTTGGATTGATAATCGTTATGTGGAAGGTTAGAATCTGCTTTTGAAGAATGTGCATATAAACATATAGTTTGAATATATGTACAACCCATAGTTCTAGAAATTATAAAATTCACCCAAATTATTTTATAACACTAAAATATTAAAAAAATAATATTGTAAGCAGAGTGACAGGCTGTGAACATACTAACGGTTCGTACGGGTATCTAAGAGTTGACAAAGTAACTGTATTCTTTCTCGTTTTTTAAGAAAAATATCCGTTTAATAGAAAAATATCCTATAAAAATGAGGCTTAGTATAAACTTTGCTATTTTCACTTTCAAGCCTTTTAATTTTATTAAGAGTATTTTTATTTTATTTTTTTCAAAACAAAGAATCATTTTTTTCAAACAAAGAATCGTCGACAGAAGATTAATAATTTATTTTTAATTTACCGCTGCGACCAGTTTATAATGGATGTGGCGGTCAAATTTAAAAATTAAAAATTTGCTTTAAATTTGCATCGATAGTACTTTTTAAAAAGTAAAAGTTTGTGTCTCTGATAATACTTTTAGTCGAAGATTTGTGTCTCTGATAAATATACTCAAATATCATCATTGCCAGTTTAGTTTACATTCATTTATTATATAAATAAAATATTTTTTTTTTACATGTTGGCAAGGTATCGCCAACATCTTGTGTATTATATTATAGATTATCACAAAAAAATATGAAAAAACGCATATAAATTATTCTTGTCTATATAAATATTCTTGTCAGATAGAAATTCTGTATGAAAAATTTCTACTTACTTGTTCGAGAGCTACCGTTCGAGAGAGGTTAGATCTTAACCAAAAAAAAATAGAACCTAGAAATTGATCCAAAAATCTTTGGTGTTAATTTTAAGACTCTAGCTTTCTTAGTTTTTGAGTTATATAACTGACGAACAGACGGATGAATGTACGGAAGCACAAAGTTAATCGACTATTTTTTCTTATTCTAATCCGATTCATTACATTTAAGTAAGTCTATATCTAGTATGCTTATTTTTAGGTATAACAAACGGTAAAGCAATTTTAATACATCCGAGCCTACCGTACGGGGTATACAAATTTGATAATAATGAATAATTTATATTAATTTTTTAGGTAGTATAATACAAAAAAAATGTAAGCAATATTATTACGAATTAGTTTATATTATACAGAATTTGCTATAATATGCTATTTTATTAGGCATGTAGCATTTTAATTTTTGCAATATGAAATTTGATTATTATTCATTTTTTAACTTTCTTTATGGTAACCTTATTCTATTTGCATATCAAAATATAATTTTTAACAGTGTATTATAGTGTCTGTCACGGCAAATTCTATATGATAGAAAAACAAAGTAATTTAGATTATCACCATTTACCAATTACCAAAACAATTTAGATATTCAAGTGATAAAAAACGAGAAAGCGTGTACAATTGACTGTGGTTGGTTTAGGTAGCTGCCATACCATTCAGAAATTTACATAAATATATTTATTTATTTGTGTTAGTTCTCCCACCACAAATAATGTGATGAGGAAATAAATCAACCATATCTTTTCAGGTGTAATTGCGGTACATTAAATTATAATTATATGTATTATTTATTTTGTTTACATTAAAATATCATACGAAGCCTCGGTGGCCCAGTGGGTAAGAGCGTATAAAATACGCTCTAAAAACCGAGGGAGTGTGGGTTCGAATCCCACACACGTCGTAAGAATTATTCCCCCTTACGACATTTACAGTCACACCTGAACAGGAAAGACTGTGTAATTTCCTGTCCACATTTATGTGACAGAGAAATGCATTAAAAAACAAAAAAAAAAGTATATATTTATAAAGCTAATAAAATCAGTTATCGTATGAAATTTTCAGGAAGAAATACCTTACAGAACTTGTGTTATAACAATTTAAATGTATGCCTTTTTCGTACTTTAATAGGCTGTAGTTTCAAACGGGTGTGGCTACAGGAAAAAGTTATTCCAAAAAATTAATTTTTTTACGATATCCAACATTTGCGTGGCTGTAAATGTCGTAAGGCAGAACAACTCTTACGACGTGTGTGGCATTCGAACCCACATTCTCTCTGTGTTTGCAGCGTATTTTATACACTCTTAACCACAAGGCCACCGAGGCGCCTAAATATATACTTTTACTATATGATGTCTTAACTTATGTAAAACTCAACTATTGCAAAATGCTCGCCTCCTTATCTTCCAAACGGTTTAAGTCAGAAACTTGAAATTCGAAGTTAGATCTTTGCAAATATGTATAAGTCATTTCAGAAAATGTTTAATGTGTCAAATATATAAGGTGTCAAAAACTGAAAATTCCCTATTTTTAAACACCTGCCCAAATTTTTTTGAAGTAATATAAAAAGATTAAAGCTCCAACATTATATTTTTATTATTTAAATCTGTTAACAACTTTTTTTAATAATATAGCGGTACCTTAAAATTGACGAAAGTGTAACTTCATTTTTCTAATTTTTTCTAACAAATTTATTTGACGATTCTTTTGAATTTATTTTTACTCGATAATTTTATTAAAAATTAAAATAAATAAAAAATATAACGGTTGTTTGAAGAATTTATATTTAGATGAATACATACATACTTCTATTATATCATGCTTATTTATATATAGTATATGTTACTGAAGAATGAATGATATAATATAATACAATAAGAGTATAATGGTGCCTCGGTGGCCTAGTGGGTAAGAGCGTATAAAATACGCTGTAAACACCGAGGCAGTGTGGGTTCGAATCCCACACACGTCGTAAGAGTTACGCCTGAACAGAAAAGACTGTGTAATTTGCATAAAATGCATTTAAAAAAAAAATAAGAGTATAGATATATGTATAATTATTATATATGTATAGCGGCGTGTTTATACGTATTTTATTGTACTTTTAAGATATAATATTGTGTATGTATATATGAAATACATTACCAAAGTATATCTATTACAATAAAATAAAATGTAAGAATTGGATAGTAATAAGAATTTTTGTTGCGAACGAAAAACAAAAAATAAAATGAAATGATTTGGTAGTAAAATTCAATTGTTAAATAAATAATTCAATTGTAAAAATACAAATGTGAACAATGTTTTGTACTCTTTTTAGTACATTTCCAAAAAAATTTTGAAAAAATATGCCTATTAGTTCACTCTGTTCGTCCGCCCGTCCGTCTGTTTGCAAAGTTTGTACCCCGTTAGAAATAAAGAAAAACCGTGGGTAAATCACATAAAAAATTAATATTGTAGAACAAAGATTACGGAGCTACAACCCCTCAAACTTTAAAAAAGCCCTAGTTTTAAATGTGTATATCTTATGTTCTGCTTAACATTTTTTCAATCTGAAAACGCCGTTCGACAGGAATTTTCTTCACCTTTCTAAATCAATAAAAAAATTATTTGATTTTTGTAAATTTAGTATTTAAATTTATCGTGAACAAAATTTTGCATCAGTTTTCTACCTTCATAACTCCAGTACGCTTTTAGGTAGGGACTTGAAATTTTTCGGTAAGAAAGCCTTTTAGAATTAGTATAAGTTTTCTCTGAAAACTTTTTTGGACTACCCCCTGTTTATGAGCTATTAGAGCTCAAAAATTTAAAATTTGCTATTTTTAAACACCTGTAACTTAGGCACCTGTACATATTTTTCTTCAGCAAGATAAAAATAAATGCTTCAGTAATATATTATTACATGTTGATGGTATCTTTAATTGTATAAGGTTCCAGAGTTACAGCCCTTCAAAATTACAAAAAAGGCTTATTTTCAGATGTATATATATATCAGGCTCTGCGCGGCAAGAAATAAAAATTAAAGCTTCAGTAATATATTTTTACGTGCGTATGAAATTGTCAAATTTTGGTGCAAGTCATAATTCTAAACAGGTTGTGTTATCTTTTGGAAATTTGCGCTTTTAAAAACGGTTGGCCTTGTTTTCTTATAGTTTTTTTATACAATATTAGAAATGAAATAAAGGCAAGTAGTGTCTACCTGTTTTGGCAAATTTTAGTTTTTGGCTAAGAAAATGCATTAGGTTTAGTTAAAAGTAAGTGTAGTGTAACTACTTATTGTTAGATATACTTTGTACTTTACTAATTAGTAATAATATTGAGAAATAAAATTTATCGAAATATTATTTTTCGTATTATAAAATAAAAAGTATAACTATAACTAACTATATATAACTATATAGTAATTTTTATTATAGATTTATACCTATTATATTTATTATATTACAAACATTTTTATTTTACTTTTTGAATTAAAAAATTTAATCAATTTCACCTTATTGTTTTACCTTACTGCCGAAGAATTTAAAATTTGGAAATTGTTTAGGCAATTCAAAAAGAATTCAATACAAAAGAGTTCAATATTGTTGAAGAACGAAGGATCTCGTATATTTTTATTTTATACTATACATTATTTTTCGTCTTTATTTTAAAATTGAAAGATTTCTTTATTAGTTTGATTCTGTACGTTCCTCTGTCCATTCGTTTATAAAACTTTTAAACAATTTAAGATAGAACAATAAAATATTAACCATTAAAAAAACTATTGTTGCGAAGGGGTCTTATGTAGCCTTACCCGTTACGGAACTACAACCCCTCACAGTTTAAAAATTTATTTTTAATTTTATTTTTTAATTTTATTTTTTTTTTTTATTTACCTTTGTGTGAAATCAAAAATATGCACAGTTTTGCTGCTTTTATTACTCCGCAGTCCGCAACACTTTTATTTTGGGAAAAGAAATATCTTTCAGAATTACCATAAGTTACCTCAGAAAATTTTTCTGCCTTTCTCTGTTTAAAAGCTATTAGTTAAAAATTAGTTCAAAATTGAAATTTTGTGATAATACCTGTGACTTAGGAGAATGAACAATTTTTGAATTAGGTAAATGAACAATTTTTGCAAGATAAAACGCTTGCAAAATAAGCTTCAACATTTTCATTTTAAATGTGTTAATGATTTTTGTTAATATATAGGTTTTTTATTAAATTTAAGAAAGTTTTTCTTAATTCTATAAGAAAAATTAAATATTTTGGTGCAAGTCGCAGTTTTCTAAATTACTGCGTATCTAAAAAACTTCACTGATTTCATTTTACCATGTTTTTACTTCATTGTTGTTCAAATTTTTAATTTTTAGTTTGTTAACCACTTTGTGTTGCTTCGCTTTTTATTATTGTTTTTATAAATGAACATTGAAAATTTCACTAAATTACAAATAGAGTATTTTATATTATAAAATAAAATTCTAACCCATTTTTTTCAAAGTATGTATGTATGTACTTTTTACGTATAGAATAAATTATTTTGGGTGAAATCCGACCAAAACTTCGGGTAGCTCTCAAACAAGGAACTTTTTCAGCTCCCCATTTTTCAAAAGTTCAACATCGTTTCAAGTAGAGCCACGAAATTTTAACTAGGGATAGATATCGTAAAAAACTAATTTTATGGAGCAACTTTTTTCTGTAGCGCAACGCGTTACGGAGATACAGCCCATCAAAGTTCGAAAAAGCCATATATTTAAATTGTTATAACACAAGTTGGATAAAGTATATCTTCCATCTGAAAACGCCATACAATAACTGCTTTTATACAAATACATATATCAAATATGTATATACTTTTGGTATATATTGCTATTTACCGTTATGCTAAATTCTTGACCCCTTCTACTTTCTAAACGGTTTAAGTTAAAAACTTAAAATTTTGTAAGGAGTTAGATCTTTAAAAATAAGTATGAATCATTTCAGGAAATATTTTTGTATCGCCCCCCGTTTAGGAGCTGTAAGCAGTCTATTATAAGACATAACCTTTGAGGGAGTGGCTCATCTATTATAATACATAACCTTTGATTGAAATATTAAAATGTGCGTATTTGAGCGTTTAAACATTTTTTGCCTTTCTTTCTCTTATACATATACATATACAATTTGAATTTCTCATTTCACTATTAAACAATTCATTTTACATAAAAATTCTAACTTTCATATTTTTATTAATTCTGTAATATACATAGGTATATGTATGTATATTAACATGCAGTTTCTTCTATCAGCGATTCTCTACTTCTTTAAAGTGATTTAAACGCCTTCTGGAACTGGTGTATTTTTAATAATTTAAGCTTAAATGATGGTAAAAGTGCTTCAGTTTCATTCACTCGCAAACTGCACCAGATTTTAATAAATTACCACTTTAATAGTGTATTGATTGATAAACATTCATTGTCCAGTCACATGGGCGTTCTCTTTGATAATAAACTTTCGTTTATCAACCATTATAACAAAATTATTAATAAAGCAAATTCTATGTTAGGTTTCATTAAAAGATGGTTTAAAGAATTCAATGATCCATACATTCTTAAATCTCTATTTACTTCTTTAGTACGTCTTAATCTAGAGTATGCTAGCCGGGTTTGGTCCCCAGTATATAATTCACATATTAATAGAATTGAAGCTGTCCAAAAAAATTTTCTAAGATTCGCTCTTTGAAATTTGAATTGGTTTGGTCCACTTAATTTGCCTTCATATCTTGATAGACTTAAGTTAATAAACTTAAGCTCTATCAGTTCTAGAAGGGTAGTTGCTGATATTATGTTTATTTTTTAAATTATAAATGAAGGTATTGATTCCACGTTTATAAAAAGTATGATTAATCATACTAATACTAGTAATCGCTTTCGTAATGAAAACTTTTTCTATGTGCCTTTTCATCGAACGAATTATGGGAAAAATGAGCCTATTAGTAGAATGCTTATGCTAGTTAATCGGTACAAAAATTTTGTCGATTTAAATATGAGTAAAACGCAACTTAAACAATCTTTATTTAAAATTATTCAATAACATTCCTTACTAAACCTATTGTTACTCTACCAATTCTTAATTTTAATTTGTACATAATTTATATTCGTAGAGCAATAGCTTTTTATTACTATATATTTAATCTTTAACTTTTTCATGATAAATTATGTCGAATTTTTGAATTATATTAAATTATTAAATTACGTTAATTTTAATTTATATTTAAAATATTAAACTGCGTTAATTTATGTATTATTATAATATTTATATTATAATATTTAAACTTTTGTTTTATATATTTTTTACATTGCAATTGGTTTGTGTTAAACTAAATAAATGAATAAATATGAATAATGGTTAATATTACGTTCACATTATTAAACTACATATTTGAGTTGCATTCTTTTTAACTAATATTAATGCATTTTTCTACGCCAAAAAAGTCTATTTGCAAAAGTAAATACAAATGTACGTACAACATATTTTCTTAATTTATTCACATCCACTGCGTATAGGGAGTATAAGAAGTATATCCGATGTTATTTTGGGTATCAAAGAGAATGCGTTTGTGTTCGAATATAATGTATTATGTTAGGTCGGTTAGGTATACAGTACAGAGGATTGAAATTGACATTGTGTGTATACACGGGTACACAAATGAAATATACAATTTACTAATTTTAGTTAGTTTACTAATTTCGATTTCAAATATGTAGTTTTTTTTTAATTATTTGTCTTTTTCGTACATGATGAATTATTTTACTATCCACTTTTTACAATTTGAGTATTTTTGTAAAGGTATATATGGACTAGCAAGAAAATTTTGTAGTCAAGTGGTTATTGCAACTACTCATTGACATTGTAGACAGTAATAGACATACTTTGATTTTAACATTCTAAGATATTGCGTGCGCCAAATAATTTAAACTGTATTTTACTTGATTAGACTTGATTTTTATTAACATTTAAATTAAAAATTTACTTTTCAATTTATTTCTACGCTTCTCTATTCAAGTTTATCCCACCATCGTTTTGGGCAATAGGAGAAAATATTGAGCTTGGGTTGCCAATAACCGAAAATAATGTAAAGTCGTGGCATAGAAGATTGTCAGGCTTAATAGCTAAGAAACATATTAATGTATATGAATTGATTAAAACTTTAAAAGAAGACCAAACCGTTGTAACTACTAGAATAGAACAATTTCAATCGGGAGAACCTTCAATAAAAAAAACAAAAAATAATAAAAAAGCAGAAAAAAATAAAAAAAATATTAGAAGAACAAAATTTTCTTTCAACAAGATAATTTTTAAAAAATATTGTAACGAATTTTTCGTTGTATTAAAATGTTATTATAATGATGATGTTACTAATTTAATTTTAGATTTGAAGTTTTTTCATATTTTTTATATGTTTTTCATTTCATTCATAATTGGAATAAGTTTTTAAAGTTTTTTTAATAAAAGAATTATCTGCTTTTTTATATTAATAGTTTTAAATAAATTCTAAGTCACTTTTAAACTTCTTACACTCCTAAACTTATTCTTTACAGAATATAATCCCTTTATCTACTTTACTACTACCACTTAATTTTGTTTATTCTATTTTACCACTATACTCCATTTCAATCTACTGCTTTTTTTGGGATTTTATGTTACTGGATTTCATTCATCTGGATTTGACGCATACTGGATTTTAAGTTACTGGATTTTTGAAAAAAGACTGGATTTTATATGACTGGATTTTTTTTAGTTGTGGGCACCCGTTAATGGTTATTGAGCAAAACAAAGTAATGATTTGAATTTATTTTACATGTTTAGACATGTAGTATAGTAACAATAAATATATATACGATGCGTTTTCCATTCAAAAAATATTTCTATTAATAAGAATCTTTTAAGAGATTATAATATAATGCATTGTCGTTTTATTGCAGGAATTCTTTTTGCTCATAAAAATAAATGTCAATTGCCGTCAATGTAAACCACACTAATATTCAATCTCAATACAGTATTATGAAATATGGATTATGAAATTTATGATTGTTCTCTTTTTTTTTTTAAACAAAACAAAATAATTACAATTTTTTTCTCTTTGCTCTTTTTTTTCATTTGCTTATTCATTTGCTCTTTGCTTCACTTTGTTAGTTTACTCTTTAGACGAGACTCACATCAATTATCAGGCCATGAAGTGCAGAGAGTAAAAGTTTAATAAGGGGTTAGCTTTTAACAAATTTACATGTAGTCTTATGTAAAAAAATAGTGGTCCAACTATAAATCTTGAAATAACACAAAAACCATTTATTTTATTCAATTTGGTCCAAAGAGAAAATTAAAATCGCATCTTTTTTACATAATTCATTAAAGAAAAATATTTTAAAATATAATGTTTTCATTCATAAATATGCATTGAAAAAATTGTCTTCCTTTAAATTTTTTATTTTAAAAGCTTCTTAAGATAAATTGCCTCAATATCTCAATAGTAGGTATACGTCGAGACTATTTCATACTTTAAAATGTTGTACACGCTTATATGGCTATAATTGAGGCTTATAATTGGCTATTCATACGCGCGATACGTGAGAATTGATTGCAATTCTTTCATAACTACATTCATGTGTTTTCAGTTCTTGGGCCTTGGCCTGTTTACTTAGGTCTTAATATAAATTGCCTCAATATCTCAATAGTATACGTCGAGACTACTTTCATACTTTAAAATAAACTTTGTACACGCTTATATGGCTATAATCGAGACTCACATCAATTATGAAATTATTCATACGCGCGATACATGAGAGCTTAGGTTAGGAACCTGTTTACTTTGGTGTTGGTTTAAGAATCAAACCCAATTAAATTATTTAACAATTTTAATTCCTAAATTATAATATCGATTAATGTAAGTGAATTAAGTGACATTTTAATTTAGTAAAACTATAAAATTAATAAACTTTTAAATAAAAATAGTTAATAAAATCAGTTAAATAAAAAAAAATCTAATTTAATATCTAAAATTTAGTTAAATCAAACTAAAATAATTCAAAATTTTGTGTAAAATAAATAAAATAAATTTTGAGTTTAATAAAATAAATACAACCAAGCTTTATAACAAAAATTATCAACATTAACACTAATACTAATAATATTGTGAAACAAAAGCTTTTAAGAAACAGTGAAAATATGTCTACAATCGATGAATTAAGAAATCAAATTGATGAACTCTCCAGAGTTGTAATTCAACAGGAAGGACGAATAAACCTACAACAACAACAAATCTTCCAACAACAACAACAACTACAAGCAAGTCAACAAAATGCATTTAATTTAAGTACTGATAATATTATAAGTCAATTTCGTCATCTAAAAACATTTTCTGGTAATAAAGAACATAGTTTAACATCATCCATAAAATCTGTAGAAAATTCAAGAGAGTTATGTGGAAACAACCAACAACTGCTACAATATTGTCATCAAATAATATTAAACCAAAAACTAGAAAATGAAACTGAAAAATGTATTAGACAATTCGGGGACCAGCCTTCATGAGAAGACGTAAAAACCAAACTAAAACAATACTTTCAAGCACAAAAAGCTATTCTGAGCTATTTAATTATTGCAGATTTATTAAGGTACGTAATTTAAGAGAATTGTTTGCTGAATTTATTAGTGTTTTGTTAATTACCAATTAAATGAATTATATGATCGTGATGTTAGGAAACCGGAAATTTATAAACCGGAAAATATTTGTAAATATTTATTTGAAATTTTGATAGAAAAAATAGATGGCAATATATGAGCTCACATTCCTGAAAATTCAAATATGATAGAAATTTATAATAAGGACGCTAAGTTAAAACTTTTAGATGATGTAAGAACAATATATATAGGAAAATTAATAATAATAAATATAGCAATAATAAAAATTTTCAAAAACCAAATCAACAAAATTCCAATCTTTTCGGAAATAGTAATTATAATAAAAATAATAATAATAAATACAACAATAATAACAATTTATCAGTAAGCAATAATTCAACTAAAATTAGCTAAAATTCTAGGAATTTTCCCAAACATAACAGTAACGCACACCAAAGTAGGTATTTTAATAAAAGTTCAAATAATTATAGAAAACCTAACAATTTTTATAGTAATTCTGAACAAAGTAGACAAAGTAATGATAGACAAATAATTACTATTTCGTCGATCATTAATTTTAATGATCGACGAAATAGTAATTATTTCAGTGATAGGTCAGATTCGATGGAAATCGGAAATTTACAGGATAATGCCTTAAATTTTCAAGGCGAGCCTCGGAATTCAACCTCCCCATAATTTCTTTAAATATCGAAAATCATTTATTTAAATGTCTTGTTGATACTGGTTCTACAACAAGTGTTATAAGACCAAATATTTTAAAAAACTATAATGAAGAAAAACTCGACAAACTTATGTTTTATAGTACAATAAATGGTACAATTAAAGTAACGAGTTATAAACGAAATACATTTAGTCCATAATAACAAATTATGGATTATACAAATCAAAATTAAAGAAGAAATGAAATTTATTATTTCACGCTTCTGTATAAGTTACCCACAAATTTTAGTGCAGTTGAATTTATTGATGTTTTTAGTAGCTGGATGGAAATAAATGTTAAGCCAAATAACAGAAATATTATATGTGGTGATTTCAATATTAATATGTTTATTGAAAATAATGATTTAGTCGCACTAAAAAGATAATTTGATTTAATGAATCTACAGCAAATGGTTAGCTTTCCAACAAGAGTTACGAAAGTACAGCTACGTGAATTGATTACGTGTTATCGGGATGCGGAGAAAGAGAGAGAATCTGTGTTGAAGATAAAATAGATTGCATTATCTCAAATCATAAAGAATTAGGTATACGAAATGCCGGTAAAGAAAAACATGCGTTTAATAAAATTCTAATTAAGTACATCATAATAAATTCGAGATGGATAAATATCTAATTGGAAAAAATATGCAAGAATGTTGTTCTATAGAGGATGTATCTCTAGCTGCAGATGCATTCAAAAATATTATTACCTACTGCTTGAATAGCTTTTGCAGAAGTTTTAGCGTTGATATCAAAAAATAGGAATGATTTACTAATGAATTAAATTGTATGAATAGAAACAAAATAAGAGCATATCAACTAGCTTCTTTTACAAATTGTAGCACAGACTGGAGAAAATATAAAAAAGTTAGAAATTAATATAATATTGCTATTAAAAAAACTAAAAGTAGTTTCATAAAAAATAAACTAAAAAACTGTAAAGATGACTCTACTAAAGTACGGCAAACCATTAAAAGGTATGTGACAAAATCTAATAGCAACAGTAATATGTCCATACATGAAATAAAAATGGATAACGGTGTCACTATTAATGGTTCTAAAAATGTTGTAAACTCGTTGAACAACTTCTTCATGACAAACATTGAAGACATAAATCAAAGAATCCCATTTATTGAATTTGAAAATACAATAGCTGAACGAAACACATGTTTTATTTTTAAATTAATAAATAGAAATGAACTTAGTGAAATTCTTAAGTATATGAATAACAAAACCGATTTTATGGGATTAAATGTAAAGTCATTTGAAATATTTGGAGATGTGTTGTTAGTTGTTACATATAATTAATAGCTCTATGAATCAAGGTACGTTTCCATCAACTTGGAAAGAAACGCTGACCAAACCTATAGCTAAAATCACAAAGCCTAACACACCATCTGACTTTACGCCAATAAATATGAATCCGATATATGAAAAAATGATTGAAAAAGTAGTCAGTCATCAACTTGAGAAATATATAAATGTCAACTCAATCTTTTGTGATGAATAGAGTGGTTTTAGAGGCAAGCACTCTTGCGAAACAGCTTTTAACTTAGTTCTTTATTAATGGAATTTAACAATAGAAAATGATCTCGTGGTGGTTGCGGTCTTTCTTGATTTCAAAAGGGCTTTTGAAACTGTTGACCGCGAAATTTTATTACTTAAAATGCGAAGTTACGGCATATACGATAATGAACTACAATGGTTTAAAACTTTTTTGGAATACAAAAAAACGTTAGTCTATAACGAGGTTTCATCAAGTAATAGTATAAATACAGGTGTTCCGCAAGGTGCAGTTCTTGGTGTTTTATGTTTTCTACTTTATATTAACGATATAAAATTAGTTTCAAAATACTATCAAATAACTCTTTCCGCAGACGATACATTATACATTATTGTATATTGTTGGTCGAAATTTTGATGATTGTCATGATAAATTAACAAATGATTTGAATTGTGTATATAACTGGTTATGTATGAATAAATTAAGTTTGAACAAAGTGGATGATATTTAATAATAAAACGGGGGTTCAAAATAATTTATTTATTGGAGAAGGGCAAATTGGAAAAGTAAATGTAATAAAATATCTTGATAGGGGCCTTGGTGGCCTAGTGGGTGCGTATAAAATACGTTGTAAACACCGAGGGAGTTTGGGTTCGAATCCCACACACGTCGTAAGAGTTATTCCGACTTACGACTGTGTAATTTCCTGTCCACATTTATGTAAAATTAAACTTCAATCAACATGCTGATTATATAAGTTCTAAAATGTCAATGAAAGTAGGATATCTAGCTAGAATGAGAAATCATTTAACTCAATATTGTGCGAAAATGATTTATAACACCACAATTTTACCACATTTAGATTATTGTTCCTCAATATTATTTCTATGTAATGAAGGCAAGTTACATCGTTTGCAAATTCTTAAATTTAGGAGACAAAGCACGGGGAGCAACATTTTCTAGGGAGAATCAACCTATTAAATAAAATATAATATATCAATTTCTTAATTTTAGTAGTGTTTTGTTTTTGTTTTAAATTTTGTTTTTGTTATTGTTTATTTTTGAATTCTTTTAAATTTTTATTTTTAAACTGCATTTTTAATCTGAATTACTTTTAATTTATTTTTAATTTTCAAATAATTTTCATTAACATACTTTTTCATTATTATTTTTTCCCAAATTTAAGAATTTATAATAATAATTTTATATTAATAGTACTTGTACTAATAAATGAATCAAAAAAAAAATATATATGTAAATTTTTGAAGTAAGTAAGTTTAGTATTAATTAATATGCATTTGCCGCTTAGTATTAAATAGTACTAGGTACATAATATCATATTTTGAAAAGTTTTAGATTGATAATCACTAGGTGGAAGGTTAGAACTTGCGTTTGAAGAATGTATAAACATATAATTTGAATATATGTACAAACCATAGTTCTAGAAATTATAAAATTCACTCAAATTATTTTAAAATACTGAAAAATTAAAATAATAATAATATCAGCAGAGTGACTGACTATGAATATACTAACGGGTTCGTACGGGTATCTAAGAGTTGACAAAGGCAACTGTACATCTCGTTTTTTACAAAAACAAAACAAAAAGAATAAACTACCAAGTAACATAGTAAGATCACTTTATTTAATAATTTCAAATTGGAATGTTGAGACAAAAAAGTAAAGAGAGAAAGAGTGAATTCCGAGGCAAACTAAAATAATTGGTCGCGTTCAGTAGCATCTAGCGCTACAAAAATACTGCAGCGCTCGATAAAATTTTCTACTGAACGAATTTTTATCTAGCGCTACAATGTAGGGCTACATGAATTTTGAAAATTTTACGCTAAACTATGTACCTAGCGACTTTTTATTGACGTTTATGTCTTCACATTTAATGTCAAAAATTTTTGTTTACAAAATTTTGTGAGAATTTTTGGATCTCAAGCATTGTTTTAATAAATTGAGAGATAAAAAATATAAGATTTAAAAAACAAAAATACGATTTAAATAAAATAAAAATATACGAAATATCACACAAAATTAAATGTCATTTAATTTTGTTGCAAATTGTTCAGTACAAACATGCAGCGCTAAATGCTACACCGCTGCAATTCAGTATAGCGCTAGATTGTCCTGAACGCGACCATTGCTGATACTGAATAAAGGTTAAGTCGACTCAGCGATACAGATAATAAAATAAAAAAACAAAAAAAAAGATTTTTTTCTTTGCAATTCAATTTAGTTTCATATGAGTCGGCTAGTTTGTTGAAACGCAATCGCAAATGAATTGCATTTATGGTAAAAAAAATTGAGCCGCAACCGAATATGTATTATATACCTGTTTTCACAAAGAAAGCTTTTTTTGACTGTTATTTCACTAAAATTGGTTAAGTAGTTTCTTGCCAATCGGTACCGAAAGTTTTGCATGCAGAAAAATAAGCCGATTAAATATATAGATGTGATATTGCTTTGTATTTGTTTACAGTTTTTATTATTTTTTACTTTTAATATTTTTGAATGAAAAAAAAGGTCATGTAGGTACATATACATACATATAGATGTATGTATGAATGTACATATTTTTACGATTAATTCTTTGTTAATTATTGTTATTGAATAAAAAAAAAATATGTTAAATTGTATTAGAAGTTATTTTGCTTCGATATAAATTATTATGTAAAAAATCTATAAATTTTGGCATTATACTTTTCGAGTAATAGCGGTCGGTCCTGTAGTGGAGATAGCTACTTTTGTACGTTGAATATGTAAGTGAAAACAATAATTAGGAAGGAGTTTTTTTTTATTTATTAATATTTTTTAAATGTATTTTGTTTTCATCATACTTAAATTCAAATTTCACAACAGAATTTCGGAAATGATTTTATAATGAAAATTAAATTCAACTGTATTTCCTTTTCAATTTCGGCATTATATACTTTTCAAAATGGTAATAAGGGTTTCGACTCTATTTCGGCATCGAAAAGGAAATAAAGCCGATTCGCTTTTATTGCATGGCGTATTATTTCTGGTCACCGTATTTTTGTCGAAGATCACAGAAAACCTTTCAGAAGATTTTGAAAATACATATCACGTATTGAATCTCCACTTTTGAAATACTTTGTAATGACAGAACTGAACTTTTGCAGACCAGAATATTAAAGATCTGCTAAATATTAGCAAATCTTCAAAATTTAAATCAATAGGGTGTTCAAAATCTTGTTAATGTTTAAACAATTAAAGCATAACATTCTCCATTAATTTTGATGTACACAATTTCCAACAATATAAATAAATAAATACCTATACAAATACGAGCTTAATGAAATCAAATAACAAAAGTTTAATAGTATACAAAAATATCTTTTTTCGTTTCAGTTTTGGAGCCTAGTTTTCCTTCACGTGATGTTACAATTAAATATAACACAAACGCTAAGGAACTTTACGATACTATTGAAGAAATTGGAAGGTAAAATTAAGTGAATTGCTTTGTATGAATGGATGTTTGATGGAATATATCTGGCATTATATGCCATTGTGTAAAATCGAACCATTATGAAAGAAATGATTTTTATAGAATTTAACAAATAATTATGAAATTGAACTTTTAAATTTTTTTACATAACTATTATTTTACTTTTTACTTACAAATAAAATGTCGTATATAATAGAAAAGCAAAATAATAGTTCACTATGTTTAATTTTTATTTATTAACTCTCGAATAAGTGTATAATATTTTCATATAACAACTATAACTAATGCAAAAATTTTATTTAATTTTTTAATTTTTCATAGTTTTAATTTATGTTATCTTGCTGTATTTAAATCAATTTAAATGTCTTATTAAAATTTTTCTTTTTAATGAAATTGCATTGGGTTACTGCAAGTTTATGTTGAATTACTTCGATAATCATAAAAGATATCATACAATTGGGATATGATTAAAAAAAATTATAACAAATCAGTGGTAAGACTGAGATTTTATATTTATTTGATAATGTAGGAACTTTATTCATCCCTGTCATATATAACGGCTGTATCGATAACCATCCTATTTACTTCAATTTCTATAGGTTCTAAATCTAGAATTGTTCCATAGCTTTGATTGACTTAATTTTGATCATGCAAATTATTTCTTAGAAGCCCTGACGCTGTATTTGCGACAGAGGTTTTATATATCTCCTCTTTTTGGTGGTCGTTCACCAAACGAGGAATCCGTATATTATGATAATATAACACGTATATATGCTGTACATATTGGCGATAGACCCCAAATTTTGCTTAATGAATTTTCAGGCCTATGTCTTTTCTTATAGCTTTTGCTTTCTTTTCTCCGATGTGCTTCCTCCACCTTAGTTTCTTGAAAACCTTTTAAACGTAAACGTGAATATTACCAAAAATTGTCGTTTAACAACATATCAATCTATTTAGCTTTTTTCCACTTAAAAGAAACATTATAGATATATACGTATTTGGTAATAGTTAAGAATGGTAAAAAATATAATTCACAAATAAAAAAGTATAATGATAACAATGAAGAAAATCGTAGAGTAGGCATTATACTACATGCAGTTTCCATAAAATTTAATTATCTTTTAGAAAATTTAAGATATCTGACTTAACTAAGTGTCGAGATATATTTATATGATTACTATTACTATTACTTCACAGAAGTTATTGCTATAACACTTGATCATCTTTTGTAAAATTTCAGATGTCTCACTTAATTAAGCACCGAGATATATTGATGTAAATTTTCTAGTAGTATGGCAGCTACTCGAACGTATTGCATCAAACCAACCAAATTTCACAGAAGTTATTGCCATAAAACTTGACGGTCTTTTACAAAATTTCATAAGTTCCAAGTAGCTTGGAGCTTAATTAAGTTCCAAGATATTCAAGTTGACTGAACCGGTTACACAAACTAAAGCAACCAAACTACATTGAAGTTGTTAAGGTAAAACTTGATAATTTTTTGCTTTTTTAAGTTTATTTTGATATAACAACTTTAACTAAATAATGTTAAAATTTTATTTCATTTTTAAATTTCTTAGCTTTAATTTATGTTATCTTGCTGTAATCAAATCAATTTAAATGTCTTATTCGAAATATATTGCATTGAATTTACAGTAAATTTATATTGAATTATTTCTACAACGAAAAAAGATATAATGCAAATTGTGATATGATGGGTCATATAGATTAATAAAAATTAATATAGATTTTTCTTATAATATATAACTAGTATAATATAATTATATTAAAAATAAGTACATATGTCTTATAAATTATAATTAATTATAATTAATAAGAATGAAGTTAAGTTTATGTGGCGAAATATAACTTATTCTCTCCGTAATTTTAATGTGTAGGTTAATCTTAGACAAGGTTTATAAATTTCCTTGTTCTTTCCTTTCAGAATTCAGAATCAGAGAAGGATTCACCATAGTAACAACATCCGGTGTTAATGCCCGGTCCTGCTGATATAAATCAAATAAGTATACAAATACTTCAAATGAGTTTTTGACCAACATGTCCTTTTGTCGATAATGATTTGGGTTATTCTTGTTATCGAGTCTTCTGTTTTTCCCTTATACAGTCTGTTTTACTGGTAGATAGTATCTACTAGGTACACTGTCTAGAAAATATTCTTTCTTAATATGTCTCGCAATATGTCCATGCTCGTACATGGTGTCGTTATTTCCTTCAAAAAGATATTTTGCAAATGACCTTTAGATTAGATTTTACTTACTTAGCTTTCAGCATTTTTTATTTGTTCTGTCTAGCCTCTTCACAGTTTGTGCTTTTCTATCCTCCACCTACTTTTAAAATTTCGAAGTTCATTTTTCTATTTTTCTCAATGAATTTTCCTTTGGGAACATATCGCTTTGTAAATAACTTGTGTTCTTAATTTCCTTCATCATTTTCCTCATACATAATTAATTAATAATTTAGTAAAACTACTAAAACAAAAACAAAAGTTTGCCATGCAAATAATGCTTCCTATTTATTCATTATTTATTTGAATGTGAGATATATTATACTCATTGTTTTTTAAAAAAAAACTTTTACAGGGGAAAATTTGGCACAGTTTATAAATGCAGAGAAAAATCAACAGGTTTAAAATTAGCAGCAAAATTTATTCCAATTCCAAAACGTGAAGATCGTCGAAATGTTGAACGCGAAGTTGAAATAATGAACTCGCTGCAACATCACTTAATTATTCAATTGTATGCAGCTTATGAATATGAGAAGATAATGTATGTTGTACAAGAGTTGTAAGTAAATATTATTATTATTATTATTATTATTATTTGTATTATGATCATCACTATTATTTGTATTATCATCATTATTATTATTTGTATTATCATCATTATTGTTATTTGTATTATCATCATTATTATTATTTGTATTGTCATCATTATTATTATTTGTATTATCATCATTATTATTATTTGTATTGTCATCATTATTATTATTTGTATTATCATCATTATTATTATTTGTATTACCATCATTATTATTATTTGTATTATCATCATTATTATTATTTGTATTACCATCATTATTATTATTTGTATTACCATCATTATTATTATTTGTATTATCATCATTATTATTAGTTATATTATCATTATAATTATTAAACATCAATCGCTAACTATGGTAATGAAATGTTCATTTTTAAATTATCTATGTATATTACATGCAGGATTGAAGGTGGTGAACTATTTGATCGAGTTATTGATGAAGAATTTGTTTTAACTGAGAAAGCTTGTACAGTCTTTCTAAGACAAATTTGTGAGGCAATGCAATTCATACATTCAAAATATATTTTACATTTGGATTTAAAACCCGAAAATATTTTATGTTTGACAAAAGAGGGAAATAGAATTAAAATAATTGATTTTGGTTTAGCTAGAAAATTTGATCCAGACAAAAAATTACAAGTAAGTATGTATAATTTTATAATAATTTGAAAAATATATATATATTTTTTAATGCATTTCTCAGCCACATAAATGTGGGCATAAAAATACACAGCCTTTCCTGTTCAGGCGTGGCTGTAAATGTCGTAAAAGGGAATAACTCTTACGACGTGTGTGGGATTCGAACCCACACTCCCTCGGTGTTTCCATCGTATTTTATACGCTCTTACCCACTAGGCCACCGAGGCACCGAAAAATAATTTTAGTTATAAAGTTAATTATTTATTTAAATTTAAACTGTAACCGAATTTTATTTAACTATTCGCTTTGCATTAATTTAAAACAAAGAAAGTTCCAAATCGCAAAATATTTTTGGAAAATTTGATCATTAGTTTCAATGAGTACTTCGATCAGCCATCTGTTTACCAAACTTCTACACTGTTTAGATAGATAAGCCAACGAAATTTAAGCATGTGTAGGTCTTCTAAAAAATAATGTTGAGAAATAACTTTTTTATTTTCAACGATGTATAAGCTCAGCTTCTGCTTAACATTTTTTTAATTTAAAAATGTTAAACGATTGTTTTAGCTTTATAAATCAATATCAAAATTAAGTACATAATTTTTTGCAATTTAGTATTTATATTTACCGTACGAAAACAAAATTTTGCAATATTTTGCTTCCTTCATAACTCCGGCAATAGTTAGAATCTTAAAATTCATGTTTCAGAATTAACATAAGTTACCTCAGAAAGTTGTGTTGTACCTTCCCATGTTTCACAGCTGTTAGGGATCAAAAATTGAAATAATAAAAACGGCGTAGCGAAATAACTTCGAAATCAAAAATGAAATAACTTCGACTTAAAAATTTCATAATGAGAACACAATGTACCGAATGCATAAAACTGACCTTAAGCTCAAATCTCACTTTTTCAAACAAAATCTGCTCTTGAACTCGTATTTTTGTTTCAAAATATAAGATTGAAGTTCAAGCTCATTTTTATGCATTCAACCCAATGAGTAGATGTTATATCATTTTAACATTGAAAAGCGGGAATTATTTCATTAATAGTGGGAGTTATTTCATTTTTACAAAATCACAGTTATTCGCGTTTTACAGAATATGTATACATATATTATGTACATGTGATATTCTGAATTTGGAGGATTATATACATATTATGGAATAATCGTATAACACTGATTTTGTAACCAACTTCAAAGTCTTTCCTAATTCAAAATCTCGCATTTACATATTATATAATATACAGTATAAATATTCTGTAAAAGACCTATAACTCTGATTTTGAACTCAATTCTAAAATTCCTCCTATTTTAGATTCTCCCATATACATATATACATACATAAATATTTTGGAAAAAGAGAATACTATGATTTTGAATACAAAATATGATGTGCATTATTTGCTTGGAAAATCTAAAAAAATATAATAAGTATAATAATAAATATACCTACAAAATAAACAAAAAGAATTGATTTAGTTTTTAATTTATCGAAGTTATTTCATTATGAAATAAGTTCGACAATTTTAATTTTGTGGAACTTATTTCATTTTATATTTGATTTTTATTATTATTATTTTTAGCACATTTCCAAAAAAAATTTGAAAAAATGTGCTTATTAGTTTCACTCTATTCGTCCGTCCGTCCGTCTGTTTACAAAACTTCTACACCGTTAAAGATAGAGAAAAAAAAATTTTAACCATGGGTAGGTCTCATAAAAAAAATAATTTTGTGGAACAACTTTTTCATGTTGCCCTCCCCATTACGGAACTACAGCCCCTCAAACTTTGAAAAAGCACTATTTTTAAATGCATATATCTCATGTTCTGCTTAAGATTTTTTCAATCTGAAAACGTAATTCGACAGGTATTTCTTTTATCTTTGTAAATTAATATCAAAATTATACAATTTTTTTAAATTTAGTATTTAAATTTACCGTTATGTGAAAACCAAATTTTGCATGGTTTTTCTACTTTCATAACTCCGGCACGCTTTTAGATAAAGCCTTGAAATTTTGAGACAAGAAAGAACTTTTATAATTAGTATAAGTTTGCTCAGAAAATTTTTTTGGACCACCTCCTGTTTATGAGCTATTAGGGCTTAAAAATTGAAAATTTGCTATTTTTAAACACCTGTAACTTAGGAACCTGTACACATTTTACTTCTGCAAGATATAAAAATTAAAGCTACAGTAATATATTTTTACGTGTGTTAAAGGTTTATTTTAGTTGTAAAGGGTTCCAAAGTTGCAGCTCTTCAAAATTGCGAAAAAGCCCTATTTTCAGATGTATATATCTCAGGCTCTGTGTAATAGTTTTGCAATCTAAGACCGCCAGAAGATCGAAAATTTTATTATCTATATAAAACAATATCAAAATTATGTGATATTTTGTAATTTACTATTTAAATTTACCGTTATGTGAAAACCATATTTTACATGATTTTTCTACTTTCATAACTCCGGCACGCTTCTAGATAAAGGCTTGAAATTTTGAGACAAGAAAGAACTTTTAGAATTAGTATAAGTTTCCTCAGAAAATTTTTTGGTGACACCCCCTCTTTAAGAGTTATTACGCCTCAAAAATTGAAAATTTGCTATTTTTAGGCACCTGTACAAATTTTTCTTCGGCAAGACATAAAAATTAAAGCTTCAATAATATATTTTTACGTGTGTTAACGGCTTTTCTTAGTTATATAGGATTCGGGAATTACGGCCCCTCAAAATTTCAAAAATGTCCTATTTTCACATTTTTTCTTTTACATGAAATTTTCAAATTTTTGTGTAAGTCACACTTCTAAACAGTTTGTATTGAGTTTTGGAAATGTGCGCTTTTAAAAACCGTTGGTTTACATTCTACCTTGTTTATTAATTATAATTAAAATTACAATTAATTTTTTATTTTATAAGCAACTAGCTGCCAGGACTATCGGCTTGAGTTTTTAATATGCTATATCTATTATGTATTATTTAATTTAGAATTTTTACATTTTTATTCAATTTTACATTTACAATGTTTGTTTTCAAATTTTTATTTTTATTTTTATATTAATTCATATATTTAAGTTTTGATAAGAAAATCTTGTATTTTTCCAATATTTTTATCTTATCTAGGATGAGATAGGAGATTTGCCGGGTTCGTGTTGTTGCAAATGGAAGAGCGGGTTTGAGTAAGCACTGTGCATTCAGATAGAATATGTGTAATGGTCTGCGGGAATGTATTACAAAATTGACAAATGGCTTGAACTTCGTTTTTGAGTAGGTATGAATGTGTTAAGCTTCTATGTTCTAATCTCATTCTAACAAAGCACCGATTCATTTTGGGCGAGGTTGTACCTGGTAGTTTAATAGCTATTCGTTCTTTATTGATAGTTTTATATTGGTGTGTGTATGTTGTCCAATCAGTTTTTATCATGTTTAAAATCGTTTTAGATGCCTTATAGTACACTGATTCATTAGAAAATGAATGTGTGAAGTGGAAACTTGAATACAGATTTGGCAGTTGTATAGGCGAAATCGTTGCCAGATATTCCTATATGACTCGGGACCCCACATGATTTTAATTTTATTTTTCATTTGAAAAATTAGTTGTCTTGCGTAGTTTAACGGACTGGACTCGTTTCTTGTATTCTGTATCGTTTCGAATACTGAATACTGGAATACTGAAGACTATCGGTGCATATGAGATATTTTCTCTTATTTTCTTTTGCAAATTCTATAGCAGAAAGCATGCACTGTGTTTCAGCTTCGAAGGCGTTTCCACATGTTGGGAGCAGCCCTTGGGCTAGGATACTGCCATCTTCTCTAACCACGCCAAATGAGACATTCTTATCAGTTTTTGATCCGTCTGTAAATATTATATTCCAGTTGGCTTATTTTAAAATAGTGGATTGCTCTTTATAAAGGTGCTGGTATTGACTTTTTGAAGTGTATTCTTTTCGAAATTGGGAAAGTTCATCGATGAATAAATTTGCCCCCTGTTGCCAAGATGAAGAATTAATGTATTTTATAGGCATTGGTTTAATATTTGCCTCGAGTTTTGAGTTTATGTCGAGGATCTTGCTTAGAGTTGATTCCATTGATAATTTTGTTGTTCAGCATTTTAGCAAATTTATCTCTTTGTATAAGAGGTGTTTTGAGTTGCAAAATATTTTGCTGGTAAGCCGGCTTGTTAAGTATAATTTTCGTTCCTCTATTGAAATGAATCCTCCTTCAGCAAATAAATTTTTATCAGAATTGTTCTAAATGCCCTTAGACTTGATCTGATTGCAGCAGGAAATTGAGCTTTTAATATATTTAGATGAGTTTTTGCACATTTTCCGTATATTTGTAAACCATAGTTAATTTTTGATAATAGCTTTAGGTTGGTCATGTTTAGAAGGGCGTTAGTATGAATGAAACTGTTAAAGGAAGCGAGATATTTAATAATATTTAGTCTGGCAGCTAGATTACATTTTAAATATTTACAATGATTCTTAAAACTATGTTTACAATCGAAATATAAACCTAACATTTTTAATTCTTTAACATTACAAATATTTTGATTTTTAAAGTTAACTTGTACATTATTGCAATTAATTTTTTTGCAAACGTGTAAATGTTTTGTTTTTTCTACTGAAATGTTTGTACCTGAGAATTGTGACCAGTTATCTATTGCGGTTAGGATTTCGCAAAATCGTTGTGGAATTTCATTCTGGTTATGTTTTTTCCTAATAATATATAAATCGTCTGCGTAGATGCAGTGGTTTAGATTTTTGTAGTTCAAAATAATTTTGTTAATATTCTCGAAAGCTATTAAGAACAAAGTAACAGAAAGAGGGGAACCCTGTGGGATCCCATTAAAAAGAGAATAAGTAAAGGATATTATGTTATTAACTCTACACCGAATTTGTCTACTTCTTAAGAAGGATTTTATAAAGTTAAACATTTTGCGACCAATTTTTAATTCTTGCACTTTTTTTAATACGACGTAAATGCCTATTTTGTCTAAAGCTTTTTCGAAGTCAATTGAAAGAATTGAAATGTGATTTTTTGGCGTTAGATTTTTGCAGATGATGAGAGCATCTACAGTAGACAAATTTGGTCTGAAACCAACTTGATTTGGAACTAGTGAATTGGAAGTTGTGAGGAACCAAGAGAGTCTTTTCGACACCATTTTTTCCAAAATTTTGCTCAGACATGGTATTAAAGAAATAGGTCTGTAGCTAGATATTTCGTCGATTGGTTTATTAGACTTACGTATTGGCTGTTTTAAATATTTGTGGAAGAATGCCAGTTTGATAAATTTTATTGTAGAGTGTTACAATTCTTGTTTTGCATGGTTTGGTACAATTTTTGATCATTTGGTATAAAATTTTGTCTAAACGTGGAGTTGACCATGTTAAAATTTTTAAGCATGTTTCAAATTCAAGCTCACTGAATTTTGATTCAAGAAGTTTAGCTTTTATGTTCGGAGAGTTCTGAAGTTGTAGTGTGGTAGCACTACGTTTGTTTTCTCTAAAGAGAAACGGGAAGTTGTCTGTTTTACAGCTGTCTGAGAAATGTTGTGCAAATTTTATAGAGATTGTTTGAGGGTCGTTGATGCTATCGTTGTTAATTGTAATTGTTTTGATATGAAATGGAGTGTAGGTTGAAGTTAAAATTTTAATGTTCTGCCAAATTTTTGTTATGTTATTATTAGGGTTAATAGTTTCTGTAAATTTACTAAATGTGATCTTTTTTGCTTTCTATTTTTCTTTGTTAAATATGGATAAATTCTTTTTTTATATGATATAAGGTTGATTAAAGTTTGTGTTTTACAATAATTTTTCCAAGCATTTTGTTTATCTTCTCTTAATTTTTTTAATTCTACAGTCCACCACCGTACATTTCGACCTAATTTTTTATTAGAACATTGTGGGATGGATTCTTTAGCCGCTGAGTGAATAATTTTTTGAATTGATACAGTTACATTTATGTTATCTGTTTGGGGTATTTTGTCATTGAGCTTGTTCACTAAAGTTTGATATTTCGGCCAATTTGCTCTTTTGCGATTGAAACGTGTGGATTTTTGAATTTAAATATGTATTATAATTAGGGTATGTGACTTTACTAATGATCACTGTTATGAAGATCTTTTATGATTTTCCACAACAAAAGTGGTAATAAAATAGGAGAGCATAAAGTTAAATCTATATTGGAAAAGGCACCGTGGGTTCAAAAGTTCTTTGGGACATCATTGTTTAAAAGAGATAAATTGGTGCTCAGAACAAAGTCTTCAATAATTTTCCCTTTGGAATTGTAAGTGGGTGAACCGCATAGTGGACTCCATGAATTGGAGTCCCCAGCTAATATTAAAGGAGTATTAACATTTGAAAGTAGATTTGTGAAGTCAGAATTGGAAATTGATTGCTCCGGAGGTATGTAGATAGAAATTAAAGTAATTAGAGACTTTATGTTTACGTCGATGGCTATGATTGAGAGCCGAGTATGTATGTCTATGTCTTTAAAAGGAATTGATCTATGAATAAGAATGCCTGTCTCTTGTTTGCTCTGAGGTTGCAGTTACAATTGTAAAAAAAGCCAATGTACTGTTTTAGAAATAAGGGTTTTACTGTGTTATTTACAATATGGGTTTCTTGCAAACATAAAATTTGTGGGTTATGTAATTTTATTATTAATTCCATTTCTTGATAATTATTAATGTAACCTTTCATATTCCATTGAATAATATTTAAAGTCATTCTGTTTTAAAAATAAAAATAAAAAATGAAAAATATAAAATTACTAAAATTAAAAATTATTTTGTTGTTTTTAAACACACAAAATTTGTTAATATTGAAATAGCAAGTAGTGTGAACAAGAATTATTATATATTCATATGTACACACATATATATTTTTTTTTTTTTTATTGTTTGTATACTTTTATATTATGATGAGAACAGTTCTTCATCAGAAGAATCTGTTTCTCTTTTAAATATGTGGTGTAGTTAGTGTGTATATCGTTTTGTGTTTATTTTCGTTAGTATTTTTTATTTTGTTCAGAAATATTAAGAGTTTTAGTAGAAGAGAAAGGTGTTAGATTGGTATTGGGTATTAAAGGAATGTTTTTGTTTGGAATATTGATGGTAAAGTTTTTTTGATTGTTGGATTGGGCTTGAATTGTATTAATAGTAGAATTTGAGGTAGAGGAGCAGTTTGGATGACTACTGGGGATAGAAGCAGTGCTATTTTGATTGTGCGAACAGATTGAATATTATTAGGAAAATTTTGAAAGTTGTTAAGTTGATTTGTTGCAGAATTTGAATTTTTTATTACTGATTTTTTGTTATTGTTTGGTTGAATTTGTGTAGTGGTAGATTTTGCTGAATCTGAGAAAGTATGATTTAAGTCTATTGTAACGGGATTTTTTTGCTTGTATATTTTACGCGCTTCACCGATAGTGCATTTTCTTGACATTTAATTTTTAAGGTATCTTTTATTTGTTGAAAACGCGGACAAATATTGGAGGATACTGGCTTGGTGTTCCCCACGACAGTTGGCACACATGGTGCGAGAGCATTCTTTTTGAACATGAGGAGGGATATTGCAGTTTTGACATGCAGAATTATCTTTACAGTGTTTTGTTGTGTGACCCAAGAGCTGACAGTTTTTGCAGCGCATTGGGTTGGAAAAATATTCTCTTACGGAGAGACAGCCTCAATTTTTTATCAAAAAAATAATTCTCTTACGGAGAGACAACCAAGCAATTTTTATTTTGGATGGAATTCCATACAAGTTGAACTATATAAGCTCGTTGGAAGTGTATGTATCGTTGGATTTTTTTGTAAATTTGTATACACCGGTGACACCCTGTTCTTTCAAATGTTCTAAAATTTCATTTTCTGAAGTATCTTTCAAATTTCTGTCAAATATTGTGCCTTTGCACTAATTTAGTGCTTCATGATATTTTACGGCAATGAGGCATAAACCTCCGAATTTAGTTGCCTTTAAAAAATGTTCTGCTACTTTTTTTGTTTTGACTAAAACGAGCATATTACCATCACGCAGCATGCTAATAGATTCGTATTCATAGCTAATACATTCTATTGCTTTTTTTTTTGGCAAATACACTGTAATTTGATAAAGGTTTATTGTTATCAGTAGACACAATTGTAATAAACTTTTGGTCGATAGAATTGACATTTTCTATTAATGCTTGTTTTAGAATTACTTAAATAGAATATGTATGTATATTTAATATTAAAATAAAAAATCAAAAATTTAAGTTTATATATAAAAAAAATTAAAAAATAATATAATTTATAAATGAGAAGAAAAAAAACAATTATTAGAAAAAAGATTTAATTTTTATTATAAGATTGCAAGCACCAATCAAAACCGCACTCTGTAGTCGAAGACTGATATTTGATTTTTAATTTATTGAATTTATTTCATTATGAAATAACTTCGACAAAATAAAAATGAAATAAATTCGACAAAAAACCAAAATTTTCAGTCGAAGTTATTTCGTTTTTAATTTGTCGAAGTTATTTCGCTACGTCAATAAAAACATTAATTTTTGGGAAAAAAAAACACGTTATATTGTAGAATCAATTTTTATATATTTTTATAAATTTAAAAAAAGATACAAATAAAAATACGGTGACCTAGTGGAAATCACGTGGAGCAAGAAAAACAAATCTTCTTGCTACCAAATATAGTTTAAATATATAATATGTAGTATAAACAAAATAAATAATATTAATGTATATTAATGTATATCAAAAATATTATAGATCAAACAAAGTGATGATCAAATCTAAACTATGAAAATTGTATAGAAATTTTGTTTTAGCACATTTCCAAAAACATTTTATAAAAATGTGCCTATTAGTTTCCCTCTGTCCGTCTGATTATAAAACTTTACAGCGTTAAAGATAGCGAAAACAAAAATTTAATCATGGGTAGGTCTCATAAAAAAATTAATTTTGTGGAACAACTTTTTCATGCAGCCCCATTCATCAAGGAATTACAGCCCCTCAAACTTTGAAAAAGCCCTATTTTTAAACGCTTAACATTTTTTCAATCTGAAAACGCCTTTCGACAGGATTTTTTTTACCTTTATCAAAACTATACATAGTTTTTAAATTTAGTATTTAAATTTACCGTTATGTGAAAACCAAATTTTGCATGATTTTTCTACCTTCATAACTCCGACACGCTTTTAGATACGGGCTTGAAATTTTGAGGCAAAAAAGAATTTTTAGAATTAGTGTAAGTTTCCTCAGAAAACTTTTTTATAGCGCCCCTCTCTAAGAGTTATTACGCCTCATAAATTGATAATTTGCTATTTTTAGACTCCTAAACTTATTTATAATAATGCTGTTATCTCTAACTCAATAAAACAAAATTTTCTTATAAAAACTTTCGCGAGATCTCTAAAGTTTTTAAGCAGAAATAAGAAATTGTTTAGATCTTCCGATCTCCTCTCCGACCAAAATTTCAACGAATTATGGATAAAATATTTTCAGAACTCTCCCATAAGTATCTACTTAGGATTTGTTTATCACAACCTTTTGGAAATGGCATATAAGCATGAAAACAGAATTACCATTCTTTTCTTGGATGCACACCTTATTATAAACTATACAGCGAAACTTCGTTGTTGGATGCTGATATAGAATTTAATATTCAACCTTTTAAACAAGAAGAAGAAAAATTAAAATATCGAATTAATATGAAAAAGAATTTTGATACATCAAGAGGTTCTAAAATTTTTAATATGAAGGAACGAGATTATATTCTGATTAAATCTGGAATTTCAAACAAAAAGTCATCTCTTAAAGAATATTTTAAAGTTAAAAGGGTAATTTTAATTAATGGAGTGATAAAAAATATTTTATATGAAGAAAATGCAACCGCCAAATATTGTCATATTGATAACTGTCAACTTTATTATCAGAAGACTAATAACGAATTGAAGTGTGGGGATGTAAGCACCATGTAGCACCATTGGCATTTAACTTTAGAAACGTGAAACATCTATTGCTCTCTTTTCCTTAAGAAAGGTACAGCAGCTCAATTTAAAATTTTAAATGAAGTAGTCGTTGAGTAAAAGCTCATACACTCATATACGTAAAAATTATTTGTTGAAAAATAAAATTTATTTAAAAAAAACCTAAAATAATAGGATTTGTTTATCACAATACATATGCGTGTATATTCTTTATATGGGTTTTTTTTTATAAAAAATGGAAAATTAATAATGAAAATCAGAAAATTTTAGAAAAATATTGGTATTGTAAAATAGATGAACTGAATATTTATCATATGATCGAGGATGAATTTTGGAAAAAAAAGCTTAAAGTTACGTATGCAAGCCTTCCAAAGATGTATGGTTCACCTAAGATTCATAAATCAGGGGAGGATATGAGACCGATAGCGTCAAATATAGATGCACCTACTAAACTGTTATCCCAATGGTTATTAAAGGAATTTTCGGCAATAGGACAAACCGAACAAATATCAATAACAAACTCTTTGGAATTTGTGGAAAAAACTAAGGAGCTAATACTCCAAGGAGATGTAATTTTAGTTCGTTTGCCGTTAAATCTTTGTTTCCGAGTGTACCGGTTAAAAACACCATGGACATTTTAAGAAATTGGTTATTAAAAATGAAGGTACATCGCCAAAAAGTTGAAATGTTAATGGACCTAACTGGAATATGTATAAAATAAAATATTTTTGAATTTAAAGGGGTTGTATATAATCAAATAGAAGGTTTAGCAATGGGAAGTTGTTTATCGCCATTCTTAGCTAATTTATTCATGGACCTTCACCTAGAAACAAACTTAAGCTATTTAAATGATTTTCCAAGGGTGTGGATTAGATACGTGGACGACGTTTTTGCAGTTCAGAAAAAAGATAAAATTCCGGAGACATTAGATATGTTAAATAAGCAATATAATTCCATAAAGTTCACAATTGAAATGGAAAAACATGGAAAGCTACCGTTCCTTTATATAGAAATCACAAGATACAATGATTCGTTAACATATAATGTCTACAGGAAAAAGACTCAGACAGAAAAATTCATCACGTCAGACTCTTTCCATTGTTACTCACATTAAAAGTAGCAATGTAGGAAAGTAAGTAGCTTTTAATTCCATGATTCATAGATTAGTAAATTTACCATTGCCGCAAAAAAACTGCAATAAAGAAGTGAGTTACATTTTTGAAACGGCTAAAGTCAACGGATTGGATGACACTGTAACAATATCCTAAAAAATAAAAAACAAAAATTAAAATTAAAAGACTGCAAATTAATTAAAATAGAAAATACAGATAAAAAGGAAAAAAGAATAAAAATAACATATTTTGCTGAAATTACAAAAAAACTTAGAACAGTTTTTAATAAATATAATTTCTAAATTATCAATAGTTAACAAGGGAAACTACAAAATTTATTAGGAAACGCTAAGCAAAAAACAGAGAAAATGAGAGAAAACAGAGAAAAAATCGGGTACTTATAAATTAAGTTGTATCGCTTGTAATGTTGTATATGTGGGTAAAACGTCTAGAAATTTGCGTGTTAGATTAAAAGAACATCAATTAGATATTAGAAATAAATACGAAAGTAGTGCATTTTCTAAGCATGTGGTAGAAGAAAATAACAGAATGGGTAGAGGAATGCGGAGAGCCAAAAAATATGAAATTGGTGAGATTTCTTTGTTGAAAGAAGTAAATGGCTAGCACAGGTTAAAAGTATGGGAATCCATATATATACAAATAAAAAGAGAAATATGTAATGATAATTGCGGTATGGTAGATTCTGCACTCATCTAAAACATTTTTAAGAGAGATTAAAAATAGGTCTTCGTTAATTGAACAATTAAATGATTTAGTTTGTTATTTCTCCTATTTCATATTATAAAATTTAATTTCTTAATTTAAATTAACAAAAAAAAAAAATGTTTGTATGTTAAATTATTTGTTGTTAAATTATTACATATACAAGTGTATACACAATAATTTGTATTTAGATGTATTAATTATTTATGCTTATTAATTATATAAAAAAATTTTTATGTTATGTTAGTGAAATGATGTTAATATTTTTTAAATTTTAAATTTAATTTTAATATCAAAAAATTTTATATTTATTTTATTTTTATTATTTTTTATAATTTAGGAGATTGTGACAAGGAAAATTTTTAAGCTTTAATAATTAAAATATTTTTAATGCTTAATAATATTGGTATATAGGGAAAAGAGACATATATATACATATGTATTTAATAATATATACAAATTAGGTTATGTTTGTGATTGCAACAATTTTTTATATTAAGTTTTTGTTCTAGAATTCTTAATCACTGTTAAAATTTTTGGAGTTGTAATTATTGTAATTTGAATAAATGTTAAATTTTAATAGTAGTAGCTTGAAAATGAGCAAATGAGCTGGAAACGCGTCGCTCAGTAAAATTTAAAATTAATAATAAAAAGATTAATGAAACGAGGACTATAAGGTTGTTTGATTTAAAAATATACAAATTAAAAATAATATTGCATTAGTCTCGTTCGTTCTCAGAAAATACCCATATTTTAATGAATATTTATCATTTAAAAAAATAACAACGAAAATCGGTTGGAAAATTATTGAGCAAAAGTGTTTTAAATGTCTATCATTTACAGATTGAATATTAATATGTAAGAATTTATTTCGTTTAAAATATATAAAAAAAACCAAAAAAAAAAAATGAACTCGAATTGAACTTGCAAACTCAAAAAGTTCGTAAGCTAAGTTCGTAAGAATCGGACACTCTCCCACTGCACCAAACACTCAACTGGAAAAACAATGAATATATTCAGCTATATTTTGAAATTCCTACAATGCAAACTATATTTTAAAATTTTGTTTATGTAGGTATTTAGAAAAAAACAAGGTAGAATGTAAACCAACGGTTTTTAAAAGCGCACATTTCCAAAACTCAATACAAACTGTTTAGAAGTGTGACTTACACAAAAATTTGAAAATTTCATGTAAAAGAAAAAATGTGAAAATAGGACATTTTTGAAATTTTGAGGGGCTATAAGTCCGGAATCCTATATAACTAAGAAAAGCCGTTAACACACGTAAAAATATATTATTAAACCTTTAATTTTCATGTCTTGCCGAAGAAAAATTTGTACAGGTGCCTAAGTTACAGGTGTCTAAAAATAGCAAATTTTCAATTTTTGAGGCGTAATAACTCTTAAAGAGGGGGTGTCACCAAAAAATTTTCTGAGGAAACTTATACTAATTCTAAAAGTTCTTTCTTGTCTCAAAATTTCAGGTTCCTATCTAAAGGGGTGCCGAAGTTATGAAAAAAGAAATTTCATGCAAAATGTGGTTTTCACATAACGGTAAATTTAAATAGTAAATTACAAAATATTACATAATTTTGATATTGTTTTATATAGATAATAAAATTTTCGATCTTCTGGCGGTTTTAGATTGCAAAATTATTACTTCTGAAAATGGGGCTTTTTCGCAATTTTGAAGAGCTGCAACTTTGGAACTCTTTACAATTAAAATAAACCTTTAACACACGTAAAAATATATTATTGTAGTTTTAATTTTTATATCTTGTAGAAGTAAAATGTGTACCGGTTCCTAAGTTACAGGTGTTTAAAAATAGCAAATTTTCAATTTTTAAGCCCTAATAGCTCATAAACAGGGGGTGGTCCGAAAACAATTTCTGAGCAAACTTATACTAATTCTAAAAGTTCTTTCTTGCCTCAAAATTTCAAGCCTCTATCTAGAAGCGTACCGGAGTTATGAAAGTAGAAAAATCATGCAAAATTTGGTTTTCACATAACGGTAAATTTAAATACTAAATTTAAAAAAATTGTATAATTTTAATATTAATTTACAAAGGTAAAAGAAATACCTGTCGAATGACGTTTTCAGATTGAAAGATTATGGTCTTAAGCAGAACATAAGATATATGCATTTAAAAATAGGGCTTTTTCAAAGTTTGAGGGGCTGTAGCTCCGTAATGGGGGGGGGGGGCTACAAGAAAAAGTTGTTCCACAAAATTATTTTTTTTATGAGACCTACCCATGGTTAAAATTTTTTTTCTCTATCTTTAACGGTGTAGAAGTTTTGTAAACAGACGGACGGACGGACAGAGTGAAACTAATAAGCACATTTTTTCAAAATTTTTTTGGAAATGTGCTAAAAAGTAAAAAGAAAAAGCTAAATTTAAAATTTAACGGAATCAAAGAGCGTCTTATTTGAATATGTATATATATGTATTATAGGTATAGATTATACATGCTATATGATACATATGTATGTATGTATATTCTTTACATGGGCTTTTTTTATAAAAATGGAAAATTAATAATGAAAATCAGAAAATTTAGGGAAATATTGATATTGTAAGATGGCTGTACTGAATATTTATCATTTAAAACAAAACACTTGAAATTCGGTTACTAAATCAATGGGTAAAAGGGTTTTAAATGTCTATCATTTACAGATTAAATATTATCATTATACACTACGAAATCTTAGTTAATTTTTTACCCAGTTACTCAGTATAAATTCGAAAATACATATTGTAATTCATTGTTTCCATAAAATTTTATCATCTTATCACATATCTGGCAAGAAAAATTTAAAGAACTAATAGCAAATTATATGTCGTCACTTTCACCAAGATTTTGTTGTCTGCTTTTGGTTGTGAGCAAATATTTTCACAAATGAAATACATTTTAAAATCCATGAGGAGCAGATTAACTCTGGAAAGTTCAGATGCCTGTATCAGATTGAAATAAACAGCATATCAACCATTAGAAAAATTGTGCAATGAATTTCAGCATCAAGGAGGTTATTATTTACAATATTTTAAAATGTTCTTGCAATATGTAAAATAAATGTACATTATACACTATGAAATTTTAGTTAATATTTTACCCAGTTACCCAGTATGAATTCGAAAATATTGTAATTTATTGTTTCCATAAAATTTTATTATCTTATACAAATATTCAGATGTGTTAGTACCGACGTTAAGTACCGACAAATATTTATGTAAAGTTCGGAGTTGTATTACAGCTAACCGAACCTTTTACACCAGCACAACCAAATTTTACAGAAGTTATTGCCCTAAACTTCATTATCTTTTGTAAGATTTTAGATATCTAGCTTTTTTAACTTTCAAGATGTGCAAATTACCTAAACCTGCTGCTTTAACACATCCAAATTTTATAGAAGTTGTTAGTAAACAGCTCCACATTTTTTCACGAAATTTCGGGTATCTATTCTCAATAGACACTGAGTTCTTTTCAATTTAAAAGAGAAAAAAATTTACAAAAGTTATTGCCATAAAACTTCATCATCTTTTGTAAGATTTCAGACGCCTAGCTTCTTTAATCTCCAAGATGTGCAAGTTACCTGAACCTGCTTCTCTAGCGCAACCAAATTTTACAGACGTTGTTACTTGTTAATATACAACTCGACATCTTTCCAATAAATTTCAAATACCTAGCTTTAATAGACACTAAGTTCTTTCATTATAAAGAAAGTAGTTGTATAGCAGCTACTCGAATCTTTGAACTTACGTTCATACGATGTGAAGTTAAGAGACGTGTGTTTGAAAAAAAAAATTAAAAAAAACATAATTATGTAAAACGAAAATGCATAGTTAGCCTCTAAAAATTATATAATATTTTTTAAAGTTATTAAAAGCTTTGAATTTTTAAATTACATTTTATATTAATATTTGTTAAGTTTAAAAATATTTAATAAAGAATTGAAAATGATTCTACAAAAGATTTAAAAGCACACAAAAAGTAAATTTATTTTTATATCTGATAATATAGCAATTTAATTTTTTGTACCAATTACGATACCCTATTGTTAATATTAAACGCAGAAAAAATTAAATGTTAAAATTTATTTAAGTACTTAGGTACATATCTTTTTATTTTCCAAATTTTAAAAAAAAATCTACACACATTTTTTCATCAAAATATCTATTGGTTTTACGGCATCTTTTTTATGCCAAAATTCATACTCAGAGAATGAAATTTTCAATATATTATACATATATATTCTATGTTTATTGTTTTTGATTAGTTCTTAATTCTCCTATTAAATAATATCTCCCTTTAAACTTATATTCCACATAATTGCAACAATTTATTATTAAAATCGTGGAAGACTGTATACTGTGCCAACCCTAGGATACGCGAACCAACATGAGTTATGTGTTATTATAAATCATAGTATAAAATATTTAATCATCATTTACAAAATTTCCGGTATCTGACTTAATAAGGTACCGAAATATATTTAAATTTTAGAGTTGACCGGACTAACCAAATTTGACAGCAGGTATTAGTAAATATTATTAAGAAAATTTCGATGACTAGCCTAATTACGTGGTAAGATATGACAGCTACTCGAACCCGTAACTCCAAACCAAACAAATTTCAGAAATTGCTGGCATAAAACTTGATTATCTTTTACTAAACTGTGGATATTTAACTTAATTAAATTCCAAGATATGAAAGCTATACGTGAACCTGTCGCGTTCGAGCAACCAAACTTCACAGAAGTTACTGCCATAAAACTTGATCGTCTTCTAGAAAATATTATAGCAAGAATATTTATATATTACCGCATATCTATTCCGTCTCTTTTAAGGTGTCACAAAAGTAATAGCAAACTTGTTAGATCCTGAGAATTATTTTCGTACAGGCATAAAAGTTTTTGTTTTAGAAATATTGGAATTAACATTCAAACATACAAGATATTTTTTTAATTTGTAATCTTGGTGAAGAAATTAAGCAAAGAAAACAAATAGAAGATGCTATTCAATTTAGTTAATAAAAAACCTTTTGAAATTAAAATGGTAATGCTTACCAAACGTGCCAAACATCTAATATTAGAAAGAATTTGTTTGGCATTTTAATAAGTTAATCCTAATTAAATTTTGAAGAAAAAAAATTATTAAGAATGTTAATCAAACGTACAAGATATTTTTTTAATTTGTAATCTTGAAACAAATTGAAGACGCTACTCAATTTAGTTAATAAAAAACCTTTTGAAATTAAAATGGTAATGCTTACTAAACGTGCCAAAGGTCTAATATTAGAAAGAATTTGTTTGGCATTTTAATAACCTAATCCTAATTAAATTTTGAAAAAATTAAAAAAAAAAAATTATTAAGTCTGACTTCAAAAATAGTTTTTAATATTATAAGGTACAACAATATTATCGTTTGCAACTTTTTGCAACAGAACTTATACAAAATATACAACTTCCTTCCAACGCTTACAAAATAAATGTTTCACCCACGTCGATGATCCACCTGCTAGAAATCAATCACCGGAAAAATTTGCAAAGAAAAAAAATTAAATCTTACTTCAAAATTTATTTTTTAAAGTTATATTGCGAAATAATAACTATATATTATTAATTATATATTATTTGAATTTACAGAGCTTACAAAATGTACAGTTTGCTTATACAGCTTATAATATAAATATTTCTTAGACGTCGATGACAGAATAGAAAAATTATTAGTTCTTTTTTTTTTTCTTTTTACGAGGGTTGGTGGAAAACTCGAAAGTCACCAAAAGGAACTGCACGTGCTTCCTCAAGGTAGTGTTGGACTTTAACCAACCAAAATCACCCCCCTTTTAAAACCAAACTTTAGGATGGAACCTTTAATACGAATGTACAGTTTGGTTTTGGGGATAGGGATGTGGGAAGGATAATTGGGGAAATTGGTATTGGGAAATCTGGATTATTGGGGATAGGTAGGAAAATTTGGAGGGGCATTTTGAAGAAAGATGTTAATGTTCTTCTTAAACTTAAGTAAATCGTACACATATAAATTACCAACCTTAGGGAACACATGTGATGGTATATGGTTCCACAAACGGGACGTGCGGATGGCAAACGAATTTCCATAAGCTGTATTTCGCCATCTTGATAACTCAACATGGTAGGGATGAGCATCTGTTGCCCTCCTTGTTTCTCGTTGGAAAACTTTGAGTTAAATTTTTGCTGAGTTAAATTTTTAAAAAGTTAAATTTTTTGCTGTTGTATTAATCTGGTGATTAATGTTACAGCGGCTATGAAATTCATAGGAAGCTACAAGGGTGCTGTCGTCTGCGAAACTATGGATCGAATTGGAGGTTAATGAGATAGGTCATTGATAAATATTAAGAAGAGAGTTGGGGATAAAACTGATCCCTGGAGGACACCAGCATTTATTTTGAATTTGTCAGATGAATATCCATCGACCAGTACACGAATCGTGCGATTCGAAAGGAAATCTCCAATCCATTTTAGAAAGACCCTACCTAGACCTAATGCTTTGCACTTTGCCAATAGAGCATCGTGCCAAACTCGATCGAAAGCCTTAGAAATATCAAGAGCCACAACATCAGACTCACCAGAATGATGAAGATTGATGCTTAGCTTCTCACAAAGGTAAGTCATGAGATCACCGGTTGACCGACGGGCTCTAAACCCGTATTGACGATCATGAAGCAAACCTTTGTTATCCAGGTATTTCAGAAGCTTTTGGTTCATTATTTTCTCCATTACCTTGGAGAGGACCGAAGTTATAGAAATAGGGCGGTAGTTGGAGGGGGGCTTTTATTACCTTTTTTGGAAATTGGGAAAACATGTGCAACCTTCCATTGGGTAGGATGAATACCCGAAGTGAAGGAGAGGTAGAAAAGGTTGCGCAGAGGTTTTGAAATAGTGGAGTAGGTATTTTTAAGCACCATGGTGGTTATACTATCTGGAACGGCTGACTTATTTGTATCAAGATTCTTTAAGATTTTCATCACTGCCCGCGTCCTAAAGTAAATTTTACCGAAGGAGCAGCCAGCTCCTGGAACAGAAGGTGGCATCTGAGCTGACTGTGACAGTGTCGAATTGAAGGCGAACTGCTTGCCAAATAAGTTCGCCTTCTCTTTAGAATCTGATACAGTTCTGTTATTTTTATCAATAAGTGGTTTATCAATAAGTGGACCCTCTAACATCTTCCTTTAGACTTTTGGCAAATGACCAAAAACATTTGCTATTCTTAGGCATGTGGATTATTTGACGTTTCAACTTTTGATTTAACAAGCTTATTTATACATTGCTTATTGATAACTCTCTTGCATCTGTTTCTCACCGCTATATAGCGTGCCCTGTGAGCCTCCGACCTATTGTTTTGGTACAGTTTAAAAGCCTCCTCTTTTTTAGAAATGGCTTCTTTCCAAATACGATTAAACCACGATTTGGCACTCCTCTTAACAGATTTCATGAAATGAGGGATGAATAACCTCATTCCAAGCAAAATAGTTTCACTAATCGCATTTGCAGCAAAGTTAACATTTCTGTTGCGGAAGCACAATGACCAATCAAAGGCTCTAAAAAAATTGTTAAGGCCCTCCCAGTCAGCGTGGCTGTGACGCCAAACTAATTTTTTGGGAGGGAACCTTTGGTTGGAGATTGGGCTTACCCGGAAACTAGTGTTAACCAAACAATGGTCGGAACTACCCAGGGGGCAAGCAACTGAAACCACATATTTTTCAGGGTGTGTGGTGAGAAATAGATCTAAAAGGTGACCTTCATGATCAGCACGATCCGGGATCCTAGTGGGATTTTGGACAAGTTGAGAAACGTGGAACAGTGTGGAGAATAGTTCAACTTGTTTCCCAATTGAATTTTGACTCGGGGAGATGTTGCTAGAAAAATGAAGCCAGTCCCTGTTATGAATATTAAAATCTCCCGCCAGAACAATTTCAGTTTCTGGAGATGCGTCCAAAATTTCATTGATCTGGTTCGATAGATTTTAAATTTCCATAGTAGTTTTTTATTCATTTGAGTTGGGTGATGTGTATAGGAAACAGAAATGTATGACATGATTTTCAACGAGAATTTTGACCCAAATGTAATGAAAGGTTGGGCTAGAACATTTATATTTTGGAAGTGTGTTGAAAGCGATGTCATTTTTTATATAGACGGCGATACCTCTTTTGGGTACGAAGTGTGAAATAAGTGAGTAGCCGGTAACATTAAAGTTATCATTGTGGTTACTGACTTGTGTTTCACAAAGGGCTAAGATTGCTGGTTTAATTGAACTAAGATGGCAATCGACGGCATGAAAATTCGTTTGCAACCCGCGTATGTTACAGAAATTAACATTAAAAGTGGTAATTTTAATGGAAAAAAATTAATAGTTATAAAAGAAAAGTTAAAATAATAAATAATAATATTAAAATTAAAATTGAAATCTAATTTAAAATTAAAATCAAAAGCAAAATTAAGATGAAATCAGAGTTGAAATTGTAATTAAAATCAAAATTAGACTAAAAATCAATTTCGAAATTAACCAAGATCAAAATCTGACTAAGATAAATTAAAGTATGTAAATTAAGTAATTAAGTATGTATAATAGAATTTAAAGCAAAAATTAAAGTTAACAAAAACAATTAGTTATTTTGCAAGATTGTTTTATACAATTTACCAACTCATAACAAAAAGAATAAACTTAATATTTTTATTATTGCTTATTAATGGACTTATAAATTAAACAAATTGCTTTGAAATTTTACATTTTCTTTTAATCTGATAAGTTCTGCATTTAAATCAATTGGTAAAATATTTCTTGTCAGTTCACTTCAATAAAAGAATTTTTTTTTCATAGAATAGTAGGTTATACTTCCGAAAAAGACTCAGTCCGATTTGCAACATATTTTTTGTAACAATAGTTTAAGATGATATCTTCAAAGGTCGCCTTTAAAATAATCTATCAAAGTTCGTTAAATTTAGAAATTTTCGTTTTTTTTTATTCAAAAAAGCTTAAAGGCTGGTTTGCATTTGGATCGATATATCCACGAAAATGTTAGAACATAGGTAAAAGATACAAAAATTATATGTGTTTCAAAGAGATAAAGCTAAAAAAATATCCATTAAACAAGTGTGTTCTCTGAATATATTTTGCTATAAATATCGTATTAAACTGTACATATTAAAATTACTATATTATAGGTATAAAAATATTATTAATAAACTATATACCTATATTATTTTTAACAACTTTATAAATAAAAAATTTTAAATTTTAAGCTTAATATGAATATAAACATTAATAAATTAGGTTATGTACCTACATTTTTAACTGTCAAAGTGTTGCTGTAATATTTTATAATAATATAATTTTTTTTCTCCCTCTTTTCCACATGTAGACATAGTACACAATATTTTTTCATCTTTCTAAAGTTGCGATAATATCCACGAAATTTCTTATGAAAATCAGCCTTAAAAAAAGAATTTGATTTTAAAAACAGACAAAATTGGTTTTGAAAATTTTGACGAATTTGATTTTAAAAAAAGACAAATATAATGTTAAAAAGGATAAATTTGAAGCGAAGAGTATACATATATATAGTATACATAATTTTATAAAATAAAATTTGATACATTTATTACAACCGTCATAATTAAAATCATTTTTTAAACTTAAATCATAATTAAAATCATTTTTCAGTTTGACACTTGAAGAGAAAGGTCGTCTTTATAGAATTTTTAATAAAATTTAATTTTTAATTTTTTTTTTTATTTTGCATATATTTCATAATCATAATTTTAAATTATCTTTGTAAGTATTGTGATCTCGGATCTGGAACCATAAATAAAATAAGTGCACTTTTTTTCTCCAATATTTTTTTTTTTTCTTTCTTTATTTTTTGCCATTTCTGTCATGACCGTCGCTTATCCAATACAATAATTATTTGTTGAATATTGTTTTTCATTTTCGTTAATTGTCCCTTTCAAATTAAATAAGAATACAAAATTATTTTTTATATTTTTCTTTTATTATGTTATTTTATTTCTCAACAATTTTAAATATTTTAATAATTTTTTGATATAATATAAATTTTTTTTTTTCTTCGTTTGTTTGCTTTCTATTGAAAGTAGGTAATTTAAATGCATTAATTTTTTTTTTTTTTTTTCTATTTTTATTTTAATTATTTATATACATTAAAATTTTGTTGCATTTTTTCTTAAAACTTAAAATTAACTTCATACATTTCTTTTTTTTTTTTTTTAATATTAACTATATTTTGTTGTACTTAAACTTAACTTATTTTTATTTTTTTTTTGTTAGTAATTAATTATTGTATATAAATTTAGCAGACTTAAAATATATATACAATTTGGCTAAATTTATATACAATATATATACAAATATATATAAAATATATATACAATAATTCCTTCTACCTTAAAATTTAACACTGCATAATTATTTTTATTATAATTGTTCTATTTTTTTTTTTTTATTAATATTTTAACTTTAATTTTTATTTTTCTATTTTTTAATTTTTTTATTTTTACGAATTTTAATATTTTTTAAATCACAAATATTATTTTTGTTTACAAACGTGCGGCTGAACTACACGTCAAATGGTCAAACAATATAATATCTGTCCTTTCCAAACATTTACATTTTTTGTGATTTTTAGATTTTAAAACAATTCGGATTGACTATATTGTTCGTTATTCTATTAATTTTCTACCTCATTTTTCTATGTTTACACTTAAAATTAACTTCATACATTTCTTTTTTTTTTTTTAATATTAACTATATTTTGTTGTACTTAAACTTAACTTATTTTTATTTTTTTTTTTGTTAGTAATTAATTATTGTATATAAATTTAGCACACTTAAAATATATATACAATTTGGTATAATTCCTTCTACCTTAAAATTTAACACTGCATAATTATTTTTATTATAATTGTTCTATTTTTTTTTTTTTTATTAATATTTTAACTTTAATTTTTATTTTTCTATTTTTTAATTTTTTTATTTTTACGAATTTTAATATTTTTTAAATCACAAATATTATTTTTGTTTACAAACGTGCGGCTGAACTACACGTCAAATGGTCAAACAATATAATATCTGTCCTTTCCATACATTTACATTTTTTGTGATTTTTAGATTTTAAAACAATTCGGATTGACTATATTGTTCGTTATTCTATTAATTTTCTACCTCATTTTTCTATGTTTACATTAAGCATTATTTAAATATCGCGTTTACATTACTCGTAGTTGACTTTGAGTTGGAATTACTTTCAATAAGGAATTACAAACTGTTGAAAGTATTTTGCAAACTTTTTGTTATCTGTGGTGATTACTAATTCTTAATATTATTTTTTATTTAATATTATTTATTAATTATTAATATTGATTGTTTATCTTTTAATATTAATTAATTCGTAATTAAGTGCTAGTTATTGATTATTTATTTTTCATTACACTCAATATTAAAATTCAATTAATTTTTTTAATTTACTCTTTGTTTGTCAAATTATTTAAACACTTGATTCTTTTGGTTTTTGTGTTTTTTATTTTTTTATTTATTTTTTTTTTTTTCTGATTATATTATTTATATATTTTCAAACCCATTGTTGCTATTAATCATTGCCAATTTTAGCGTAAATTTTTGCAATGTTGGTGGTCTGCAATCGAATTTTCTTGCCGTCCAAGGCCATCTTAATTCAGTAAAACCAGCAATATTAGCATTATGTGAGACCCAGGTGGTTGGCCAAGGCAACAACTTTGTCGTTGACAATTACTCGTTTGTCTTTCATTTTGTGGCTCATAGACCCCCTTATGAGGCACAAACTGAAAGACAAACGAGTTCTTTATGTTAGAAATGATGTCGCTTGCAGCGTTCTCCACAAATATAAGTGTTCCAACAAAATGTTCCACTACATTTGGATATAAATTATTGTTGCTAGGCACGTCATTCATTTATGTCACTTATACAAACCCTAGTGAACTGGAATCTTTTTCGGAGATTGAAAATCTCACTAACCAGATTAATGAAATTTTGAAATTAAATCCACAATCTCAAATTATTGTGGGTGGTGATTTCAATATCCATAATAGAAACTGGCTCTACTACTGACAATTCCCCCAGTCAAAACTTAATTGGGAAACAAGTTGAGCTTTTCGCTTCATTATTCCATCCTACTCAACTTGTTCAAAATCCCACTAGAATTCGCGACCGTGTAGACCAGGTTGGTCATCTCCTGGACCTGTTTCTGACTACACATCCTCAGAAATACAAGGTCTCAGTTAGCTCTCCTCTTGGGTGTTCCGTCAACTGCTTGAAAAATGCTAGCTTCGAACTTAGCACTCAGACCTGTTCCAAAAAAAAATAGTATGGCGTTATAGCCATGGTAACTGGGAAGGATTAAATTAATGTTTTAAAGCTTTGGATTGGTCTTTGTGCTTTAGCAAGAGAAATATTTACTTTGCAACCAATGCGATTAGTGAAATAATTCTTCTAGGGATGAAAAGTATTAAAAGGCCACCAAAATCTTGGTTTAATCGCATTTGTGCAAATGCAATATCTCAAAAGGAGGAAGCTTCTAAATCTACAAGAGTGATAGGAACTATATCGCTGTTAAAAACTGGTGTAGAAGAGATATCAACAAGCAAAAGTTCTTGCACAACAGACGGTTGAGAAGACAAGTTTTGCATCTTCCTAAAAATAGCAAATCCGTTTGGACGTTTGCTAATAGCCTTAACGGTCAAAGTGGCGGTTCTTCGTTCCCGCCTTTGGTTGTTAACAATGACGAAATTGTATCCAATCCCAGAGAAAAAGCAGATTTATTTGTCAAAAATTTCGCCTCCAACTCAACATTGCCCCAGTCAACACAAAGACCATACATTCTTCCCGAGGTTAACTGCTCCTTAGGTAGAATTTCTTTCAGAACTCTTAAAGCTCTTACAAATTTAGATACAAAAAAGTCAGGTCCGGATGGTATTACTGCCACAGTTTTAAAAAATTGCGCAATCCTTCCATTTATCCCTCTTTACGAGTAAATATCTTACCGAGTGGAAGACAGCGCACAAACATCCCATCCCCAAAAAAGGAGAAAAAAACTATTCCCCAAACTACCGCCATATTGCTATCACTTCGGTCCTTTCCAAAATAATGGAAAATTTAATAAATAGAAAACTTCTGAAATATCTACATAACAAAGGATTAATTCATGATCGTCAATATGGATTCCGAACATATCAGTCAACAGGTAATCTCTTGACTTGCCTCTGTGAAAGGCTCAACATCAGCCTCCACCATTCGGGGGAGTCCGATGTTGTCGCTTTGGATACTTCTAAAGCTTTTGACCGAGTTTGGCATGACGCTTTAATTGCTAAATGCAAAGCAATGGGCCTCGGTGCTGTATATGTAAAATGGATTGGAGATTTTCTGTCGAATCGTTCGATTCGTGTCCTGGTCGATGGTTATTCTTCAGACCAATTCAAAATGAATGCTTGTGTCCCACAAGGATCTGAAAACAAAAAAAAAAAAAAACAATTCAAAAAAATAATACAATAATATATAAATACGTGTTATCAACAATTCTTCAAATAAAAAGAAAAACATTAATAAACACATTAATAAAATTTTGTGTGTGTATTCCTGAAAAAAATTTATTTTATTGCTGCGTTCCCGTTTTAATTGTGCGTTCCTGGAAAATTCAAGGTACTGTCAATTTTTTTTTTTTTTAATTTTAGTTACTTATATTGTTTCAAACTTTGCTCGTGTCAATAAAAAAAAGATATATGTAATAGTATTGTTAAATTAAAATCCTAAACTTTTATCTTAAAGTCATAAAAAGGTTTTTTATACTATAAGGCAAAATTTTTTTTAAATAGTTTTGTTTTACAAAGTATATACGGGTTATTTTTTTTTTAAATATATTAAAATTCTTTTTGAAAAATTTTTTTTAAAACGTTTGTTATAAAAGTTCCTTTTCTATGTAAACAGATTAGAAGGAATGATTTTATAAATTTTCCAATTACAAAACTATATAAAATATTTAATTTTTCCTATTACGAAAAGCAAATTCTTATAATTTGTACTATATGGTTTAAATCGTAATTTTGACTTATAAATTGTTTAAAAATTAAAATAACCCTTTAATCAAAAGAGGAATTGTAAATTAAAACAATTATTTTTTACTTCTTTTTTTGATCTTGCAAAAAAAATAATTTGTAATAGAAAATAAATAAAATAAAAATATAACAATAATTTTATAAAAAAATTTGCATTGATTTGTATATATTATTATAAATTAAATTTTTCAAGCATTCATCATAAAATATATAATATTTTCAAATATTGAAGTGTCCTGGTCGACGGTTATTCTTCAAACCAATTCAAAATTAATGCTGGTGTCCCATAAGGATCTGTTCTCTCCCCGACACTTTTCATAATATTTATAAACGATCTTTTAAGTACATATAACCTGCAATCCAATCCATAGTTTTACAGACGACAGCAGGCTCGTTGCTTCTTATGAAGACAACGCCAGTAAATATTCTGCTTCGCTTGAGCTAAATCTCGACTTGGACAAAATTTCTAATTGGAGCAAGATCAACAGAGTCGATTTTAACTCGAAGAAAACTCAGTGCTGTTTAGTCTCTCGGAAAAGAAACACTTTATTCCCAACTTTAACTTTTCAAGGGGAAGTTTTGCAAAATGCGGATGACCTCAACATCTTGGGCATGGAGCTAAATTCAAAATTAAGTTGGTCCAATCATATTTTTGGTATAGCTAAAGATGCAGCTAGGTGTATGGGTTTCTTGTATCGTTTTAAAGCCTTCTTTTCATTTTCCGATCTCCTAAATATCTATAAAACATTTATAAGACCAAAGATGGAGTACAATGCACATATTTTGGCAGGAGCCTCCAAAACGGCATTGGGATTTCTTGATAAAGTGCAAAATAGAGCAATTCGTCTAATAAACGTTTCCAGTATCACCTCTACGCTCTCTCCACTCGGTCTCCGACGCCTAACAAAAACACTTACACTGTTTTATAGGTACTTTATAGGGTTGGACTCTGTTTCTAACGAGATTAAAAGTTTGATGCCTCCTCTCAAAGCATGCCAAAGAGAAACAAGAAGAGCCTCTGCTGCACATCCCTATGTAGTTCAAATTCCCAGATGGCATAAAAAACAATAATTCAACTTCCGTTCCCACGAATTAGCCAATATTCCAATAAAATATCGAAGACGCAAAGTCAGCGATAATATAGTACATAACACCCATTCACCAGTTGGCGATTGTCAGTCAATTTTAGTAGTAATAGTAGCGCTTTGGCATGGGAAAATAATTATGCAAATTAGGTCAAAGTAATAGTAGCGCTTTGGCATGGGAAAATAATTATGCAAATTAGGTCAAAGTAATAGTAGCGCTTTGGCATGGGAAAATAATTATGCAAATTAGGTCAATGACCTTGGGCGTTTACTTTGTTGTTGAGAGCTTTTTTAAGGAATGTTGTAGTGTAAAAAAACAGGTAGCAAATTAGATGTCGTGATTGGCGTTTGCATAATTAGTTTCCGGAAAAGTGTTTGTAAATAATATAGAAGGTCAACTAGATAATGTGGAACAAGTAGATAGTGCAATGACCTAAACAGGTGTGTAGTATTTCTACCGGTTGCATGATTAGTTTCCGGAAAAAGCTTTTGTAAATAATACAAGTAAGTGCAATGATCTTGTTGTGATAGTATATAGTAACATAGATTATTGTAAATAATAAGAATTTATTTTATTTTTTAATAAAAAGCTTTCACGGTCAATCAGTTATTTTAACACAAGAATGCAGTTGTTATTTATGAGATAAATAAAATGCAGATATTGACCTTGATATTGTATCTTATTTTTAAAGTAATTTAAAAAAAATGTATTTATTGATTAATTGTTGTGTTTATTGCAGAAAAAATTTTTAAAGAAAAAATCCAGGTGTTTGAGAAAAATTTATGTTAATGTTAATTGATTTATTATATTAACTACTTTGTATTTTGCAAATAAAAAAGTCAGTTATTCTTAAATTTTTTGCTACTTTGTATAAGTAAATTAAATTTTCTGTTATTGTAGATACAAATTAAAGCATTATAAAATCAAATAGATTTATTGTGTTGCAGACAAAATTTTTAAAGAAAAAAATGCAGGTGTTTGATATGAATTTATGTTAATGTTAATTGAATTATTATATTAACTACTTTGTATTTTGCGAATAAATAAACGTCAACTATTAGTATTTTTACATTGCAAATTTGAAGTGAGTTATGGCTAGCTATAAATGTGCAAAAAAAAAAAAAAAAATTAAAAATAAAAAAGCAAATTAGTTTCATATAATATCGTTTTTATTTACCCAAGAATTGTGATCTTTATCAAAACCTAACCATTTAACAAAAACCTGATTTCCTTTTCTTTTCAATATTTTTTCAACAAGAAAAGTGTCAGGATTTTTGACGCGAGTAAGTTCATACTCGTAAAAAGAACCTGAAATCGGTGTTTTTGTATAATCAAGTAAGTTGTAAGTAATTGGATCTGTGCGTTTTACTTCTTTAATTGTAAATATTTCTGTTGACCAGTTTGGTTGATAACCTTTTGCAAAGTTTCTTTTGTATTTACTTATGCGTACATAATCTCCAACTTTATATTTTGCTTTCTGATAAAATTTCGGTTGCATGTAAATGTTCTTCAAAATATATTTCTCGTTTGCTTTTGTAACTTTTTTAGGTTGAAGTTTAATTGTCCGATGATATGTTGAGTTGTATTTCTCAATAAGTGAGGGTAAAATAGATATCCATTTATAATTACCCTGAAAACTAAACTGCTTCCACATTGAATTTTTTAAAGTACGGTTAAAACGTTCTACTATGGATGCTTTCATTTCAGAATATGTATGATAATGATTAATTTTTTTTCTTTCCATAAGTTTTCTAAATTCTTTGTTAAAAAATTCTTTACCTTGATCAGATTGAATATTTTTTGGGAGTGTTCCAGCACGTTTGAAAATGTTTTGCATACCAAGTAAAACGTTATTAGCATTTTTAGTTTTAATTGGTTCAGCATAAGCATATTTCGAAAAGATGTCTATTACAATTAATAAATATTTATTTCCTTTGTTATACTTTGCATATGGAATCATTTCTACTAAATCAATTTGCCATGTATCGTTTAAACCTTTCTGATTAAATTTTCTTCGACGAAAGTTTCGTCTGGCTGGTCTATGTATTTCCGATACTATTTGTGCCCGTGACATTATACTTGTACCATTTAATCAGATTTTCCAATTCTATTTTATAATTTTCTATAGAGCAACAGTTACATGTATCCGGTCCAGATGACGAGTTGTCGTAAGCCCAAGGACAAAGAGCAAAATGAGTTCCGTATATTGACGTAAATTTTTCTGTTATTGAAAATTCTTTAATGTATTTATACATGTGAAAAATACGTTGTTTATGCTCATTTAATAACACAGAGGAATATGATTTTAAAAACTCTTCCACTTCTTTTACCTCCATCTTTTAAATTGAGAATAAGTTATACACGTTTTTGCTTTTATATATTTGAAGAGCAAATCTAATTACCTTTCAATGACTTTTAAAACGCGAACCAATAATGATATATTTTAATCATCCATTTACAATGATGGTGGCGGGACCATCTGGATGTGGGAAAACAACATTTGTTTGCAACTTGATCAAAAATATTACTAGATTGATACATCCCAAAATTGAAAAAATAAAATGGTGTAACCCAGAAATTTCTGCGGTTCCAAGAAATATAGATTTCCCTGATATAGATTTTTATGCCGGCATTCCGGAAAAGCTTAGTGAAAATGAAAATAAACCTACTTTAATTGTTTTAGATGATTTAATGTTAGATTCAGCAAACAAACAAGTATGTGAACTTTTTACTAAATGTTCGCACCACCGTAATTTGTCTATTATATTATTAACGCAAAACATTTTTCATCAGGGGAAATTCTCACGAGATATTTCATTAAATTGTAAATATTTGGTACTTTTTAAAAACCCTCGAGATAAATCACAGATTTTTCCTCTAGCTAGACAACTATATCCGGAAAATATAAAAGGCTTCCTGGGGGTATATAATGAATCAACATCAAACCCACATGGTTATATTGTATTAGATTTAACACAAGACATTAGCGATTTGTTTCGAATTAGAACCAACATATTCTCAGAGGAATATTGCGTTTGTTTTTGTGCTACCAAAGATTTAAACAATTGCTTAAAATATGAAACGGTTGAAGAAAAACCGACATATGTTACATGTACTAGAAAAATGCAACAACAAGAATTTTCGTAAAAATATTCTAAAATATTGTGATGATGATATAATAAAAACTATTGCTGAAATTGCAATTAATGTGTTAAACGGGAACAATAAAATATCACCATCACAAAAAACAAAACTAAAAAAATATAAAAAACAATTAAGACTCTTAGCGTGTCCACAAAAAGGTATAAAAGCTAAACGAAAAATGTTAATTCAACATGGAGGATTTTTACCTACATTAATTGGTACTATATTATCTGGTATAATAGGAAAACTTCTCAGTAAGACATAATGCAGCGAATGATTGTTATGTCACCAGAAATATTTTCAAAATTTAGCAAATTATTTCAAGATGATAAAAACTTAGATTTATTGGATCAAAAAATGAAAAAAGTTTTATATGATAAAAAATTAAAACCATTGCAAAAATGGTATTTATATCGTCAAAATCTCATTAAATACGGAATTAACAAAAGGCATACAAAAAAATTACCAGAAAAGTTAAATAATGTTACATTTAATACAGGTACTCAAACAAAATTCTTTTCTAAGCGAAATGCATATACAGAAACTGAATTACCTAAATACAAATCAACGTCAACACAAACTAAATTTTTACCATTAGTTACTGATGATGTGTTTGAATATGACCCTAAAAAAGAACATTCAAATATGGATGTTGATTTAACAAATTACAATTTAGATGATGAAAATTCATTTAAAAAATTAGCTCAAACTGAAATGTTGAAAGATGAAAAATTAGTCGAAAGACCATCTCTAAGCTCTGATTATCGAATGTTTGAAACACCAAGTGGTGATGTAATTACCGTTGCTGTACCATCTCCTGAAAAAAAGAAGACACTAAGATCGGCTGGTAGTTCAATTTCCTCAACTATACTTTCACAGTTTCCTGAAACAAAAAAACGAAAACTAAAACCTTTACTAAGAAGTCCAAAACTAAGAACTTCATCAACACCGGAGTGGACAACATATAAATAGTACAACATTTTATGTTTTAGAAGAAGTTAACAAAGATGGATAGTCAAGATGACTTCTATGTAACATTGTTTAGTAATGATAATCTAAAACTGTTTCCAGACAACACTTTAGCTTCATTCGAAAATAAATTACCTATTCACTTTGATTTAAGAAATGGTAATTGGAAAGTTGGTCTTTCAGAAATTTATCTGAACGATTTCCTACAAACAGAACAATTTAACAAAGAGAATTGTGCTTTTATTAATATTGGACAGTATAATGTTTATGTAAGAAACATTGAAAAACCTCTTGAAAAAATCAAAGTAACCAAATCTATAGGCTACACATATTATTCATATAACGATTCGGAATTACATTTAGATGATTGGAAGTTTAATTTTTTGCCAACGCTTATTAAAAATATAACTCCTAATCCCGGATTTACTCGAAACCAAGTTTTTACTGAATTTTTTAATGAAGTTTTGACATATATTTCTAATCCTAAAAATTATGATGATGTAACATTTAAAAAAGTGTCAGAATCTAACCGAGGGGACTTAATTCGAATATCGCAGACTTTTGATGAAGATAGTTTTTATATAAAAGTTAATCAGAGTTATAATGTAAAAACATTATTAACTGAATTATTTCAACAGAAAAAAAATATAAAAAATTTCAAAACAAAATTACCTGAACTATTCAAATTAGCTGTTGCTAAAAATAAAGATGAATTGAATGGAATGGTGTTGATTTATTCAGATATAGTTCAATCTTCTGTTTTTGGAAGTAGCAAAGTTCGGGCGTTGAGAGCTATCAACATAGAAAATTGTAGAATACCTACAAATACTGAATTTAAAAACGTCCATTACATACCTATAGAAAAAAATATTTTTGAAACAATAGCAATTAAAATTTGCAATCAATACGGTGATGGAATAAATTTTGTTTCCAGTTACTATCCAACAAAAATTGTATTACACTTTAAAAAGCATTGATTCCCCAAAAACAATATAAATACTACTACTCAAATATGATATCCTATCAAACATGGAAAGAGCTTACGTGAGATATTATTCCTCTCAGGTAGGAGGGGGAATCAACGATATTGGGCCTTTATTACAATTTTATCCAGCTATACAAAAAGGTCGTGGTTTTGGAAATATATTCGGAAGTTTAATTCGTTACTTAAAGCCAGTTTTTACATCAGGTTGGGACTTAATTAAAAAAGAGGCTGTAAACACAAGTAAAAATATTTTTAATGATATAGCATCTGGTTCAAACATAAAAGAAGCTGTAATTGATCAAAGTAAAGGCGGTATAAAAAATTTACGGAAATCAGTAGTTAACCAACTGCATTCGATGTATGGTGGAAGACAAAGAACTATAAAAAGACAAAGAGCTATTAAAAGACAAACAGTTTCTAAAAAGACACATTTGAAGTCGAAACGACGAAAAAAGCAAAGTAAAACATCCGACATATTCAACTAAAAATGGAATGTATGAAATCTGAACTTGATCTTTTTGCGTCATTACCCGTACAAACAAGTATTTTGCGTTCAGAAGAGGTAGCATACAATCCTTTAGCTTCTTTAGAGGCATCACCGTCAACTATTGAATTTGTTTCCCTTGGAAATGGAGATACATATCGAGATTTATCCTCCACCTATATAAAATTTAAAGTTCAAATATTAAAAAAAGATGGATCAGTTTGGAGTGCAAATGATAAAGTAGGAACCGGAACTGAAGCAAGACCAGCTCCGCAGCCCAGTGTTGTAAATAATTTATTACACTCTTTAATTAAACAATGTAATGTAACTCTAAACGGAAAAAACATCACTCCTTCAGACTCCTTATACCATTATAAAGCATACTTAACTACTTTACTAAATTATGGTACAGATTCCAGTCAAACACATTTGGAAGCATCTGGTTGGGAATTGGATAAACCAAATGTAAATGATTTTAGTAATTCTGGTTCTAAATCAAGACAAAAATCATACAACAATTCTACTGTAGTAGAATTAATGGGAAAATTACATGTAGATTTCTTCAATACTCCTAAATTACTTTTAAATAATGTTGACATTCGAATTGCTTTAGCCCTAGAAAAACAGGATTTTTTTATTTTCTTTAACGATGCCGATGAAAGCTATTTAAAAATTCTCGAAGCTACGTTATACATGAAACATTTAACAATTAATCCTAGTATATTGATAGCACATAATACTGTATTGGAAAAGGCTAACGCGAAATATTTTTATACCAGAAGTGAAATCAAAACATTTACAATTCCAGCTAACACATCTAACATATCATTGGATAATATATTTATAGGGCAAATACCAAAAGCTCTAGTATTTTGTATGGTTAATAATGAAAACTTCAATGGTAAGAGATCAAAAAATCCATACCATTTCGACCATCAAAATCTCACACAATTTCAATTATATGTGAATGGAGTGCCTACACCAAACTCTGCAATTGAAACAAGTTTTACACCGAATAATTCTTGTAATTCTCGAGCATATTTAACATTATTTAGCGGAACAGGTATACATCATTCTGATAGAGGACATCAAATTTCAAAAGAATTATTTTCAAAAGGTTATACAATACTGGCTTTTGATTTATCACCAGACGGCTCGGGAACAGATACATGTCAGAGTTTATTAAACCAGGGAGTAGTAAAGATTGAAGCAAGACTCAGCTCTCCATTAACTTCAACATTAACTTGTATTGTATTTGCAGAATTCGATGCTAATATCGAAATTGATAAAAATCGTAACGTCTACGTGAACATATAAAAGGAAGTTTAGCGAACCATCTCTATTCATTTCACAATGACATGTGCTCTAGTAGATTTATCGTTCTGTACGGACGATAACAATACAATATTTGTAAAAAATATTGCTGTGGCTGGTATTAAAGAAAAATGTAAAACTATTGTAAAAGAATTAAAGTATAAATTTCCTGTCAGAGATTTGAAAAAAACAGATATTGAGAATTACTCTTTTGGACATATCGATAACGAAAAAGTAACTAATAACTTAATAAATTTGCTTGAAAAATTCGATATAGTCTTAACAAATGGAAAACTTAAAGCAGAATTCTTAACAACATTTGTACGAGGAAATACTCGACTAATTGATATTTCCCGTTTGCAAGAAAATGAATACACTTCAGATTTCAAAGGTTCTGAAATGTAATAAGTTAACACATAAAATATTTAGAGGCGTTTATGCTCTTGATAAATTACCAAAACAAGTTTCAAAACCTAGTATTTTGGTGGTAAATACCGATAATTCTAATGAAAAGGGAACACATTGGTTAGCAATATTTGTTCCAGTTCAAGGGTGTGCAGAATATTTTGATTCATTTGGAAATCCCCCGTTTCACAATGAGATTATAAAATTTCTACAAAATCAATCAACATGTTTTGTTTTCAACAATAAGCGTTTACAAAGTAATTTAACATCTGTTTGCGGACATTATTGTTGTGTATATCTATGGATGCGAAGTTCCTGTAAAAGCATAAAATATTTTCTTAATTTATTCGACACATCATCCCCACTTAAAAACGATAAAAAAATACAAAGAATATTTCGAAAAATTTTTAAAAAATGAGGGAGAAAAAATATAAATACAAAATTCTAAAATAGAATTCATCAGTTAAAACAAGAAAAATGGAGCAATCAACAAATTCGGAAGTCATTGAAAAACAAAAAAGTGAACCTCCGCAAAATCTTTTGTTAAGCTATATCTATTATTTGGATAAAAAACAAACAACAAAAATACAAATTGGATTTAATGTTGAAAATTTTGCTGCAACAATAATTTTCCAACGTCATCAAAAAGTCATTTGTGAGATGAATTATTTGGCGTGGTATGCCTTTTATCAAGATTTTACTAACAACCAACATAAATTAAATTCAAAAGGATTTGCGCTAACATTTAATCATACCGGGAAAACTAAAAAAATTACATTGCAGTTAGATGAGTACACCCGCTTTTGTCTTATGTTAGACTTTATACAAGCAGTGATGTCATATAACAACGGAGCTGAACTTAATATAAGAGAATATGTATTCAAATATTTTGAGAGATGTATTGAAAAGAATAAACTAAGATTGGAACAAGAAGATTTCTACATTCCAATGAATTTACACATAGCTCAGTGTAATTATTCCAGACTATTTTATGAAATACCTATGTTTTTGTCAGAAAAATTATCTTGGTCAACAATAAATAAAACAAATATTTTTTAAAACCAATTATTTTCTTTTATTAAATACATATATAAATTCATACAATTTTTTACAGCACATCTTTTTAAATTTTCAGTAATGTTATGGTGAGGGCAAATGGTTGTGAAATTCTTTAGTTTCTGAAGAGATGGAATGTCATTATCTAAGTTGATAACTTCTACTGAACTCGAAACAAATTTATCTAAAAATTCCTTTTTCTGGTACCCCTTTACGTAAACGACGTCGAATGAATTTAAATGTTCCTTTAAGGTATTTTTAATTGCTGAATATTCTATAAAACCATCATCCCAGTCAAGACCATTTATTTGTGTTTTATTGAATTCATTTTGCTGTTTAACATCAGTATTTAACTCTTCGAACGAATAAGGTGCTTTAAACATAAATAGCATTGGTATCAGTGACCCATCAGCTATCAAAGCAAATTCCTTCAAGAAATATTGCTTTTTATTTCCAACAGTAAATTGTAAATCTGCTACTGCCTTCCTGCTGCTCATTTTGTACCTGACTATTTTAAAATAGCTTGAAATCCTATAATGATTTAAAAAGAGTGGAAAAAAAAGGGGAAGGGAGCCTTTAGCAGTAGCATAAACCGATACCGGACCCTCAAAGACAGATACCGGACATCCGGGGACCCCATCCAGAATCAAGAAAAGGGGCGCCTGATTCAGGCCCCGCTTTAAAGGGACCGAACCTCAGGGGACTGGATATCGACTCTCCAGAAACAAGGGTTGATTTAAATGGATTAACCTGGAAAAAAAAAAAAAACGTGCAAAGAGTTACAAAAATCTTGCTGACTAATATTTTAACTCCTCTACATAGTGATTTTTATATTGGTAGCTACAAAGTATTTTAAATCTTAGACATAGTTTAGAGAATATACAGTCATTAATTATTAATGAAAATGCAAAAATATAATTTGAATATTTTAGAAAGTATTATGTATGATGCAAAATATTATGTATGTTGCATAAAAAGTATAAATTGATTTAAGTTTTTAAATTATTTTTAATTAATAATGGAAGTACAGGAGCCGTTTGAAGAAATAATTGGAAAATGCGATATTTTCCAATTAGAAAGAACATTAACATTCAATTACGAAATTGAAATAATAAAAAATTGATTAAACTTCTTTTTAAAAAAAACTTTATTTTTTCCTTTTAAATCCAAATGGTACAGAACTATAATTTTCATAAAACCTTCGTTTTTCTGCTTTTAACCTGTATATCTTTGTTTCTGGAACTGTAATTACCCTATGATCATTTGTTCTTCGAAAATTTTTGTACAGAATATTTACACCGGCTTTATCGTTCAATAAAACCATTTCCTTAATTTTTTCAAAATTGACTAGTTTTGAATTATTATAATCTAGTTTAATTCCGTTTACTTTACAAACTACTGCATCGCTTTGTTTGTCAGAAGAAAATGCTTTATATGCATAATTTTTTGGTCCACCGCTAACGAATTCTTTTATGTAGCTGTCAGATCCAAATGATTCTAGTTCATTAGTCATATCTCCGATAAAATTGCCTATGACAGGTTCATATTCACCTTCTTTTGACACATATATGACGGAATCAGTGTCATAATATAAAACTCGTTCTTGTAAATTTTCCAAATATTCATACAATTTTAAACGAGCCTGTGCAGTTGTATAACTTGCAATACATACGTTCACTGTACGCAATGAATCTAAATCTTCATTTTTATATTTCCAGTTAACTAAAACCGTGTCAGAATTGATAATCATTATGTGCAATACATCTTTGCTTGGATTTGTCAATATAGAATAAAAAGTAGCTGGACTTTTTATTATTTGCGTTTTTGTCTGATTTTCTCGTTGACCAAATTTTCCCCAGAAAGAGTTCAATATAAGCTTACTGTATGATCTTTTTCCAGGGTTTTTGTAAATATTTTCTGTATCAAGTTTAATATTTTCTTGTTGGAAAAATTGTTCCAAATAATTTTGTTTTAATTCTTCTGTGTTGCAATCTTTAGGCCATCCAGAAGCTTCCTGTTTAGTTTTAAGAAATTTGTCCATCATCTCTGTAAATAATCCAGGTTCACAGTTGTCTTTGTTATATTGTTGTACCTTATAACGCCAAATTTCATGAAATTCAAATATTTTATACCCCTTTTTTACAGCTTTTACTACTTCGTCTATAACCCAAGTTCCTGTCAGAGTTCTTTCTTTATCAGAATGAAGGCATTCATCTTGATATGTTTCAAGGCTGCAAGTGAAACAAAGCGTAAACATTAATTTATTATTTTGTTTTATTGGAAGAACAGGGTGAATCAAATCAGTTGGTGGAAGAATATCACATTTTATTAAACCATTAGTATTTTCTAAGTCAACTTTAGAACATATTTCATGGCCCACTAAAACTTCAGGATGTCCTACTGGAAATTTCCCATATTTGCACACATAGGGATATAATGAGCAAATATCTATGTATTTTATTTTTTCATTTTCTTTTGCTTTGTAATACATAAAAGTGTTTCCAGTTCTACCTCCATAAAAAGCATCTCGTGGTTCTAAAGGAACGTTTTTTAAAAGGGGGTGATTTATAAGATATGACATCTCATCTTCTTTTTCTATCAATTGTTCTCTAAAATCACATTCCCACATTTCGATCACTTGATATCCAAATGATTTTAATCGTTCTGTTCTTGTTATGGTATTTTCAAATCTGATATCAAGAGTATCATGTTTGTTCCCTTGTATTGATTCATTCCTCTTATATGGAAAACACTTTGGATGGCCATGAAAATAGCACCCATGGAATTGAAAAATTTGTTTTGTTTCTGAACAAAAACCATCTACTTTTATATTTTTTATAATTGCTTCTTTTTTCTTTGCTGCATGTTGAATATTAATCTTTCTTTGATCCTCTTCCCAAATTAGCCATTGAAGAGCAATTTTTGATTGATTGTCTGCAAATCTGTAACCTTTTTTGGGTATCAATCCTATAGTTTCCGGTTTCAAAAAATTTCTTCGAAAAACTAAATTGCATGCTGAAGCAATGGTTGTAGCCTCAGTGAAAGGACATACATTATTTTCTTCCAATAGGAGTTTTCTAAATTTAATGCAGGCTTCAGTTAAAATATGTACATCATTTTTGCAATATTCTATCAAATCACGTTTCATATTGAACTCGGTATTTTTGCTTTGTTCATACCAATCAATAAACATTTTTCGATTTTCTTCTGTCATTGTATCAGGACTATAGTAGTGCATAAGTGGTATTGGCCCAACATAATTTATATTTTCTGATGTATTGAACAAATGAGGAAAATAACCTTTTTTTAAATCAGTTGATAAATCGAAAGCTTTAGGAAGTTGTGATAGTGGCATTGCAAAATATTTCATAGAATCTAAAAACCTTATATTTTTAATCTGCATCTGAATAATTTTTGTACCCCTCATGATTAATTTTGGCTCTATCTCACTTTTATGCAGCAATTCATTTAAAATAAACTGGTGATCAAAACTTTGTCCATTATGAGCTATTACAACAACTTGTTTAAATTTTTTAGCCATTTTAAAAATGTAATCAACTAAATTTGGAATTACATTTGTGTCAAAAACTGTTGTTCTAAAACCACATTTAGAACAAAAATGTAACTTCTCTTCTTTTATGCAATGATGACATCTTATACTAAGAACACATAAATTAGGTTCATGTAGTTTAATATCTTCATTATTGTTTTTAACTAGCGTTTTTTCTTGCATTGTTTCTAGATCGTAAAAGATAAACACAAAATCATTAATTTTTGGTTTGCTCTTATCTACAATAATATAACAAAAATGATTTTTTTCTACACTTTTGTTACAATTTTTACAAAAAACAGTATCACATTTATGTGGTGAATCAATCTTTCTAAAATATGTTTTAAAACAAATTAAGCATTTGTGAAATTTTTGACATGTAGTAACTGTTTTATGATTTTCAAAACATTTTCCACCTCGGAATGATCGTTTGCAATAGTTGCATGTAATAGTTGTAGGTATATTATTACATGCAGGAGACTGTCGACAACAAATACAGATACCTTCACAATTATGATAATTTGCGTAACCTACATTACATTTTTTACAGTAATGGTTAATGCAAAAAACCGCTGTCAGCGAAATAATAACGTTAAAGTGATTTTCGTAATATAATAAATTAATTCTTTTGCCATCGTTTTTACCTTCAAAAATTATATTTTTGTTATTAGCATAATCGTAAACAACGATGTTGTATTCATCCCCATAATAATCCTGTATTTTTTTAAGTTCAGATATTCCTGCACTTTGCGTTATATTTAATTTTGTTTTTACCATCAGCTCTAATGCTAGATTTTTCTGCATCTTCTGTGTATCTTGGCGAATTTTTTTATAATTCATGTCACCATCTATAAAAGCTTTTCCTACTACAATAGCTCGGAGTAAGCAAAGATTATCATTATTTTTAATGACAACAATGCCTTTTCGTTTTAAACTTTCTTCATTGAAAGTAAAATAATTTCTCCCTCGTCCACTTCCAGAAGGCAACCGTACAGTTGTAGTTGTTAGTTGAAAAGAATCAGTATTCAGGCCCTCCGAATTACTTTGGAATATTTTACTTATTAGTTCCCAAATATCTTCAAACTTCACTGAACTTGCAAGCTTAAAATTCATCCAACCTGGAGTTCTCTGTTGAAAGTTATCAGCAAAAAATACTATACCAATGAGATCATTCGGTTCAACGTTTTCCACCGAATATATAACTATTTGATTAATGGCTTCTTTAGTATATGCCAATATATCTTCTTCATTTGGAGCTTTTCTTATTTTGAATGTAATTTTTCTCGACATAAGTCCAAACTTTTTCAAAAACTGACTTTTTTCTTCTATAATTATGAATTTGGAAGACTCCTCTAAATATTTCTCTAATATTTGTTTCTTGGCCATTTTTCTCAGTATTGATTTGGTATGTTTATACGACTTTTTTTTTGTTAATGATAATATATAACTAATTAACCATGTTTTTATACCAATATTAAAAGGGATAGGAAATTTTCCATACATATTTTTAAAAACTAGGAAATGAATCAAATAGACAATAAAATTAACATTGCCACTCCACATTACAGCTTGTTTACATTTTACAACTCAAATTTGCATAATACTAGTAATTTCCTAGAACATAATAACTCTTGTTATATATTATAAAAATTTTTCAAATTATATTTCAATTATATTAATTCATATTATATAAAAATTAATTTACGTGTTTTTCGTTTTACAATTCATTATTAAATTATTTGCATAATACATAGTTGTTATTAATAACATATCTCAAATTTGCATAATAGAAAGTAATTTACAAGAATCTATAATAAATCTTGTTCTATATTAAAATTTTTCTTATTTTTTTTTATAAAACATAACAATTAATCACTAAATACAAATTTTTTCTCTCGATTTTATACATACAACCTATACTATAAATTATTTTTTGTTTTTTTTTTCTTTTTTTTTTTATATCGTTCAGATTAAAATAAAAACTAAGATACAATAACAAGTTCAATATCTGCATTTTATTTATCTCATAAATAACAACTGTATTTTTTGCGCTAATATTATGTTACAATACCTGGTTGACCGTGAAAGCTTTTTATTGAAAAAATAAGATACATTTTTATTATTTAAAATAACCTATATGTTACTATACTATCATAACAAGATCATTGCACTTACTTATCCTACATTATCTCGTTTACCTTCTATATTATTTACAAAAGCTTTTTCCGGAAACTAATTATGCAACCGGTAACAAATACTAGATATTATAACACCTGTTTAGATCATTGCACTTACTTGTTCTACATTATTTAGTTTACCTTTCAATATTATTTCCAAACACACTTAGTAAAAGCTTTTTATTAAAAAATAAAATAAATTCTTGCATATTATTTATATAGTCTATGTTATTATAGTACAACACCTGTTTAGGTCATTGCACTATCTACTTGTTCCACATTATCTAGTTGACCTTCTATATTATTTACAAACACTTTTCCGGAAACTAATTATGCAAACGCCAATCACGACATCTAATTTGCTACCTGTTTTTTTACACTACAACATTCCTTAAAAAAGCTCTCAACAACAAAGTAAACGCCCAAGGTCATTGACCTAATTTGCATAATTATTTTCCCATGCCAAAGCGCTACTATTACTTTGACCTAATTTGCATAATTATTTTCCCATGCCAAAGCGCTACTATTACTACTAATTTTAACAAAATCCAAATCAAGTGCTAGAAGGTTTTAAATAAAATAAAAATAAGAAAAGTAAATAACAATAAATCTGTGTTTTTATATAAATAATTAAATATAAAATTTAAGTTTAAATAAAATACAAGAAAAGTAAATAACAATAAATCTGCGTTTTTATATAAATAATTAAATATAAAATTTAAGTTCGAATAAATAAAACTATAAAAAGGGTAAATAACAATAAATCTGTGTTTTTTTTTATATAAATAATTAAATATAAAATTTAATTGGCGATGAGGATGGGATTCTCGAATGCGTTTTTACGAGAAAATATATTGATTTTCAAATCTTAATCGAGAATACCAAATTTGTGTTAAAATCTATTCAAAAAAAAATTATTATAACAAAATATAAATATAAAAATAATAAAGTGGAAAATTTTTCCTAATAAACAATACAAAAAAAAAATGAAAACTTAATGAAGATAGTAGATCCCTTCGTCCCAGAAGAAGACGAAGATACTATAATTGTCTGGCCTTCCGAAACTTGGGAAGAATAAAAAAAAAAAAAAACAATTCAAAAAAATAATACAATAATATATAAATACGTGTTATCAACAATTCTTCAAATAAAAAGAAAAACATTAATAAAGACATTAATAAAATTTTGTGTGTGTATTCCTGAAAAAATTTTATTTTATTGCTGCGTTCCCGTTTTAATTGTGAGTTCCTGGAAAATTCAAGGTACTGTCAATTTTTTGTTTTTTTTAATTTTAGTTACTTATAATAAAACTATTGTTTCAAACTTTGCTCGTGTCAATAACAAAAAAGAAATATGTAATAGTATTGTTAAATTAAAATCCTAAACTTTTATAAATCTTAAAGTCATAAAAAGTTTTTTTATACTATAAGGCAAAATTTTTTTTAAATAGTTTTGTTTTACAAAGTATATACGGGTTATTTTTTTTTTAAATATATTAAAATTCTTTTTGAAAATTTTTTTTTAAAACTTTTGTTATAAAAGTTCGTTTTCTATATAAACATATTAAAAGGAATGATTTTATAAATTTTCCAATTACAAAACATATAAAATATTTAATTTTTCCTATTACGAAAGGCAAATTATTATAATTTGTACTATATGGTTTAAATCGTAATTTTGACTTATAAATTGTTTAAAAATTAAAATAACCTTTTTAATCAAAAGAGGAATTGTAAATTAAAACAATTATTTTTTACTTCTTTTTTTGATCTTGCAGAAAAAATAATTTGGTAATTGAAAATAAGTAAAATAAAAATATAACAATAATTTTATATAAAAATTTGCATTGACTTGTATATATTATTATAAATTAAATTTTTCAAGCATTCATCATAAAATATACAATATTTTCAAATATTGAAGTGTCCTGGTCAATGGTTATTCTTCAGACCAATTCAAAATTAATGCTGGTGTCCCATAAGGATCTGTTCTCTCCCCGACACTTTCCATAATATTTATAAACGATATTTTAAGTACATATAATCTGCAATCCAATCCATAGTTTTGCAGACGACAGCAGGCTCGTTGCTTCTTATGAAGACAACGCCAGTAAATATTCTGCTTCGCTTGAGCTAAATCTCGACTTGGACAAAATTTCTAATTGGAGCAAGATCAACAGAGTCGATTTTAACTCGAAGAAAACTCAGTGCTGTTTAGCCTCTCGGAAAAGAAACACTTTAATCCCAACTTTAACTTTTCAAGGGACAGTTTTGCAACATACGGGTGAGCTCAACATCTTGGGCATAGAGCTAAATTCAAAATTAAGTTGGTCGAATCATATTTTTGGTATAGCTAAAGATGCAGCTAGGTGTATAAATTTCCTGTATCGTTTTAAAGCCTTCTTTTCATCTTCTGATCTCCACTCGGTCTCCGACGCCTAACAGGAACACTTACCCTGTTTTATAGGTCCTTTATAGGGTTGGGCTCTTGTTCTAACTAGATTAAAAGTTTGACACCTCCTCTCAAAGCATGCCAAAGAAAAGCAAGGAGAGCCTCTGCTGCCCACCCTTATGTAGTTCAAATTCCCAGATGGCATAATTCGGCTTATGGAAATTCGTTTGAAGTACGAACATTGCGAATGTGGAACCATCTTCCACCTCATGTGTTCCCCAAAATTGATGACGATTACATTTACAACGTGCAAAGATTCAAGGGGAACATTAACAACTTTACTCACAATATGCCTGCCAATTTGCAACCTATTTTCATTCCTTAACTCAACTTCCTCTGACCAGGAAGTACATTAGTAGTACAGGTCGTATAACCTATTGTTTGGTCAAAAAAGGGCGGTGGTGTTTAGTGGGTTAAAGTCCCACACACGAATAGAGAACTCGTGCTTGTTTCCTCTATAGTTTCTTTCGATGATTCCCACCTACCCTCGCAAAAAAAAACACGTTCATATAATTTATATTCTAAATCTTTTTCTGCATTAATTTTGCTAAAATATTCAATGGTAATTCAAATAACTTTCAAAACTTCTGCGACCTAGTTGATAGAGTCATTCCCATCTTCAGCATATTCGACGATGTTTCTCAAGTATTAATGAAGGACGTAATTAAAAGTAAAATAGTTCGTAAAGCAAGGAATACATTGGAAATTAATTGTCAAGCCAGAACTTGGGCTGCAATTAAGTAAGTTTTACAAAATAGCTTTGGCGATCAACTAACTTGTGAAGAACTATTTGACGCAATGAGAGCGTCACTTTTAAAACCAATTGTATAGATTTATTCAACGAAATTAAAGTAAAATGAATAAGGGGCCTCGGCGGCCTAGAGGGTAAGAGCGTATAAAATACGCTGTAAACACCGAGGAAGTGTGGGTTTGAATCCCACACACGTCGTAAGAGTTATTCCCTTACGACACTTACAGCCACGCCTGAACAGGAAAGACTGTGTAATTTCTTGTCCACATTTATGTGACAGAGAAATGCATTTAAAAAAAAAAATTAAGAAGACTAAACAATAAAACTCAACTGACCTATAGTGTAGAAGCTACAGCCGACGACCTAGCAAACAGAAACAGAAGCTCCGAACTATGTATATTTATCAACAAAATCCCTAAACCTATGAAATCTATTTTAGTTTGTAGAAACCCAGACAGCTTAGAACAAGCTAAGGACATATTTCAAGTGGGATACGCTTATTCCATTCAAAACAACCAAAATTCCAATAGAAGAAACAGAGAAAATTTTAACCACAATTATCCCAACCAAAAACCAAATAACAGTAACCAAAGACGCAACTACAATAAAGACAATAGGCATAATAACAACAGATATAATAATACCAACAATAACATACCCCAAAACCAAAGAGATCACAATCAATATAATTATAGAAATAACAGTATCAATCGCCAATCTCGAAACTATTACAATAGACCTTCCACTGACCAACAACAAAATAATTATAATCACAACAACAATTATAATAACCGCCCAAACCAACAAAACTACGCACCTATGGATACTTACGAACAAGAAACAAATCTTACCACATATAATAGTTAAAACTAAACTTACTCCACTAAAATTTATTATCGATACTGGAGCCAGGCACTCCATTATCAACCCTGGATTGTGTGATCCTAAATGGAAAAAACAAATTAATAATATATCTCTCAAAACGTTCCAACATACCGTCAACATTTCTGAAGTGGTAGAAATACCTTTATTCGAATAATTAGGAGATCCTTCGAATAAAACACAAAGGTTCGTTTGTGATTTTCACAAGGAATACGACGGCCTTTTAGGAAATAACATCTTAAAAAATTTAAATGCTAAGATTGATTACAGTAATAATTACTTACAAATTAAAGACAAAAAAGTCCCAATATATTTTAAAAATTTTAATAATACTAAAACTTACCTTCTTGATACTCAAGGAGAATATTTCCTTGATATACCGGTCAAACAGAAATTTGGCTTAGCATACATATCAAATAAAACTTCTGACGATACAAAGTCATAATCAAAGAAGGTGTTTACGAAGTTGAAAATAGTAAAATTAATGCAATTGTTAAAATTCTAGACAATAACCCTAAAAACATCACATTTAATATGTTAAAAACTGAACCCGTCACTGATGAAAATTTCTACTTTTTAAATCACGTTAAAACTGTACCACTACTAGAACAAGTTCGTACAAACCACTTAAACCCCGAAGAAAACCAAAATTTACATAAAATTGTTAAAAGATTCTCCAGATCATACCTTCACAGACGCAATAAAACACGAGATTCGTACAAGCGATCATGTTCCTATTGCTGTCAAGACATACCGATACCCATATATTCAGAGATGTTGGAAAAGGAATTATAAGACCAAGTCAATCTCCATATTCTGCACCAGTTTGGGTAGTACCCAAAAAACTGGATGCAAGCGGTCGACGTAAATGAAGACTCATAATTGACTATAGAAAGTTAAACGAGGTTACAATTGGCGATAGGTACCCCATTGCCAACATCGATGAAATTTTGGAAAAACTCGGTAGATGCCAATATTTCACAACATTGGATCTTGCCAAGGCTTTCTATCAAATTGAAATTGATAGGAAAGATATTTATAAGACAGCGTGGAAGGCGGTCACTACGAATTTTTTCGTATGCCGTTTGGGTTGAAGATAGCCCCAGCCAACTTTCAGCGACTTATGAATAATGTTCTAGGTGACTACATTAACAAAATTTGTTTAGTCTACCTAGATGATATAATAATCTTCTCCGCCTCTTTACAAGAACACCTAGAATTCCTCACAAAGATTTTCCAAAGACTGAAAGATACGAATCGTAAAGTCCAATTAGATAAATCGGAGTTTTTAAAAAGAAAGACCGAATTTCTCGGTCACGTAGTGTCAAATGAAGGTATAAAACCAAACCCTCAAAAAATATCGTGTGTCCAACATTTTCCAATTCCTAAAAATCTTAAGGAGATCAAACAATTCCTTGGTCTCACAGGATACTATAGGAAATTTATAAAAGATTACTCAATGATTGCAAAACCTATGACTAAATATCTTAAGAAAGATATGAAAGTAAATATTAAAGACCCTGAATACATAAAGAGCTTTGAAACTTTAAACTTTTCTAAATTATTCACTTTACAAACCGACGCAAGTAAATATGCTCTGGGTGCTATTCTTTAACAAAATGGTCATCCTATTTCTTACGCTAGTCGTACGTTCAACGATCACGAGCAAAACTATAGCACTATCGAAAAGGAGCTTCTAGCAATTGTGTTGGCAACGCAGTATTTCCATCCATATCTTTTCGGTAGGAAATTCTTAATCGAAACGGACCATCGTCCTTTAACTTGGCTCTTCCAAATTCAAAGCTTGTCCGCTGGAGATTGAAATTAGCAGAATATGACTACCAAATAAAATACAAAAGGGGAGTTCAAAATGGAAACGCCGACGCGCATTAAAGTATTATAATTAACTTTAACAAAGTCGAAGATTCTTTTATCACTTAATCTAATTCCCCTATAAATATTTATGGAAAACAAATCATCATCAAAAAAATCAACTCTGGTTCATTAAAAATCAAAAATCTAGATATTTTCAAATCCGATAGAAAAATTATCTATACAAAATCACTCGAATACGATAAAATAATAACAATAGTAAAAAATCATTTTGATATCAATAAAACCAACTCAGTTTTAGTTGAAGATGTAACCTTTGCTAACAACTTTACTAATACCGTAAAAAAACCATTTTCACAATAACAATAATAAATTCAAAATTGCTAAATGTGGAAAACTACTTAAAGATATTACAGACGATAACGAACTTGCGCAACTTGTTGAAAATGAACACCTCAGAAATAATCAGGTATTAACGAAAATTTTATGCAACTTAGAGAAAAAATTTACCATCCCAAATTAAAAAAAAGAATAACAATATTTGTCAATAATCGTGAAATATGCAATATTGAGAAATATGACAGGAAACCCGTCAAACAAAAATATAAAGTCACTGAGACTCCTAGTAACGCTAGAGAAATAATACACGCACACGTCTTCTATATCCTCAATAAAAATAAGTTTTTAACAACAATCGACAAGTTTACAAAATAGGTACAAGCAATAAAAATTGAGAATCGAAGTTGGACTGAATTTAAAAGAGCCCTGACCCAATATCTCAGCATCGTTGGAAATGTCCAAAATTTAGTTGTCGATAACGAATTAGGTCTAAAAGCTCTCCCATTGCGAAAATTCTTAGAGGATGAAAACATTTGCATACACTTCATCTCTAACAATAACCATACATCTAATGCGGATGTCGAACGCCTTCACAATACGATAAACGAACACTTACGCCTTTTAACACATGACAATAAAGTAGACGAAGACTCCGAAGAAGAAACAATTCACAAAATAATAAAATTACTAAATAATATAATATATATTATACTCTATACATAGTACGACTGGAAAAGCCAATAGACTTCTTCCACAGTTCTATAACGCCAGATCAATACCCAAAAATTAAACAAAGAATACTTAAAGATAAAGAAAATACCATTGAAAAATTGAATCAAAATAGGGAAGACGTTGATATAGAAACGGGACCACAATTTATAAAAGAAATAAAGGGAGGGAAAAACCACCGTAAATTTAGAAAAACAATAGCTGAACCCTTAAACGAAAACCATATTATAACTCCAGATGAATACATATATTATAAATCTCACCTAAAGAGACGAAAAAAGAACCAAAACAATAATAAACCTACAATTAAAGCAAAAGTTAGGAAAAAAAATAGTAATAATAGAAACTTACGTATACTTCCAGAAACGAACCATGACAATAAAGACAGCACTTTTAATCGGGACATTACTGACAACAAACCTGACCGTAACAATAATTAAGTTATTAAAAACTTTGAAAAAATTCTCCATATAATAAATACTACTCAACTAGCTATAGCAAAAGATCAAATATACGACAATATTAAAATAATAGAACGAAATGCAAAACAAAATGCACTAATAATAAATACGGTGGTTGAAAACTTCAAGTTACTAGATTCTCAAATTAAAAGACTGAGACCAAATACAAGACACAAACGTGGGATTCTTAATGTAGTTGGTACAGGTATAACATTCCTTACAGGCTCAATGGACAGTGAAGACGAAATCTTTATAAAAAACGCAATAGATAAACTATCTCAAAATAACAATGAACTAATAACCGAAGCAAACAAACAAATATCCGATCAAATTCATAATATAACCAAACATATAAATAACCAGCAAACATTAATTTTTGAAATTCTTTCAAATCATACAAATGGAATCAAAATAAATTACTTAGAAAGAGAAGTAAAAATTTTTGAACAAGCGTACCAAATAAACCACGATATAAACCTTTCACGAAATCACATTGATAACATCAAACATATCGTTTTGACAAGTAAACTCAATATTTTCTCGAAAAATATCTTAACAGAAGACGAACTAAAACTTATACATGACATAGAAACTTACCAAGATATCAAAGTAACAGTAGCATATTATAGTGACCAAATTATAATTATCGTTTTTACCCCAAATTACTCTAACTCAAAATATTCCAAAATTTTAATTGAACCTATGCCAAACATTAATAATAAATCCATATCACTTAAAGAAAACAATATTCTAATAAATGATATGAAAATTATATACAGTAATGATGTAAAAGATAAACAAAAAAATAATATAATGGAAATAAATGATCAATGTTTGAATCATATATTAAATTTTAAAGAAGATAAATGTGAAATGCAAAATTTGAAAAAAGAAATAATACCAGAACTTGTAATAATAAAAAATATTAACGATACTAATAATTTTTCACTAAAGTGTAATAAAATTTTGAAATTATTTAGAAATAGCTTAATAAAATTCGAAAATTGTGAAATTAGTATTCAAAACAAAGTATTTACAAATATATTTCAAAAAATCTATGATAAAAATGTATTTCCATATTTTATGCCAAAAGTCATTGAAAAAGAAACAGTTAAGTTAACTAATTTTGAAGAATTGTATTTAAAAAAAATAGAAAATAATAGAAAAGAAATTAAAGAAATAAAAATTAAAAATCCTACTTATAATTTACTATTAAATTTATTTATATCAATCAATGCCTTTGTACTAATAATTATTGTAATCTTCATTTTTCGTAAAATTAAAAATAAACCTAAACTTGTAATAACCAAATCAAAACCTTCGTCGGAGCCTCAGGCAAGCGGTGGGGGAGTTATAATTACTACACCCCTGTATACTATAACATAAATGTTAACATATATTAAATCACTGTGAAACATAATTGTTATAAGTATACGTGCATTTTTTTTATATATGAAATTTTTTTTTGCTAATTTTGTGTGAAGGTAATTATTTGTAAATTCTCTTAACGATCAAATTTCAAATAAATTCACTTTCACACAAAATTCTTAAAACAATAAAATTCCTAATTAATTATTACGCGTGTTGCGAATATCATATTCTTTTTTTTTTTTACTAGAAAAATACTTTTTGCAATTTTATGTGAAAACAATTATTTCCCAATTCACGTAAATATCATATTTCATAAAAAAATCAAATAATTTGTTTTCGTATAAAATTATTAAAAAACAATTATTCAATTATTGGCTAATTCAACTTCCGTTCCCACGAATTAGCCAATATTCCAATAAAATATCGTAGACGTAAAGTCAGTGATAATATAGTATAAAACCCCCATTCACCTATTGGCAATTGTCAGCCAATTTTAACAAAATCCAAATCATGTGCTAGAAGGTTTTAAATAAAATAAAAATTATAAGAAAAGTAAATAACAATAAATCTGTGTTTTTATATAAATAATTAAATATAAAATTAGTTCGAATAAATAAAAACTATAAAAAGGGTAAATAACAATAAATCTGTGTTTTTTTTTTTTATATAAATAATTAAATATAAAATTTAATTTAAAAGCTCACACAGTAACATATAAAAATTATTTGTTGAAAAATAAAATTTATTTAAAAACAACCTAAAATAATAGAATTTATTATCACAAATTGGCGACGAGGATGAGATGTTTGGAAACATTCTAAAATTATAAACACATTAAAATGCAAAGAACTTCAATTAAAATACAACTTAAACATCAATTTAAAATTATTGGTCGCAAAAATTCAAAAGGAACTTAAAATCACTAAATATTCTGTGGAGAAGAATATTTTCAAAAATATTGAAGATGATCTACAAAATTTTTCGCATCATGAAATAACAAAAAAAGAAGAATTTCAAGCTCAAATCAAAAATTTGAATAGAAGGAAGACAGTAAATCTGAATTTAAACGATGATGAAGCCGAGCCATATTTAAATGGAATGTATGACGCCATTACTGGGGAAGAAGAAGTTGGGGATGTAAATAGAGTTGAAAATACAAATTTAACAACCAACCAATTTCTACAACAATTAATGCATCAAAATCAACAGTTTATGGAAACAATGTTTAATTTACTACAAACAAATTTAAAAAAAAAATTAAGAATGGAAGTTCCAAAATATGACGGAAAGTCCGAAGAACCAACAGTATGGATAGTCAGCTACGAAAGCGCATGTGCAGCAAACGGCTGGGTAACTGTTCGACAACGAGTCGATAACCTTAAAATTCACTTGACTGATACAGCTACAAAGTGTTATAACAGTCGACTCATTTCACATTTAAATGACACATGGGACAATTGGAAACAATCGTTTACAAGTGAATTTTCTCAAAACCAAGTACAACTTGCCAAAAATGCCAAACGTTGGGAATTAATTGAGTACTTTTGCGACAAACAACGATTAATGAATTCAATGTACCCAGGACTTGATGAATTCAACTTTATTTATGGATTTTGTCCAGGTAACCTAATGATGTTTGAGCAACGCCAGCCCATATGTGAGAATTATACATTGCCAACCCAGACATTTGTTCATATTTAAATGGAATGTATGACGCCATTACTGGGGAAGAAGAAGTTGGGGATGTAAATATAGTTGAAAATACAAATTTAACAACCAACCAATTTCTACAACAATTAATGTATCAAAATCAACAGTTTATGGAAACAATGTTATGGAAACAAAACAAAGAGCAGAATGCCATACTCAATCAAAGGCCTTTGAGATATCGAGAGTTACAACCCCATATTCACCGGAACAATGAATGCTGGTGTTGAGCTTCTCGCAGAGACAAGTTAAAAGATCACCTGTAGATCGATGACTGCGAAAGCCGTATTGACGATCGTTTAAAATACGGGAGCTATTCAGATATTTCAGCTATTCAGATATCTAGCCTTTTGTTTACCAAAATTTTGAAGAGGACCGAAGTGATTGCGATTGGTCGGTAATTTGAAGGGTCGTTTTTGTCAAATTTTTCGGAAATTGGAGAAACGTGTGCAACTTTCCATTGACTGTGATATTTACCAGTCGAAAATGAGAGTGCGAAAAGATTGCGCAGTGGTTTCGAAATGGGAGAGGCTATATGTTTGTTTATGGAACAAAAAATTTTAATTTCAATAATATCAAATAAGCGCTAATTTCACTTACTTAGAATATAATTTACTTCAATATAACTTTTACTTTAAATTACTTGTTTATTATTATAAATTGTTTATTATTTAAATTAATTGTTATTATTAATTTTGCTATATAACCAAATTTTAGTTAAGTAATAATTTTATATATGAATATAGGTCAAGAATGAGTATTGTATCAATGTAACTTAAATCTTATTTATTTAATTAATGCAATATTAACAATTTTATAACTGCTTTCTTTGTATATAAACGAACAACTTTTTATGTAAAATTCATTCAAATTATAGATATTAAACGTTTCTTTACAAAGCAACAAATGTAAAATTTGTTTTACTTATTCTTTATCAGAATAATCATTGGTCCTTCGAGCCTAAAAAAAGAAAAGAGTTCTACAGAACAACTCAATAATTTATTGTAAAACTAGTGTTTACAATACTATCTATAGAACTAATGTCTATAGAGATATATAAATAAAAGGGTTGTCTATAGAACAAGTGTCTATAGTCTAATTTTAGTTTTACTAGCTGTATTATAAAGCTGTATTACAAATTAACTACTTAAATAGAAATCTACAGGAGTTTCTTCTAAACCTACTGTATCTGCTGTTGTGTGCTGCCACTTCTACAAGTACAAATCAATTATAATACAAATTAATTATCTAAAGCGTTACAGAGAGGGAGTTTAATTTAGTTTCAGTTCTCATTTAAAAGGAAAATTTTTTTAAACATGGAACAACTTATCAAGAATCAGAAGGTATTATATATAGATGTCGAGAAGATGCTAACTAATTTCAAAAAAGATTCTTTAAGTAGAAAAACAAGGGAATATGCATCAGCGAGACTTAAAAAACTAGATTAACTATGGCAAAGAGCCGTAAAATATGACACGTCCGTGCATTCAAGCATTTAATGATGATGAACATGCATATTTTAAAACGGAAAGTTTCGCTAAGATGAAAATCCTCGTGGAACAGATAAAAAATGAATTAGAGAAAATTCTTTTCAATTAAATAAAGCAAGAAGAAACGGCAGAATCACTTAAGGAAAGAAATGATCTTGTGAACAGGTAAATCATTTTGATTACAATATTAAAAGGAAAAATTGTGCGAATTCAAGATAAAATTAAAACAGAGTTATCTACTACATATATTCATGAAAATTTAAGAACATTGAGAGAAGCTTGGAATGAAATCAACGAAAACCACATTGCAGTTGCAAGCAAGGGCGAAGAGGCACATTAATACTTTACTGAAAGAATATTCGAAGAAATTCAAATACGAATAAGCTACGAAGAGATAATAATAAATCTGCAAGAAAAACTGCAAGAAAAGAAGAACACAAAAGAAGAACACATTTATCAGTTACTGATGAAAATTATGACACAGCATGGCAAATTTTGGACAAACGTTACAATAATATAAGATTACTAGCTGTAAATCAATTAAAACATCTGCTGAATCAACCCATAATATTGAAAGAGTCGGCAAAGGCAATAAGGAAATTACACGACGTTACAATTGAGAGTCTTCTAGATATTGAAAACTTACAAATTTCAGTAGAAAATTGGGATCCACTATTAATACATTTACTTGTGGAGAAATTAGATAAAGAGTCTTATAGACTATATGAACAATCATTAAATTCACCTCGAGAATTGCAGACATTAAACCATTTTGTCGCGTTTTTGGAAAATCGATTCCAAACATAGGAATCATTAGAAGGAAAAGCTTCAACTGAGCAAAAATTAAGAACATATTATGGCAGTTCTATTAATCATAAATGCACTGTGTCTCATCAGGACCACAAAATTTATCAGTGCGAAAAGTTCAAGGGTTATAATGAACAACAAAAATTCGAATACGTTACAAAACATAAGCTATGCAAAAACTGTTTAATGCCGGGACATTTTACAATAAACTGTAAATCTTCATTTACGTGCAAGATATGCAACAAGCGTCATCACACAAACTTAAATAGAGATATAACTGCCAGTAACAAACCAAGGATAGCAAAGGAACAATCTAGAGACGTTCAAATATCAGCACATTACTCTTCTAATTCGTCATATAGCAAAAAACTTTTAGCAACGGAACTCGTTGAAATACAAAGAAAAGACGGCTCTTATATTAAACTCAGAGCATTAATTGATGCGTGTTCTGAGGCAACTTTAATAACAGAAAATAAGGCACAACAGTTGCAGCTGAAAAAACATAAAACATCTGCATCTATATCAGGCGTATATCATTAAAATGTGGTATATCTCAATACATGATAGTAATCAATATACGTTCAAAATTTAAAACAAATACTTACATATACGAAAATGCGTTTGTATTACCCAATTTAACGAGTTATCTTCCATCGGAAAATATTACATCTTATCAGTCCTGGGAACACATTAACGGCCTGACATTGGCAGATCCTTACTTTTATCTATCTAAACCGATAGATATTATACTCGGAGCGAGTGTTTATGGGCATATTATTTTAAACCATCTAATTAAGGTACGCCAGGGAAAAAGAGGTACGCCAATCGCTCAAAAAACAGAGTTCGGATACATCCTGACAGGAGAAATCATGCAAGAACAATCAACAAATTCAATAAAGTGTCATGTTAGTGAGATTGATATCGGAAAAGAACTGCTAAAATTTTGGGAAAGCGAAGAGCTTAGCCCAGAAAAGTTTTCGTCAACTGAAGAAGTTGAATGTGAAAAATTCTATCAGAAAGCACATCGTCGTGCGGAAGATGGAAGTTATACGGTTCGATTACCACTCAAGAAACCACCAAATAGATTAAATTTTAATGATTCCAAAGAATTGGCCATGGCAAGATTGTATCAAGTAGAACGCAAATTTAAATATGATTCATTACTCGAAAAAATGTATAAAGATTTCATGAATGAATATAGCAAGCTCGGTCATATGGTACTAGCAGTCAATGACGATCAGATTAAATACTACTTACCACATCATTCAGTATTAAAAACGACAACTCAACCATCAAATTAAGAGTAGTTTTTGACGTCTCCGCTAAACGAAGCACTACAACAAGCTTAAATAATTGTATGATGATCGGACCTAATTCACAACAAAACTTAGTAGAAATCTTATTAAGATGGCGAAAATATAAAATTGTTTTTACAGCTGATATTGAGAAAATGTATCGCCAATTAAAGGTAGATAGCAGAGATCAAGATTGCCACAGAATTCTTTGGCGAAATTCAACAAGAGAGCCAATTAAGGAGTATAAATTAACAACTGTTACATACGGAACTCTGCAGCATCCTATATAGCAATTAAAACATTACGTCAACTGGCTGCAGATGACGGTCACTTATTTCCGTTGGCAGCTAAAGCAATTTTAAATGATATATATATGGATGATGTTGTGTCAGGAGCAGATGATTATTTAACCGCTGTGAAAAAATCTACTCAACTTATACAACTTCTTAAAGGTGGGACGCTGAATCTCAGAAAATAGAGCACTAACCATCCTAATCTGTTAAGACGAATACCAGCAGAGCTAAGATAATCTGCAAACAGTATCAATTTTGATAATGGTGAATTAATAAAAGCATTAGGACTTCGCTGGGTACCGGCTTCCGACAAATTAAAATTCAATCTTAACATTAAACCAGATCCAGAAATTATTACTATTGCTCTTGATATTTCTAAGGCTTTCGATCGAGTTTGGCACGATGCTCTATTGGCAAAATGCAAAGCATTAGGCCTAGGTAGGGTCTTTCTAAAATGGATTTTGGAGATTTTCTTTCGAATCGCACGATTCGTGTACTGGTCGATGAATATTCATCTGACAAATTCAAAAAAATGCTGGGGTCCCCCAGGGATCAGTTTTATCCACAACTCTCTTCTTAATATTTATCAATGACTTACTCTCATTAACCTCCAATCCGATCCATAGTATCGCAGACGACAGCACCCTTGTAGCTTCCTATGAGTTTCATAGCCGCTGTCACATTAATCACCAGATTAATACAACAGCAAAGAATTTCACTATTAGTGAGCTAAATAACGATTTAGCAAAAATTCAAAAATGGGGTGAAGTCAATAGAGTTGAGTTCAACACCAAAAAAACACAATGCTGTCTGATCTCGCTGAAAATTGCCACTACTGTTCCTACCCTACTATTTCAAGGAGAGGTCTTGCAGCATTCAACGGACTTAAACATGCTGGGCATCGGGTTAAATCAAAAACTGACTTGGTCAAATCACATTTTTGGTATAGCTAAGGATACAGCTAAATGTTAGGGTTTTTTGTATCGCTGCAAAACTTACTTTTCCGCATCTGATCTTCTCAATATCTATAAAACGTACATTAGGCCGAAAATGGGGTACAATGCACACATTTGGGCTGCAGGGCCTCAAACAGCACTGGGTTATTTAGATAATGTGCAAAAAAGAGCTGTTCGTTTGATCAACGACCCCAGTGTAACTTCAATGCTCACTCCACTCAGCCATCATCGCACAGTTAGGTCACTGACCTTGTTTTATAGGTATTTCGTAGGGATTAAAACTTGTTCTAAAGAACTAAAACAACTAATGCCTCCACTCAAAGTTTTCCAACGAGAAACAAGGACAGATGCTCATCCCTACCATGTTGAGTTATCAAGATGGCGAAATACAGCCTATGGAAATTCGTTTGTTATGCGCACGTCCCGTTTATGGAACCATATACCATCGCATGTGTTCCCTAAAGTTGGTAATTCTTATGTGTACGATTTACTTAAGTTTAAGAAGAGCATTAACATCTTTCTTCAAAATGTCCCTCCAAATTTTCCTACCTAGCCCTCATAATCCAAATTTCCAAATTCCAATTATCCTTACCATATCCTTATCCCCAAAACCAAACTGTACATTCGTATTAAAGGTTCCATCCTAAAGTTTGGTTTTAAAAGGGGGGTGGTTTTGGTTGGTTAAAGTCCAACACTACCCTGAGGAAGAACGTGCAGTTCCTCTTGGTGACTTTCGAGTTTTCCACCAACCCTCGTCAAAAAAATAAAAAAAACGATGAATATTGTCTGAAGCTGCGCAAATCTTTGATCCAATATGATCCAATAACTTTCACCTATAACCATTAAAATAAAATTATTATTTCAACAAATATTGTTAGAACAATCGGATTGGGATGATGCAGTTTCTGATAAAGTATTAAAAGAATGGAAAAAGATTAAAACTGAATTACCATCTATTGAAAAACTTGAACTTTCTCGTTGGATTGATTATGAAAATTTGGTAGAAACTTGTGAATTACATGGATTTTCAGATGTTTTCGAAAAGGTGTACAATGCAGTCGTATACCTACGAACATTGAAAGCAGATGGTCAAATTACAGTAAATTTTGTTACAGCAAAAAATAAGGTAGCACCACTAAGATCACAATTATCATTGCCAAGATTAGAGTTATGTGGCGCCTTATTATTAGTTGGATTGATGAAAGAAGTCAAGCACAGTTTAGATATTGACAACATAATGTCATTTGCCTGGACAGATTCTACAATTGTTTTATCGTGGTTACAAGGAGATTCACATCATTGGAAAACATTTGTTGGCAATAGAGTATCAAAAATACAATGGATATTAGAGGTCGGACATTGGCATCATGTCAGCTCACAAGTAAACCCAGCAGATTTATCAGACTCTCAAAAGCAGCAAATTATCAAACAACTTTAGAAGAAAAATCAAACAATAAACCAAAATCTCATCTATCAACTATGTCAAACAATCCATTTATTGACATGCTATTATCAAAATATTCATTTTTAACAAAGCTACAAAGAATTTTTGCTTATTGCAAACGTTTTATATCTAATCTCAAACTTAAAAAGGAAGATCGTAACAAGGAAAATTTAACAACTATCGAAATAAAGACGGCAACAATACATCTAGTACAAACCACACAAATACAATACTTTGAAGATGAATTCGAATGTCTTTTAAATCATCGTCGTATGAAGAAAAATAGCAACTTATTAAACCTTAATCCATTTTTAGATGAAAACAAGCTTTTTCGTGTCGGAGGAAGAATTACAGAATTTGAAACTAGCTACAACCGAAAACAACCATTTATCTTACCATACAAATCCATCTTAACCGATCTTATAATAAATTGAGCGCATAAACACACTTTACATGGGGGAAACTCAAAGACTCTGGAATATATAAGACAAAATTATTGAATTTTAAACGGCTTAAAGGCAGTCAAAGGTCAAATTTATCGCTGTACAGTTTGTCATCGATTTAATACATCAACGACAACGCAACTAATGGGAAATTTACCGAAAAGCAGATTAACAATAGCAAGACCCTTCACTAATTGCGGTGTTCATTATGCTGGACCGTTTACCTTAAGATCATCAGTAGGGCGTCGTACAACAATTTTTAAAGGTTATATTGCATTATTTATTTGCTTCAGTACAAAGGCTATTCATATAGAAGTGGTGAGGAGTCTAACTTCCATTGCATTTCTAGCAGCTTTTAAACGCTTCATTAGTCGAAGAGGCCCTGTTTCAAATCTTTATAGCGACAACGGAACTAATTTCACAGCTAATAAAATACTAACTAACATCTTTAACAAAAATCTATATCAAAATGAAATATCTGACGCCTTATGTAATGAAGGAACTCAATGGCACTTCATATCGCCAAATTCACCACATTTCGGAGGACTTTGCGAAGCAGGAGTAAAATCAACCAAATATCATTTAAAACGAATTATAAAAGATCGCGAACATATGAAGAGTTAAATACATTGATGACAAAAGGCGTGCCTAAATTCTCGTCCACTCTTTCCGTTAAATAATGACCCAGAGAGCTTAGAAGTACTAACTCCTGGCCATTTTTTAATTGGCGGACCACTCCTTTCAGTTCCAGAAGAAGACGTCTTATATAACAAATTAAACTGTTTGAAAAGGTGGCAGCTACTTGATCATATCCACCAAAACTTCTGGAGAAGATGGTCTAAAAAGTACATTTCCAGGTTACAATTCAGACCAGAGTGAACGCAACAGCAACCTAATCTCCAAAAGGGAAACCTTGTTGTCATAAAAGAAGACAATCTTCCAGCAACAAGATAGGCCCTGGGCAGAGTTATTGAAACAACGGAGGATGATAATGGATTGGTACGGGTTATTATCTTAAAACAAAAAACTCAGTTATTAAGCGAGCAATTATCAAGGTTTCTCCATTACCAATCGTTGATAATGAAGAAGAAGCTATTAATACACAGAAAAGGGAAGAAAATTCAACCTTTCAAACTATATCAAAATCATTAATAGATTATGGTTTCAGATTTCTTCAAGAAATCTTCATAATAAACATACTCCAACCACAAAGAAACATATGAGCCATAATAAAACTAGTTATTTCAGTTCCATATGGTTAACAATAGTACTTAGTTTTTTATTTGTATTAGCATTAGGAGACAATAAAAATACTGTTAAATCTTATACTGATATATCCTTCAATAATAAACAGGGAATTTACTTTGAAAAGGTTGCAGATACAGATATATATAGCAGTGAGTGGATTTTGTTGGTTCATTTTAATTTAGCTCCATATTATCATCAAATAGAAGGCATTAAAACCTCAATAAATTACCTGAAAGATGTTTGTGACAAATATGCAAGCAATGTGAAATTCGAAGAATATTGTATTCCCATTATATCTCAATTACGTCATCAATATGTAGAAGTAGAAAACGCTAACCAATTAATACATCATCAAAATAAGCTTACTGGAAATCGAAAAAGAGCTACACTTGAGATAGTTGGAAGTATAGCTCACAGTTTATTTGGAGTTCTAGATGAAGAATGTGCCGAAAAATATGAAGCTCAAATAACTGAATTGAAAGAAAACGACAATAAGATTGCAAACCTTTTGCAAAATTAAATTTCTATTACTGATTCTACACTCAATTTAATGAAAAGAGAACAGAAGCAGAATTCTCAACAATTTTAAAAAGCAGTTGTCAGTGTTATCAGACAAAATAAATAGAACTAAGCAGCATCAAAATATTTTTGGAAAATTCAATTCAGCAGTTTTGTTAATAATATTAGATTTAAATAGTATCAGGCATATTCAACAAGCTATTATAGGAGCTATCTCAGATATCCATCATGGTAAAATCAGCCATTTGTTATTAACATCCACATAGCTTTCTTCTCAACTTAAAATCATTCGAGATCATATCCCTAGAAATTTGAGGATTCCTGGAGATCAAGATGAAAATCAGATTCTTATATTCATTAATGAATATAATCATTAATGCAGGCAAAAACACGAGTAACTACTAAGAATATACTCTTTGAAATTAAAATACCGCTATTTGATGCAGTATAATACTCTGCATAAATGTATCGATTAATACCAATTCCTATGAATAATTCTAAACAGTTTGTGTACATTGAACCTTCAAGTAAATACCTACTTGTAAATACATATCATGATGTGTATACATCTGAAACTGCTGATCTTACATTTTGCCGACATTGGATAATATTTTATGCAAATTTAATTTGCCGCTATATGGATTCCGATCCAATGTAAGTAAATGTGAAATTGAACTACTTAATATGGAAAACAATTTATCACAGTTTTGTAAAATAAAAAGTTATGCAATGCTTACAAAATGAATCAGAATGCATACTGCAAATAACTGGATATACTTTTTACCTAAAAAGACTACATTCGACCTTTCATATGGCAATAATTTGCAGCAACTAACACTTGGAAATGGCATAATTCACCTTCAACCAACATGTTTTTTGAAACACTCAAGCATGTTTTATCAGCCGACAGCATATTCACAGGCAATATAAGCTCATCGTTTTTTTTAGAAACAAATATTCCAAAAAATATTTCGCATTCTATATTTAACCAAACTTATACTAACTCGAATTTGCTGCCGATGATTCAAAATGAAATTACAGACACAGATTTTCAGGCTGTACATTCAATGATTGCGGAACAAAGGTCTCAACTTTCAAATTTGTCACAGCTAAAGATGATAACAGTAAAACTCGAAAATTCGAATCCAACAAATCACCCGTTCGGATGTTAACCTTGTGGCGGCAACATATTTATGCAACAAGAAATGTTTAATTTTAATAATATCAAATAAGCGCTAATTTCACTTACTTAGAATATAATTTACTTCAATATAACTTTTACTTTAAATTACTTTTAATTGTTATTATTAATTTTGCAATGTAATCAAATTTTAGTTAAGCAATAATTTTATATATGAATGTAAGTCAAGAATTAGTATTGTATCAATGTAACTTAAATTTTATTTATTTAATTAATGCAATATTAACAATTTTTATAACTGTTTTCTTTGTATATAAACCAACAACTTTTTATGTAAAATTCATTCAACTTAAAAATATTAAACTTTTCTTTACAAAGCAACAAATGTAAAATTTGTTTTACTTATTCTTTATCAGAATAATCAATGTTGGAGAACCATAGCTGGAATTCCATCAGGACCAGTGGACTTTCTAACATTCAGATTCGTTAGCACTTTCACTACAGCACGTAGCCTGAAGTATACCTTTTTAAGAATTTTAACCTTAGCAGGATCAATAGAAGAATATACTGGAGGTAATTGAGTTGTAGGAGGGAGTGTAGAATTTGCGGCAAACATTTTTGCGAACAATTTAGCTTTACCAATAGAATCGGAAATGATAGAGTTGCCGGTATCAATCAGCGGAGGAAACGATGATCCACAAAAGTTGTTCTTTACACTTTTTGCAAAAGTCCAAAAGGAGCGATTGCAGTGAGGGAGATTAATTATTTTCTGTCTCAATCTTTGGTAATAAAGAAACTTTTGCTGATTGATAATTTTCTTACAATTGTTCCTTGCCGCTTTATAGCCCGCAAGTGAGGACTCAGATACATTAACCTTTTACTTTTTAAAATGCTCCTCTTTAGATTCGATTGCTTTTCTACAGATGTCATTAAACCATGGCTTGGAACTTGGTTTAAACGGTTTAAAAGAGCTGGGTATAAAGAGTTTCATGGCAACGATCAGAGCGCCCAATTGGAGAACTAACAGAAATGTTATATTTTTCAGGATTTGTGGTCAGGAACAGATCCAAAAGATGTTCGTTGTGATTGTCACAATCTGGAATTCTAGTAGGAATCTTAACAAGTTGAGAAAGTTGAAATAAATTTGAAAATACATTAACAGTTTTTGTTATGGACATTAAAATCCTCGGCGACGGCTATATCATATTCTGGATTTTTTTCATTTTATTAATATCGTCGGATAGTTTTTCAATGACCACAGTTGTTTCCAGCTCGTTGGCTTGGAATGATCTGTAAATAAAAGAGAAAAAGATAGTAGCTTTTTCAACTCGGAGTTTCACGCAAGGATAATGGAAAATTGGGTTGGAGCTTTTAATATCGAGAAGGGAGTTGAAAGCTACGACGGAACGTATATATAAAGTGACACCTCGATGAGAAATAAAAAGCGGAACTAAAGTATAGCTGTTGATACTATAATTAGTATCATCGCCTATATCCTGAATTTCGCTTAGGGCTAATATAGCTGGTCTTTCTGAGTGTTGGTGAGCTTCAACTGATTGAAAATTGCTCGCTAAACCTCTAATATTACAAAAATTAATTGTGAAGTTAAAATTTTAAAAAATCAAAATAAAACAAAAATAAAATTCCAAATTTAAATAAAATTTACCCAAACAAAAAAAAAATCGAACACCAAACGTTAAACTCGAACAGACGGGAAAAAAAGGACTGAACCGAATAAGTGGTGAACATGACAAACGAAATTCGAGGTACGACAGTTTTTAGTACCTTATCGTACACAAAAAATATACCATATTCACCATTTAAATAGCATAGACACAAACCTTCTTATATCATTTATCATATCTTTTCACACTTGTATATAAAATTATTGAAATTACTGAATAAAATAAAACCCACAATCGTTTTGAATAAAAAAAATTGAATAAAAAAATAAAAGTTTCTAATAGATACAAAATAAAACTAAAAAAATTAATTAAGAAATAAGAAAATATAAAATTAGAGAAAACTGAAACTATTGAAATTACTGAATAAAATAAAAACCCACAATCGTTTTTGCTGAAAATAAATTCCACAAGAATTCCCAAACAAAATTATGTTCCACACCACATGTAAACATAACACGTCAATGCTTAAATGTCACCAATGGTAACACTGATCAAAATGACATTTGCACTGATCAAGACAATATAAACATAAACAAATCCAGTACCAATCTTAATGTTAATAATACGAAATATAACTTAAAGAATACGAAAACAACAATAAAGAACATTTTGAAAATAAAATTGCAACTTCAGAAGATAATTATTATCGTAAGTTTAAAGTTAAGTCCTAAGTTTAAAGTTAATCTTAATGGAAAAAACTTCACAGCGTTATTTGATACAGGAAGTTCAGTAAATTTGGTAGCAGATGAAATAGTACATCAACTCAATTTAAAAACATATCCAACTAAAAGAATTATAATGGCTTACAATGATAATAGTAAACTCGCTACACAGAAGGTGTACATGGATTTAATATCAAATAACAAAAATTAAACTTGGAATTTTTAGTCGCACCTTATTTATATTACGACATTTTAATTGGATATGTCACATTGTTAAAATTGAATGTTGACTGGAAAAACAAAATATTTAACTTGTAACGTAAATGAAAATCAAATAATGGACATTAACGATGCAAAAATTCACTTTCCCGAGGCATTCGATGTGAATAATTTTAAGACATGCAAATATGAAGTGGACTTTACAATTTCGGAGCCAATAATAAAGAAGAAACCATACAGATTAGCGAATGAAACTTTCTTGTGGTTTAGAAATAAAATTAAGGAATTAAAATCAAATTCCTTAATTGAAGATTCTGATTCACCCTATGCTGAACATTGCGTTGTCAGTCCTAAAAATAATGGAGAATATAGGTTATGTCAAGACTACAGAGAAATAAATAAAACAACTGAATTAGATCCATATCCTTTTCCAAATATTGATCAAATCATCGATTTTGGAGGGTGCAATTATTTTTCAAAATTCGATTTAATAAATGCATTCTGGAAAGTTTGTATTACTGAAAACACACGTAAATATAGTGCCTTTGGTACACCTTTCGGGCATTATCAATTCAAAAGACTTCCGTTTGGTTGGAAAAATTCACCACTAAAATTTCAACGAATTATGGATAAAATATTTTCAGAACTCACCGATAACTATCTTGTTAGAATTTTTGTTGATGATAATTGATAATATACTTTGTGGTCATAAAGCAAAGAAAGGTAATGATGAAATCGCATTAGCTATTTTAGAAGTATTAAAAGAACACAACATAATTATAAATGAAAATAAATGTCAAATCAATGTAGAATTGTAGTAGAATTTCTTGGAAAAATTCACCACCAAAATTTCAACGAATTATGGATAAAATATTTTCTGAACTCTCCAATAAGTATCTACTTAGGATTTGTTTGTAACAACCTTTTTGAAATGGCATATAAACATGAAAACAGAAGTTACCATCCTTTTCTTGGATGCACACCTTATTATAAACTTATGGCGAAACACCGCTGTTGGATGCTGATATAGAATTTAATATTCAACCTTTTAAACAAGAAGAAGAAAAATCATCAGAAGAAAAATTAAAATATCGAATTAATATGAAAAAGAATTTTGATACACCAAGAGGTTCTAAAATTGTTAATCTGATATTCTGGTTAAATCTGGAATTTCAAACAAAAAGTCATCTCTTAAAGGACCTTTTAAAGTGAAAAAGGTAATTTTAATCAATGGAGTGATAAAAAATAATTTATATGAAGAAAATGCAACCGCCAAATATTGACATATTAATAACTGTCAAATTTATTATCAGAGGACTATTATTATAATTAACGAATTATCACTCTCTTTTCATTAAGAAAAGTACAGCAGCTCAATTTAAAATTTAAATGAAGTAGTCGTTGAGTAAAAGCTCATACACTAACATGTAAAAATGATTTGTTGAAAAATATAATTTATTTAAAAAAAACCTAAAATAATAAGATTTGTTTATCACAATATATATGCGTGTATATTCTTTATATGGGTTTTTTAAAAATTAATAATGAAAATCAAAAAATATTGGTATTGTAAGATAGATGAACTGAATACTTATCATTTAAAAAAAAAAACAGTGAAAATCTGTTGGAAAATCATTGAGTAAAAGTGTTTTAAATATCTATCATTTACAGATTAAATATTAACTAGTATTCGCCAGCCCCTCGAAACTCGAGGTGTTTTAATAAGCAATTGCAATTCACGCAATCAATAACGGGATTTTTAAAATTTACTTTATCAAATATATATGTTTTCTGAAAAGGATTTTTGTATTATTATTGTTTTTTTTTTATTTATACGTTGAACTCGAAATTTGAGATTGTTTGATAAATAACTGTGGTTAAACACAATTATCCGCAGCCAATATTTATAAAATTTTTAATTTATTCTAACTCTAATTTTTTTAATTTACTCTAAGTATTTGGTAGCCCTCCAAGGGCTTTATTTATATTTAATTTTAATTCTCCATTTTGAGTTAAAAACGAAATAGCTATATTTTTTTATTTTACCATAAAGAAACTATATATACAGTATATACAGTAAATACAATTTTTAATAATTAATGCCTTCATGAATTTAAAATTTCTTTGCAAATCATATTTTTTGTAAAAACACAGTTATTATCTTTTAGAAGATGAACTTGATTTTTTGAGTATTGGAAACTCAATATATACCTATTATATATGTATATTATAAGATGCATTTTATAAGATGCCTAAGATGGTAAATCATTAAGTAAAATGATTAAATAGATTAAATATTATGATATGTAAGAATTTATTTCGTTTAAATTAAAAAAAAAAAAGGATGCAGTGCGTAAGTCACCGGTCTTTCAGGCGAAAGGTCTCGGGTTCAAACCCCGGTCAGGTCAAATATAATATAAAATATAATAAAATAATGTAAACAAAATATTAAATATAATTATAATTTAATACTTGTAATGAGATGGGCCACATGCTAAAGGCAAAAGGGTCCTAAAAATATCGGCAGATTTTTATATCTGGACAATATAATATTAAAAAAAAAAAAAAAACAGAACTGAACTGAATCGAACTTGCAAAAACTAAAACCAAAAAAAAAAGAATTAACTCGAATCGAACTTGCAAACTAAAAACGTTTGTAAGTTTAAGAATCGGCCACTCTACCACTGCACCAAACACTTAACTGACAAAATTATGAATATATTCAGCTATATTGTGAAATTCCTACAATGCAAACTATATTTTAAAATTTTGTCTATGAAGGTATTTAGAAAAAAAACAAAAAGCAAAAACAAAAAGCAAAATGTAAAATTTAACGGACTCAAAGAGCGTCTTATTTGAATATGTATGTATATTATATGTATAGATCGAGACTCACATCAATTATCAGGCCATGAAGTGCAGGGAGTAAAAGCTTAATAAGGGGCCAGCTTTTAACAAATTTACACGCAGTCTTATGGAAAAAAATAGGGGGCCGACTATAAATCTTGGAATAACACAAAAACCATTTACTTTATTCAATTTGGTCCAAAGAAAAAATTAAAGTCGCATCTTTTTTACATAATTCATTAAAGAAAGATATTTTAAAATATAATATTTTCATTCATAAATATGCATTTAAAAAATTGTCTTCCTTTAAATTTTTTATTTTAAAAGCTTCTTAAGATAAATTGCCTCAATATCGTAATATACGTCGAGCTACTTTCATACTTTAAAATTTCGTACACGCTTATATGTTTATAATCGAGACTCACATCAATTATTAAATTATTCATACGCGCAATACGTGAGAATCGATTGGAATTCTCTCACAACTACATTCATGTGTTTTCAGTTCTTGGCCTGTTTACTTAGGTCTTGGTATAGATTATACATGCTATATGATACATATGTATGTATATTCTTTACATGGGGTTTTTATAAAAATGGAAAATTAATAATGAAAATCAGAAAATTTTGGAAAAATATTGATTGTAAGATGGCTGTACTGAATATTTATCATTTAAAACAAAACACATGAAAGGCGGTTGTAAGATGGCTGTACTGAATATTTATCATTTAAAACAAAACACATGAAAGTCGGTTGGTAAATTATAGCAAATTATAAATCGTTATTTTCACCAATATTTTTGTGTATAAAAAAAGTTGCATTTGCTTTGTTGTCTGTTTTGGTTCCAGCTATATTTGTGAACAAATATTTTCACAAATGAAATACATTTTCAAATTCATGAGGAACAGATTAACTCTGGAAAATTCAGATACCTGTATCAGATTGAAATAAACAACATATCAACCTAATTTAGAAAATTGTGCAATGGATTTCAGCATCAAGGAAGTCATTATTTACAATATTTTAAAATGTTCTTGCAATATGTAAAATAAATGTACATTATGCACTACGAAATCTTAGTTAATTTTGTACCCAGTATAAATTCGAAAATATTGTAATTTATTGTTTCCATAAAATTTTATTATCTGTTACAAAATTTCAGATGTGTTTGTACCGACGTTAAGTACCGAGGAAAATTTATGTAAAGTTCGGAGTTGTATTACAGCTAACCGAACCTTTTACACCAGCACAACCAAATTTTACAGAAGTTATTGCCCTAAACTTCATTATCTTTTGTAAGCTTTCAGATACCTAGTTTTTTTAACTTTCAAGATGTGTAAACTACATAAACCTGCTGCTTTAACACATCCAAATTTTATAGAAGTTGTTAATAAACAGCTCGACATTTTTTCACGAAATTTCGGATATCCAGTCTCAATAGACAATGAGTTCTTTTCAATTTAAAAGAGAAAAAAAAATTTGCAAAAGTTATTGCCATAAAACTTCATCATCTTTTGTAAGATTTCAGACGCCTAGCTTCATTAACCTCCAAGATGTGCAAGATACCTGAACCTGCTTCTCTAGCTCAACCAAATTTTACAGACGTTGTTACTTGTTAATATACAACTCGACATCTTTCCAATAAATTTCAAATACCTAGCTTTAATAGACACTAAGTTCTGTCATTATAAAGAAAGTAGTTGCAAAGCAGCTACTCGAATCTTTGAACTTACGTTCATACGATGTGAAGTTAAGAGACGTGTGTTTGAAAAAAAAAATTTTAAAAAAACATAATGCATAAAACGAAAATGCATAGTTAGCCCCTAAAAATTATATAATATTTTTTAAAGTTATTAAAAGCTTTGAATTTTTAAATTACATTTTATATTAATATTTGTTAAGTTCAAAAATGTTTAATAAAGAATTGAAAATGATTGAAAAAGATTTAAAAGCACACAAAAAGTAAATTTATTTTTATATCTGATAATGTAGCAATTTAATTTTTTGTACCAATTACTATACCCTATTGTTAATATTAAACGCAAAAAAATTAAATGTTAAAATTTATTTAAGTATTTAGTTACATATATTTTTATTTTCCAAATTTTTAAAAAAATCTACACACATTTTTTCATCAAAATATCTATCTATTGGTTTTACGCAATATTTTTTTTTATGCCAAAATTCATACTTAGAGAATGAAATTTTCAATATATTATACACATATATTCTATGTTTATTGTTTTTGATTCGTTCTTAATTCTTCTATTAAATAATATCTCCCTTTATACTTATATTCCACATAATCGCAACAATTTATTATTAAAATCGTGGAAGGCCAACTCTAGGATACGTGAACCAACATAAGTTATGTGTTATTATAAATCATATTATAAAATATTTAATCATCATTTACAAAATTTCCGGTATCTGACTTAATTAGGTACCGAAATATATTTAAATTTTAGAGTTAACCGGACTAACCAGCAAGTATTAGTAAATATTATACCGGATTTGACAGCTGGTATTAGTAAATATTATTACAAAATTTCGATGACTAGCCTAATTACGTGGGAAGATATGACAGCTACTCAACCCCGTAATGCCAAACCAAACAAATTTCAGAAATTGTTGGCATAAAACTTGATTATGATTTACTAAACTGTGGATGTTTAACTTAATTAAGTTCCAAGATATGAAAAATATACGTGAACCTGTCGCGTTCGAGCAACCAAACTTCACAGAAGTTACTGCCATAAAACTTGATCGTCTTCTAGAAAATATTATAGCAAGAATATTTATATATTACCGCATATCTATTCCGTCTCTTTTAAGGTGTCACAAAAGTAATAGCAAACTTGTTAGATCCTGAAAATTATTTCCGTACAGGAATAAAAGTTTTTGTTTTAGAAATATTGGAATTAACATTCAAACATACAAGATATTTTTTTAATTTGTAATCTTGGTGAACAAATTAAGCAAAGAAAACAAATAGAAGATGCTATTCAATTTAGTTAATAAAAAACCTTTTGAAATTAAAATGGTAATGCTTACCAAACGTGCCAAACATTTAATATTAGAAAGAATTTGTTTGGCATTTTAATAAGTTAATCCTAATTAAATTTTGAAGAAAAAAAATTATTAAGTCTTACTTCAAAAATAGTTTTTTAATATTATAAGGTACAACAATATTATCGTTTGCAACTTTTTGCAACAGAACTTATACAAAATATACAACTTCCTTCCACAGCTTACAAAATAAATGTTTCACCAACGTCGATGATCCACCTGCTAGAAATCAATCAGCGGAAAAATTTGCAAAGAAAAAAAATTAAATCTTACTTCAAAATTTATTTTTTAAAGTTATGTTGTGAAATAATAACTATATATTATTAATTATATATTATTTGCTTTTACAGAACTTACAAAATGTACAGTTTGCTTATACGGCTTATAATATAAATATTTCTTAGACGTCGATGACAGAATACAAAAAGTATTAGTTATTTTGCAAGATTGTTTTATACATTTTACCAACTCATAACAAAAAGAATAAACTTAATATTTTTATTATTGCTTATTAATGGACTTATAAATTAAACAAATTGCTTTGAAATTTTACATTTTCTTTTAATCTGATAAGTTCTGCATTTAAATCAATTGGTAAACCTATTCTAACCCTATTTTCGAAATCCATGTTATTAAACTCTTAAATATTTCTTGTCAGTTCGCTTCAATAAAAGAAATTTTTTTCATAGAATAATAGGTTATACTTCCGAAAAACTCCCCGTCCGATTTGCTGTAACGATAATTTAAGAAGATATCTTCAAAGGTCGCCTTTAAATGATGTATCAAAGTTCGTTAAGTGATAACGAGTTAAAAGACAGGGTAATTTTAAAGAAAAAAAAGGTTTTTGTTTTTTCTTAATTTTTTGAAAAATATTTCCATATAACGGTACATTTTAAGTTATGATCGATTGTTGCTCTAGCTGCTATAATAGTTCCTGAGTTATAGTAAATATTTGGTTGTCAAAAACATTCTAAAAAGGTTTAAAGATAAAACAATTTTGTTTTTAAGTTATTAAAAGATATTTAAGTGCTTTTTGAAAAATTTAAATTTACCGTAATGTGAAAATCAAATTTTGCATGATTTTTCTACCTTTATAACTCCGGCACGCTTTTAGATATGGTCTTGCAATTTTTAGGTAAGAAACAACTTGCAGAATTAAATATAAGTCTCCTCAGAAAATGTTTTTGGACCACCCCCTGTTTATGAGCTATTAGGCCTCAAAAATTTGAAATTTCCTATTTTTTAACACCTGTAACTTTATTTTTTCCAATCATTACTTCATATTAATTCACCAAGTTTAATTTTTTAGCAATTCCTTTCTGCAATTTTGTTTTTAAATTCGGTACTTAATTATGAAATCATTGGTTAAATTATGGGGCTATGTAATTTTCTTCAATTAAAATATTTAATACAGCGCTGTACATCCCTTGCCAAGCCCACATTAAGTGTATTGTACATTTCGGAAAAAGCTTGATTTTGTAACGAATTCTAAATTTTTTCTCAATTGCTTATTTAACATTTATATTTTAATTATTTATAACAAAGCACTTAAAATAGTGGGGGTTTCCGTCCCAATCCCCCGCTACACAAATTATTGAAACCCTGATTTTGTAACAAACTCTAAAGTCTCTTATAATTGTGTTTTTTCACATGCATATTTAAACAACAAAATGTATACAAAAAAAAAATAATTAGGAAGTATTTAATAGTTGGATTCAAAAGCAGGTTTATACGTTATACGCTTTTTCTAGAATATTTACCTATGTACATATATGTTTGTGTGAGATTGTAAGTTAGAAGGGATTTTAGATTTGAATTTAAAATCAGCATATTCACTTTTTCTAGAATATAAATAAATTTACATACTTATTCTGGAAAACTCGTATAACCTGAAAATGAAAGGAAAAAAAACTAATAAAAAAAAATTAGAATTGAATGTAGTTCTATCATTTATGACAAATTACATGGCCAGTATTTTAATAATTAACTTAATTTAAGAATTAATTATACAAAAAAATTGATTTATCAATTATCTTCTTCTAATTTTACTTTAGTCATGTTTATAACATTAGAATTATAATATCTCATACGGTAAAAAATCCTAGGATTCCTCAGAATTTTTCAAAGATTATCCATTCCCTAATGGATAAAAGCATATATATATGTGCATAGCAAATATGAAAATATTCTGAATATCAATTTTATATCAATATTTTAAAAGTGGTATCTTCAACGCAAATGACGTTATCCAGCAGAAAATTATTTTTATCCTAAAGTATCATTACATGAAATTTAATGTAAATCGGTTACTGATTTTTTTCGGAAGTACAGCCGAAAAATATACGAATAATATAATATGAATACAAATAAATAAAGAAAGAGTACAACTTCAAAGACAATATACAATGAAACGCACACTAGCAAATTAAATAACAACATTACGCGAAATATGAAATATTTTTGTAACTTTATTATGTTTATTAAAAAAAGAAGTAACTGAATAACGCCCCTCTTAAATATATAAGGAAAAAACTAAAGCATAAAAAAGAATGGTTTTATTTTATTTTTATTATCCTCCTCTTAACAAAATTAACAAAATTTTATTACTTTTTATAAAAACATTATCTTTTATAATATATGCACGATGTCCTTTTTTATAAATAAGAATTATTAAGCTACACAAAACGAACTCACTTTTATCTGAAAACTTTTTTAAGCAATTACTAAACACAAAAAAAAATTGAATACACAAATGTCTTTGAACAAAAAATGTAAAAAATGCAAATTAAGATAAACCTGATAATTAACAAAAACAGCAACATTTATTTAAGTTAAAAAACGAAGGTAAGATAATTTAGGAAAGAAACATTTGTATGCTTTAAAGGCAAGATAATATACATAAGTAATTACGTAATACGTATATGTATATGTAACTACATACGTATAAATTTTGAGTTGTACAATAACGTAAAATTTTAAGTTGCATATCATGTAACACTAAAACACTTAACATATTTTTGTAGATGTTCCATTTTTTTATTTTCCTTATACATACATATGTACATATTATATAAAAAGTAAAAACAAAGAATTGAAGTTAGATATTTACATAAAAAAATATTCAAACATTTGCTGTTTAAATATAATGCTAAAACAACCATTGCTGTATATATCTGCTTCTTATCAAATTATCTTACTTCTTATATACTGCTTCTTATCAAATGTTTATTATAACAAAAAACAGTATTAAAATTGTAGGTACCTAATTTATGTATGTAGCTAATAGTTTACCTTCTAATATAAATATTATTTTTGTATAACCTATTTGTTGAAAAATAAATTTGGCAACTAAATAAAATAAATTGACGTGCTCTTCTTAGCTTTAGGAGTTTATAATTAATAGTTTTACAGTAAACTGTAACGTACATTGGTTACAACATATTGACCCAATTTGGGTCAAGGCTTCCAAAAAAAACTTTTTGTTCCAATTTATGTCCAATTTTATAGTATGAAAGAAAGCCTGAACAAAATTTTTGTTAAGTTCCGGAACCCGTTAGGGCACGAGGATCCCATTAAGTTTTTTTTTTTTAACTGTCTTGCTAAAACAGTTCGATCAATTTAATCGAAAATTTGCAAAAATATTACTCATTAGAGCAGAAGCTCTCTAACATAATTTGGGTTACGATTCATTAATCCGTTTAGGTACGAGGGCTCAAGAAATTTTTTAATTTTTATGTTGTAGTGTTTTAAACGGTTTTGACAAATTGAGTTGAAAATTGTAAAAAAATGTTTCTCTTTAGCACAGAAGCTCATTCAAATAATTTAGTCACGATATATTATGTCATTTCGGCACCATAGTCTGCCAAACCAAATTTTGTTTCTGATCTGTGTTAAATTTTGCAGGATGAATTTACGGTCTTAAAAAACCCTGACACCAATCTTTGTGCTTCTTTAACCCATTTTCGCACAAGTACTTATTGAAATATAGCTAGCTTACCGTCCATAAGCAATTCGAGTGGTAATATTTCATGTTTTATATGTATTTCTCTGTTTGGTTTTCGACAGTCATACCCGTATTAAATTTTTAATGGCTTTGTTTTGCACTCTTGTAGAAGATCTATATCTCTATGTGTATGTATTTCCCAAAATTTGTACTGCATACATGGTAATGCAGAATGGAATTATTATTGCAAAATAAACAGATTTTTTTTATTTTATATGGTATTCTATTCGATAATATTTTGAATAAGCCAGTTTTTATTTGTAGTCAACTGCAAGCCAATATTTTGTAGTCCGCTTCTTATGTCTCCCACATTCCGCAAATTGGGAGGTGGGAATCTTCCAAAGACACTAAGAATTTTGCCCTTGGTGAGTGTCAGATTCTTATAGACTAAACCCACCTCCCCCTTTAGCCAATATAATGGGATGAAATCCTTACCTGTGAACGCAGGATATAGGCTAGGGGAGTATAAATAGGAAATGGATACGGAAACATTGAATTGAGAGTGGGACTGTAAGGAAACAATGAATCCGCTTATTATTATTATTATTACTATTTTGCTAACAGTGACTATAACCGTTACAACAGTTACAACATGTA
>OX352773.1:0-202304 GCA_947095535.1 Poecilobothrus nobilitatus | reverse complement strand
AACTGGATAATAAACTACTACCAGTTAACTTTTTAGATGAAATTGAGTTTTATAAGTACATTTTATGGAAATGATATACAACAAATAATACAACATCCTAATAGTAATAGTAGATGGTTAGATCTAGTTTTTTCAAATGCTTATGATTATGTTGTGGTTCGCTGTCAATGATACAGATAATCTTTTTACCAACTCACTCCATCATAATGCAATATCAACAGAACTAACTCAAGCTAACCAACAATTTTCGAAGTCCTACAATAATGAAATTGTATATGACTTCCGTAACGCTAATTACGAAGTCATTAACAATGCCTTATCTAATATAAACTGGTACGAGCTGTTAATGCAGCTAGATTTAGATTTAGTAGTTCTGGATTTTCATACAATTTTATCATCTATAATTGATAATTACACGCCAAGGATACTAAAAAAAGATAAATTAATGGAACCTTGGCTAGATAGGGAACTCAGATCTTTACGTAATCGTAGAAATAAATTATATAAAATTATTAAATCATCAGTTGATCCAAGCTCCGAAACTATTAATGAGCATAAAATTAGCTGATGAATTTAAAATAAAATGCATTGCATCGTACGATAATTATGTTCAAAATATTGGTAACTCCATTTTAAGTAACCCTAGAAAATTTTTTGAATTTGTTAATACAAAACGTAAGTCGTCAGGTTACCCAAACTCTATGTCCTTAGTTGGTAAAGTTTCATCCTGTCCTGATGAAATTTGCAATTTTTTTGCACACAAATTCCAAAACGTGTACCGTCAGTCGCAAACAGGGCATGGAAACGTGAATTTCCAGACCTTAAATAACACTATTCCTCTCATTCAAAATTTAAACTTATCATTAGAAGAGTTTTTTTTCAGAAATTAGTAATTTAGATATTAAAAAAGGATCTGGTCCTAATCTTCTTCCACCTATTTTTTTTACATAACTGTATTCATAATTTAACTGTCCCACTTACATTAATTTTTAAACAGATCCCTTTTGTCAGGTACTTTTCCACAATTTTGGAAAACCTCATATCTGATTCCGATTCACAAAAAAGGTGACAAACCATTAATAGACAATTATAGAGGTATAGCAATTCAGTCGACTATACCCAAATGATTTGAAAAACTTGGTACTGATAAAATTACATCTATAATAGATCCTTATCTTAATCAAGAACAACATGGTTTTAGAAAAGGTCGTTCAACCACCACTAACCTGATGGTTTTCACATCAGATATATTATCTTCTATGGAAAAAGATCCTCAGGTAGACGCAATATATACAGATTTTAGTAAAGCATTTGATCGAATAAATCATGATATACTAAAAGATAAACTGGTAAAGCTAGGATTCAGTGGCTCCATATTAAAATGGATTAAGTCATATGTAACTGAAAGAGTACAATTTGATTTCAAGGTAATATATCTAAGCCCATTTCTGTCTACTCTGGGGTACTCCAAGGTAGTCACTTAGGACCACTTTTATTCAATATATATATATAAGTGATCTTTCGAATTTCTTATCAGGCTTTGCCTACCTTACTTATGCTGATGATCTTAAGATGTATCATGTGATTAAGAATGATACTGATTGCTGTTTTCTTCAATCAAAATTGATGTGCTTAGAAAAATGGTGCTCTGACAACATGCTAGATCTCAACGTTAGTAAGTGCTATTTCACAGAAAAGATCCAAATTGATGAATAATTATTCCATACAAAACTGCAACCTAGAATGTGTGGATCATATTACACATTTGGGAATGATTTTGGATAACAAACTGAATTATAATCTCCACTATGAATCAATGTTATCAAAAGCTAACAAAATGCTAGGTTTTATCAAAAGAAGAGCAAGAGAATTTAACAATATCTGGGTAACAATAACTTTATATTGCTCACTTGTACGCTCAGTTTTAGAATACGGTACCATTATCTGGAACCCAGCCTTTCTTATTCATAGTACAAGAATTGAATCAATCCAGAAGCAGTTCCTCCTCTTTGCTTTAAGACATCTACATAATCCCAGAGATTTTCATAACCTGCCATCGTACAATGACAGGCTGCAGTTAGTCAATTTACTTAGTTTAAGTTTCCGTAGAATCTTACTATCTAACAGCTTTACATTTGATATCTTATCCAATAAGATTAACGTCGATTTTATTAAAGATAAAATCAAAGTCAACAATAATGTCAGGCCTACAAGATATACCAAATTCTTAATTGAAACAACGTATAGAACTGAATATGGGAAAAACGAACCCACATACAGGTGTTGCATATGATTTAATCGATTCGACAACCTTTTCTGTGACACAATTTCAAAAAATGCTTACAAATCTAAATTACACAACATTCTTAAACAATCGTAAAATATTGACATAATTTATTTCTAAATGACATAATTTATTAATAATAATATTTCCTTTGTTTTTGTTTTACATAATTAACTAACTATAAACTCTAAGTAAATTTAGCATAAGTTTTATGTGATGAAAAGAAAAAAAAAAAAGCATATTAAAAGCATTGACTCACTTTACATACATAAAATATTTGTCTTCATAATTAATTTAATTTTAACGAAGTACAAAAAAATTATTGTATCATCTTACATCTTTTTTTTTTTTTTCTCTCTTTCTTAATAGTAAGACTAAGCTAAAGGCTTAACTTAGCTTCTTTATATTGCTCTGAATGATTCATAATTCATACATATAATTTTTAAATGTATCTAAAAAAAAAGAAAAAAAGAGAGAAAACAAAAGAAAAAACTAAAAATAAAATAATATCTAAAAAAAAAATTTTTTAAAATATGCTTTTATCAAAATCGAACTCGCCCCCTAAAAAGTAGAAAATAAAATAAAATAAAAGTGATTATAGATCTAAAGCATCTTGGCCTGTTATAATACAAAAGTAAATTGCTGGAATAAGATTAACAGAAATTTGGGGTTCGTGGTTCTTTTTTATTCCAGCAATTTACTTTTATATTATAACAGGCCAAGATGCTTTAGATCTATAATCACTGTTATTTGGATTCCATGCTAGAAATATTATACAATATTATGTATTCTGGTTTTGATATGTGTGCTCCGCGTATTCATACTAAATGCACAAACAATAGTCCGCCCTGGTTTACTCCTAAAAAAATATTTAGTTTTTATTTGAACAGTTGGTAAATAAATAATCGTAATGTGTTTATTGGCAAATTAGCTAATCAAAAAAATAAAATCATCTATCGTGTTTAAATGTAAATTATATTTGTAAAATAACTCATTATTTTCTTCTTTAGTTTTAATTTTTCTTTAATGACTAATATTTCGATTCTGATCTGATTTATACACTCGAGTCTATATCTAGCTCGGCTCCTTTAAGGTGTCACAAACGTAATGGCAAATTAATTATCCCCTTAAAACATGTATTTATAAAATAACATTCACATGATTTTTTCCTTGAACAGTGTACATTTACCCAAATAAAAAAAAAAAACACAAGTATTTGCAGACCAGCTTATGAAGTACCGAAACAAAAAAAGTGTATTTTTCTGTGTACAATTATTAAAATATGTGTCTGGTGGAACATTATATTTTGTATTTACAATTTCTTACATGTATCCTCTTGAAACATGTATTTATAAAATAACATTCACTTGATTTTGTTCTCGAACAGTGCACATTTACCAAAAAAAAAAAAAAGAACTATTCGCAGACCTGCTTGTAATGTGACGAAACAAAAATGTGTAATTTTTCAGTGTACAATTATTAAAATATGTGTCTGGTGGAACATTATATTTTTATTTACAATTAGACTTAATCTCAAACAAAGTGATTAACAAGTAATTTTTTTCTGAATTTTTAAGGTAGGGTTTATTAAATTTCCTAGATTTTACTCAAAGTGAGCACCCAATTCAATCCATCTAAGTTGCTGAGTGGAAGAACTTCCAACAGAAGTTCATTAGAAGTTAATTTTTTATTTTTCTCACAATAATATGTTGATCAAGCAGTTGTTTGATTTCATTATTAACATGATTATTTAGGTTATTATTGTACTTTTGAGGACATATTTTAGCTATTTCCGACACTGTTTTAATTTTTAAATATCTATGTAGAGATACATTTCTTATAAACCAAAGTGCGTTAACAGTTTGTCTTAGTACTTTATTTTGAAACATTTCTCTACTATTTATTTGATTAGTTTTAGCACATCCCCACAGATGTATACCGTACTTTTATATTGGTGCAAGCATCTGTGCGTGTAGCATAAGTTTTTATTGGATTGAAAGTTCAGATTATAAGCCAGTAAAAACTTCTATAATTTTAGCTCATCTTGTTTCGTTTTTGTATGTTCCTTCCATTTAAGTTTTGCGTTTAGATTCATATCTAGGTATTTTGCAGAATTGGAATACGGAATGTTCTAACCATTTAATTTAATAAGTAGATTAAAAACGTTCACTCCTGTTCTTGTCTTTAGCATCTTGCAGTTTTTTGTTGGTATCTTTTTCACATTTTTCAAGAGCTAGAACTCCTGTATTATCTGCGAATGTGGCGAATGTAAATAGAATAACGATCCGCGCCATATTTCTTTCTAAAACTTTTACTAGAAAGATATAAGTTTAAAATTGGTTTGTGTTAGACTTTTCCTTTAAAGTACATAATATATTACTTTTCAAAACTATTTTAATTAAATTTTTGTTTTCTAAAACTAAATCCAAATATTTTTATTTTTGGTAATTTTTTCACGTTGATTTTACGAAAATTGATAACAGAATAATCCTCATAATTTAAAAATAAGTTCCAACTAAACTTTAAAACTTTTATTATAAGTACTTTTAGGTTTTCCTGCGGTTCGTAAAAAGGGAGAGAAATCACAGAAAAAAAAAATTATTTTAGGTATAGATTCAAAAATTAATTTTCTTTGTTTTGTATTCTCAATTTTTATTATCAAGCGTAAATTTTTTATTCAACGCTTCGATATGCAGGGAGGATTATATTTTGTAAGGTATAATGTTCTTTTTGAAAAAAAGAATTAAAAAATTAGTTACGCTCACTAAAATTGTTTTTTTATTTTAGTGAATTGGGAAATTATCAATCTTAAAAATTTTATTTTATTGCTTTAAACTAAACTACCTTAAAAACCAATATAATATGTATTTTTAAACTATTGGCATAACATCTCATTTTGGTATTAGATCTTACACAAAACTAAATGACATTTTTTTGTCAATTTATTAAGCATCATATCATAAAGAAACATATGCATATCTATTATTTATTATTAAATACACATAAAGTACATATAAAAGCATACTTGGGGTTGTATATACTCTTTATGATCACATTTTGCTTTTAGTGTCAGTTTTTAATATTTTTTAATTTTACCGTAAATAAATACCGTACCGTATAAAATATTGGAGGAATTAAGTGCGGACCAGCACCCTTTTTTTTATCAACGCTCAAAATTGCAAATATCAATTTCAGAACGATACATTCCTATAATTAGCAAATTCGAGCTATTAGATAAAGAGTTAGCTGAAATGGTAACTCGTGCTGTTGAACGATAAACTTGTTGAAAATGATCAGAAAAGAAGTTACAAAAATTCTTTTGGGCAAGCTGAAACCCCATTGTCCTTAGACATCAATAAATTGGAATATCAGTGATATAGTTTTCATATGCTGCATTGGCCTTTTGTTTAAATTCCATAGCAAGTTGCTTATACATATTCAATAAGTCGTCGCATGGTTTTAAGTTTTTTGTGTATTTTATTTCGCCGATTTCTCAAGTTCCTAAGATCTCTGTGACTTTATCCAACCATGGTTCTGTTGTTTTATGTGTTTTGCGAATTTTAGGAACAAAGGCGTCTATAATTTGAAACAGATTTAAGTAGAAAATGGAGATTTCTGAATTGATACCCTGTTGTACTGTTGTACTAACACATGTGTCCCACATGATTAATGACAAAGCATTATTAATACTCTGATAGTCAGCGTTAAAAAAAACATATACAATTTCACAAGATGTGGTCAAGAGTGGAATAGAAGCGGAGAACTCGAAAATGATTGCTTTTCTATTTATTTATTTATATTAATATTACATACATTAATGTAGTGCAATATTATTGAACCATCGGCTACCAAGGCCATTATAGGTTTTTATACTATTATTAAATTATATACTAATATTATTTATTTTATTTATATTATATACTATATATTTACATTATATTTGATCGTAAGGGGGTATGTAAAGAAAAAAACCCTTACGACCTGTGCAGGGATCGAACCCGCACTTCTTCGGTTACTATGCCACACGCCTACTCACTAGGCTACCGAAGCCCCCAATGATTGCTTTATGATGAGTAGTGTTAGTAAAAAGATTATCTGCATCATCAGCGAGCTTAACCATCACTCTATCATATGCATTCGATCTAACAACAATGCAAGATCTAACAAATTGTTATAAAATTGAGTCATCCAAAGGCATATCAGAAATAATATTGTGATACACACTATAAAATTCAGAATATGAGAAATTTGAAATTTGATAGAATATGAATAATGCTGATAGATATCATAAAAATATTAATTTTATGATTATATTAATTTTTCTGTAGCCCCACCTGTAGCCATTATCAGATTTCGGAGGAAAATAAACAATACTTATGTATAAATTATTCGTACCTAAGTTTATTTTGAACTATAATAATTAATGGTACACTAGATAAATAATAATTAACGGCAAGTAGCACGCCACCTCCTCGTGAAGAATTTACAGATAGATAATCACAATCGTTTCTGTAAATGGACCAGTTTCCATCAAAAATTTGCTCTTTTTTAAAAGAATCATTAAGTCATGTTTCAGTAATAGCAAATAAACTGAAATTGCATGACTTAGCATCAAGATAAAGTTTATTGAGCTTGCTGATAATTATTGACACTTGTGATAAAATATTTTAATGATATTTAAATTGTTAGTGGTATGTATGGTTCTTTTAATAGGAATATTAATAAGATCATTTCGAGGAGCTTGGAAGAAAAAACTTATTATAACTTTCACGAGATGAATTCAAGTGCTTAGTAGTTACTTTCACAATGGCTCCGATAAGGCCGAAGATGCTCTTTTATATCCTTTTTTAAAATATTTATCGAATTATGAAATTTGATGTACAATTTATACAGGTCCTCATATTTAGTGGGAACCACTTCATTGTTAATTAAAATTATTAGGTTAGTTCGAGTCTTGCCTTCTAGAACGCGGTTATAAGAATCGTTGTGGAGGTAAGCTACAAAGAACCTAACATTATTATAGACCCATTGTTCTCTAAATTTTGAAAGAGGATATGTGCTATCACCCTGCAGCGATGTAATCTAGTTGGCATTGGCGGCATAAAAGTTTGACAAATGATTTTCTTGTGATCCCAACTGAAATGCAAGTATTATTATTACTATTGTTCAACTTAGTTTTATTAGTACCACCGTAAACGAAATTAGGATAGTTATTATTGCCTAAATCAGAAGAAGATGCCAGTTTGGTAACAGAAATGAACGAGCTAATATTATTGGTACTATTGTCATTATAAATTGTTATCACTAATACTATCAACCTCATTAATGCTATGAATACTGTCATTATCGCTTTTATACTGTGTATAATTATTATTATTTTTATTAATTGGAAGCATTAAATAAGGTTTCTTGTTCGAAAATCAGTAGAATTATTAAAAAAAGGTTCTAAAGAGTGCTTTTTGTATAATGGTGATGTACAGAAAAAAAAATTCTCGTTAAATAAAATTGAACTCTTTAAATCAGTATTTCTATTATGTAAATTTAATAATGTTTGAGTTTTGGTACTATAGTTTTTGTTTTGTTAATTGATTTAGTAAATCTAACATGTTTGCTATTGTCTGTTTTATTATTTTGATTAAATTTAATATTATTACTATACTCGTACGATAAGTATCGGGTATAATAAAATTACTCCTCCGTTTGTAACACCTCGAAATAAGCGAGCTAGATATACCTCCAAAGGTATGGATCGGATCAGAATCAAATCAAAACTTCGGGTAGCTCCCGAACAACTAACTTTTAGATCTCCACAATTTTTTTGAAATAGAGCCATGAAATTTTAACTGTTGATAGATATCATAAAAATATTAATTTTATGATTATATTAATTTTTCTGTAGCCCTATAAGGTATATCTTGAATCTGAAAATTCCAAACGATAAGTGCTATTATGAGCTTTACAAACATGTATATAATAAATATATACTTGTGCTATACGGTGTCTTAATTTACCGTTATGCGAAACTGAATTATTGCAGAATCCTGTAACCCTTCTATCTTCTAAACGGTTTAAGGAAATTTTGACAGAAGTTAGATCTTTGGAGTATGAGTCATTCGGAATAAGTATGAGTCATTTCTGAATTTTTTTTTGTATCATCCCCCGTTTAGGAGCTGTAAGGGGTCAAAAACTGAAAATTTCCTATTTTTAAACACCTGTTAAAATTTTTTTGAAGTAATACATAAAAATTGCTTCAACATTATACTCTTATTTCTGTTAACAACTTTTTTTAATATATAGGGTTACTTTATAATTGACGAAAGTGTTACTTGATTTTTTCAAATTTTCTAACAAACGAATATTTTCTTTAACGAATTTTTTGCATTTTGTTTTACTCGATAATTTGAAATTGTTGAGGCTATAATGCGTAGTACAAAAAAATGTAAATAAATAAACAACATAACAGTTGCTTGAAGAATTTTTCTTTATATGATGTTGGTATACATACATGCTTATATAATATCATGTTTATTTACATATCGTATAAGCCACTGATGAATGAATGATAAGAGTATAGATGTATATTATATAGCGCCGTATTTACATATAGATATGTATTTTATTGTACTTATAACAAATTATTCTATGAATGGAAATATTTTTAAAGAAATATTGCAATGTATATAATGGCGATATACTTATAACAAGGGGCCTCGGCGGCCTAGTGGGTAAGAGCGTATAAAATACGCTGTAAACCCAGAGGGAGTGTGGGTTCGAATCCCACACACGTCGTAAGAGTTATTCCCCCTTACGACATTTACAGTCAAGCCTGAACAGGAAAGGCTGTGTAATTTCCTGCCCACCCACATTAATGTGTCAGAGAAATGCATTAAAAAAAAAAAAAAATACTTATAACAATATAAACATACTATGTGCGCATTAATATAATATAATAATAAATTATATTTACTATTTTGTAATTTAATATACATTTATCGCCTAGTATTAAATGGTACTATAGAATATTTGAAAAAGTTTTGGATTGATAATCGTTATGTGGAAGGTTAGAATCTGCTTTTGAAGAATGTATAAACATATAATTTGAATATATGTACAACCCCTAGTACAACATACTAACTACGGGTATCTAAGAGTTGACAAAGACAACTGTATTCTTTCTCGTTTTACTACTACTATTATTGTTATACTTCATTTTATTATTTTTAATTACTCATATTATATACTCATGTTAAATATATATTATATATGTATTAAATATATAATATGAGTATATTATATACTCATTTTATGTATTTAATTATTTTACGTTAGAAGCAATAATTGTAAAATGTAATATTTGAAATAGCAGACAATCTTAAGCTTATTCAATAAAGAAAAAAATCATTAACGTCTCCCCGTGCGATGTTGATTTTTGTCTTGTTTTTTTAATTCTTAACTTACATTATGTATGTATGTACATATTTTTTGATTTTATTGAATTGAATTAAAACATTAATTTAGTTACATATATAAATATTATTTAGTTATTTAGTATAGTTATATTTTATTTTAATTTAATCATAAAATTTCACATGATTATGAAATCTTAAACTAAAAAGATAACAATATTAAAATCTTTACGTTTTTATATCTTACCAGAATAATAACAGAATTATGTTTTTAAGTAAATAGGTACATCTATTAGTCAAATTCACAATATTGTTATTACTCTCACGTTACTAAAATATTGTTTCATATAATATATAAACTGAAAATTAACTACAAACACTACTATCGTAATAAATAAAAGAAACAAATAAAATTTTATACATGCAAAAATAAAAGGACTGCCTAAATATAAGTGGTTGCCAAGTGACAAAAATTGAAACAATATTGAAAAATAGTAGCTTTTAAAACTTCTTATGGATAAAGTTCCGCTAAGGGCTGATCATAGATTTAAATCACGTCACCACATAAAGGTACTTTATATCTCCAAGTTTCCAAATATATATGCCATTAGTACAGTTGGCACCATCTAGTGTCCCAAAAGTGCATTACAAAATTTTCTTAACATTTGGTACCATTTTAATTAAACCGTTATATTTTTCCCGTAAGACAATAAACTGGAACCATTTTCTACAATATTTAGAGCATAATACTATCGTTAATATACATCTTGTTTCATCTTAATCGGTACTACCGTTTCTGAGATATTGCAGTTCAAAATGGGAATAAAAAAAAAAAATTCCAACTTTCAAAAAAAAAATCAATACATATGTGAAATTTTCGAAAATTTCAAAGACACCCGATATTCATTATTATATCGTTAGAAAGTACTCTTCACACTCTTTTCAACGGTATAAATATGATATATATTGGCAAATAACCCCACCAGAGGACACAAATGCGAAACTGAAACAACAATTTTAATAAAAAAAACATTTCCATACTTTATTTCTCATACATTTATTTTGCCCTTTTGTTTTCTTGTTGGAATATGTATGTAAAAATGTAAGTAGGAAGAACAGGAAAGGCTGTGTAATTTCCTGTCCACATTTATGTGGTAGAGCAATGCAATATTTATATCTATATATATGTGTACACAAGAATCTGAATTAGGAAGGATTTTAGAGTTGGATTTAAAACCAGGATTGCCGCTTTTTTCAGAATATTTATATATATATGAATATAATAGATTCTGAATCAAGAAGGATTTTGTAGTTAATTTAAAATTTGTGATAGCAAATAAGTTTGCCGATATTGGAGTAATGCATTTTAAATAATGTTAAATCCAAATAATATACAACAATAATTTTTATTTTTATATTTTAATTTCTGTAACTAAAGATAATTAGATAGCCTTTATAATAAATAGAAAAATCGTATCAATACATGTACTTGTATCAAAACATATACTTGTATTCAAAACTTAGCTAAACTTTAAACTACTAAATTATTATTATTTATTATGTAGGCATTATTCAGTATATAATTATAATATATGCAGCTAATTACGTTTATTTGCATATATATAAATATGTAAGTTATTTATTTATTTTATTTTATTTTTTTTTGCATTTCTTTGCCACATAAATTACACAACGTTTCCTGTTCAGACGTGGCTGTAATTATCGTAAGGGAGTACAACTCTTACGACGTGTATGGGGTTCGAACTCACACTCCCTCGGTGTGCTTACAGCATATTGTATACGCTCTTACCCACTTGGCCACCGAGGCACCTTATAAGTTATTTAGATACATCAAAAAATTAAAAATATTAAAACAAATAAATAAAATGAAATATATTAATAAAAAATGAAAATTGTTGTTGTTGTTGTTGTTTAAAAATTGTTTTGTTAAAAATTGTTGTTGTTTTTTACTTTTTTATTTTTCCTTTTATTAATTTTTTGAACTTGATAATTATATAACAACAAATTTATAACACTTCTAATGCGATAAAATGCATTACTGCAATATCGGCAATTTTGATTTGCTTTCACAATTTTAAACCAACTATAAAATCCCTCCTGATGCAGAATCTGGTATATTCATTCATTCAAAATTCCTCCTTATTCAGATTCTTGTATATACATCTAAATATACATATTCTGGAAAAAGTGGCAATCCGGGTTTTGAATCCAACTACAGAATCGCACCGAATTATTTTTTCTTGTATGTTTCAACAAAAAAATTTTATAAAAGTGGGGGCTGTCGCCCCTAAACTCCCCTAAACAAATTATCAAAACGCAACCTGATATTGTATTCAACTTAAAAGTGTATCCTACTTACATTTTTATATTCATATTCCAACAAGAAAACTAAAAGGCAAAATAAATGTATCAGAAATAAAGTATGAAAATGTTTTTTTTATTAAAATTCTTGTTTCACTTTCGCATTTGTGTCCTTTGGTGGGGCTATTTGCCAATATATATCATATTTATTATTTATACTGTCGAAAAGGGTGTGAAGAGACCTTTCTAACGGTATAATAATAAATGTAGGGTGTCTTTGAAAATTTCACATGTATAGTGATTTTTTTTTGAAAGTTGGGATTTTTTTTTTTTTCAAAATTCTCACTTTAAATAGCAATATCTCAGGAACGGTTGCGCCGATTAAGTTGAAACAAGATGTATATTAACGGCAATATTATGCTATACAATATCAAAGAGAATGCTTCCAGTTTATTGTTTAATGGTAAAAATATAACGGTTTAATTAGAATTGTAGAAAATGTTACGAACATTTTGTAATGCACTTTTCGGCCACTAGAATGCAAAAGCGGTACTAATGACATATTTGGAAAATTGTAGATATAAAGTACCGTTATGTGATGTGATGTCATTTAAATCAATGATCAACCCTCAGCGGAACTTTATCCCTTTTTATCAATAATATTGTTATAATAATAATTATTTTCATAAAAATCACAAAAAATGTAAAAAATTAATTTTAAAAATAAATATTAAAAAGTTCTTGTTGGATTTTATTTCTCTGTATTTCCCAAACCATAGCAGGTAAATTGGTGTATGTTAAAAGAAATAAAACCTTAATCAACATGGATGCAACATCTGATAAATTAGAAAAAGATTCAATCTACCTAATTTAAATTAAAGGTTTTAATTAAGGTTTTTGAAAAAAAAAAATTAAAAATAATTGTAAAAATAATCAAAAAATTGAAATTGAAATAAATTTTTAATTGCGAATATTTACAATCAAAGTTTCTTTCAAGAATTTATCTTAATATCGCAAATATGTATGTGTCATAAGCAGTAAAAAAATGTTAACACTGTAATAGTAAATTCTGCTTAATTTATTTATTTATTTAATTCAAGCTTAAGACAAGCAAGTTACAATATAATTCAATTAAAAAAAATATTAAATTTAAACAATAATTATATAAAATAAAAATTAACAAAATATTTGATGATATTTAATGTAATAATTAATATGTACAACATTATAAATTTAATTAAAAATAAAATTTTATAAGGAAAAAAAGGAACAAATTAAAGATATAAATTTATTACAAAAAATAAAAATTATTAATTGAATAATACATACATTAAAATCATAGTTATTTTATTATTAACAAAATGTATGAAATTACAAATCAAAATTAACCATCGATTGATATAAAAAGAATATCTCGATAATGCAGTTTCAATGACATGAATATAAATCATGAATAATTTGGATGATGAAATGAATAATTGAGATTTGTGTATATTGCATAGAGACATCATTCTATTAAGTGGTTCAAAGTTTTTCACATTTTCTTTTAGAGTTCACAAAATTCCAAAACAGTTTAGGGTTAGATTTAATATTTAAAGACATACTCTACACATAATTTGAGTAAAGATTATCGGACAATAGTTTAAATTCATTAAATAACACGATAAAAGCATTATAGTCAAAACTATAATTACTCTTAATAAATTTACGCCAGACTTTATTTTTTTAAGATTTTTAGTGAACCAAAGCGGACTAGCATTATTACTTCTGTCAATAACTAACGGTACAAATTGTGAAATAATAGAAAAAATGGTTGAATAAAAACTATTTACTAATATGTTAATATTAACAGAATTTAAAAACTCAAAATCATAGGAACTTAATATGTAATTTATGCCATCGTAGTTGGCTTTGTGAAAATTGTAACGATAAGAAGATTCAATATTTGGGATTAAAAAAAAATTAAAAGAAAAACAAGTAGGAGGATGATAAACATCAATTTTTGCAAGTTCCAAAGGACAATTAAAAAACAAATATTATTCGAGTTAGTTGTGAAAAAAATATCTAATTGATTACCTTGATGACTACAAATTGATGATATCTGTTGTAGATTAAACGAATTAAATGAATCAATTAAAAGAAATTCTGTATTATTCACTAATTCTATAAAGAAATTATATCATCATTGTACTTAAGATCATCAATTATTGACTCAATAATATCAATATACTTAATAAAAAGAACGATATTAGAAGCAGGAGGAAGATACCAACTAACAATGAAAAGATTAGTTGATTGCAAAATAATTTTTATAGCAATTATTTCTATTATATCGTGAGCATCACCCAGGGAAATTATTATTTCACATGCGTTAAATGTATTCATAATAGCTATCAAAACACCGCCACCTTTTCTGTTTCTCTGTTTTCTTTCTAATAAAATATATATAAAAAATATAAAAACCACTTTAAAGAAACATAACATAAATGCAGTTTGTACAAACAGCAGTAAAATTCAAAATATTTTAGGAAGTGCAAAGGACATAATAGAAAATAATAAAGGGAAATATGAATTTATGTGAACAACCTGCAACTTAAAATATATTGTACAATAGCACAACACGGACTAAGTCTGCAATAGCACAACACGAACCTAATCACATAGATTTCAATACAAATAACTTAAAATTAATAAAAAGAACAAAAAACATCTTGAAACTGTATGCATGGGAGAGAGTTTATTAATAAATAAAAACAAAAATAATATAATGAATAATGATTAGGACCATTTTTTAATTTAATTAAGGTAAAACAAGTAAATGTAACAGTAAGTCGATGCAACCGACTTATTAATACTCTACACCTGAATAATTCGAATTAAATTAAAAATTTAAAAAGTTTTTTTTGCAGCTGCTTGAACTTCTTCCCTTTTCTGTCTTATTCAACTCGAATTTCAGGAACGTAAAAGAAGCATCCTCTTGGGATATGCTTGACACCTTTGTAAAAAACTTTAAGTTTCTATCTTTATTCATTTCGAAGATTGTTAGTCGTTGGGAGGTGTGCGCCAGGTACCCGAATTGCCACTCCAATTCATCGAATCCATCTCAGGAACATAAAGAAAACATGCCAGAACACCATTGTACTAAATTTAAAGGTTCTACTTTTGTTGGTTTTGGAGATATGCTCGTTGCTCTTGTTTATAGACCATAGGTTCGTATTTTGGAAACCTAAATTAAAATCTCAGATACTTTTGGAGAATTAAAAACGAAATCTACGTCGAAGATCTTGCTCTTTTTTTCTCTTTTTTCTTGCGAAGATTACTCTTTTTTAATGAATAATTAATAGGAGCATTGCCAATGAAATTTCGCACACCTCACTCGTGGGAATAGAGCAGACTAAGTCACGTATTAGAGCTCTACTATTTTGGTCTGGAATCACGGAAGATATTGAAAATATGATCTGAAAATGCAGTATTTCAAAAAATTTTACCAGGTAAAGAATCACTATACATTACAGATTTGCATAAAAAATTCAAATCGGTACTGCAAACAAACGCAAGCAAATACAAAAGTTATTATAACAGAAATACTAGGCAAAGAGACAATTTCAATAACGACGAGCGAATATGGTGGAAGAGAGGAGGAAATGGGTAATAGGTAAAGTAATTATAAAAGATAAAACTCCGCGTAATTATAAAAAATTATAAACTTAAAACAAGTTGGTAACAAAACCAATATTTTTTTTTTATTGCATTTCTCTGCCACATAAATGTGAACAGGAAATTACACAGCCTTTCCTGTTCAGGCTTGGCTGTAAATGTCGTAAGGAGGAATAACTCTTACGACGTGTGTGGGATTCGAACCCACACTCCCTCGGTGTTTACAACGTATTTTATACGTTCTTATCCACCAGGCCACCGAGACCCCTCAAAACCAATATTTAATAGCAACAAATGAATAGTGTAGTCTGACAGCTTCATCCTAAAGAATTAAAGAATTTATCATTGTTTCTCTATATTGGTTAAATTGAATTATAGACGTTGAAGAACATTATGGACTATAAGCAATATATATTTATTTAATTAATTAAATAAAAATTAAAATCAGTGTATTTTTCTATATTTGTTAAAATGAATTGGACGTTGAAGAATATTATGAGTTACAAGCAAATTATATTTATTTATTAAAATTTTGATTGTAAAAATGAGTGTAAAAATTTATTGTAAAATGAGTAAAAATGAAAGTCATGTTATGTCAGTTAAATTTTTGAATTCAAATAACATAACCATTTTAATGTTAAAAATTTCTCACGACTTCCCCCCCTTGACTTTAAATTGTCTTTTTTTAACATTACTTTCAATCTTGCATTGTTTCCCACGCGTTCACGGACTGTAGATTTTATGATTGCAATAATACTTGTTGTAATTATAACCCTATTAAAAATAGTGTAACTGACTGTAAACTTTCAAACAACTAACGAGAATCATTAACGAAAATTGTTATTATTTATTATCAGTATTATGTTTTTTCGTTAAAATTGCTTATTTTTGAGACAAATACACATCGCCTTTCTAAAAAAATTATTTTATAAACATTAAGAAGTCTTCTTTAAATAATTAAAAGCCAACCCTAAATTAATTTTTCATGTTTAGAATCAAATCAAAAGAGATAAAAATCTAACAAAAGAGAATGTGGCTTTCCAAATGAAAATATATTTGTTGTTATATATTTTGTCATAACTAAAGAATGAGTAACTTTCAGACTTATGTAATTTGTTAATTCTTGATTGAATCCTATTTTTAAAACAACATATGTATGTATGTATTTATTACATAATTTTTTTTATCAAAATATATATATATATAATACACAAGATGGTGGCGAGACCTTGCCAACATATAAAAAAAAATATTTTATTTCTATAATAAACCACTTACACTGAATATAAATTAAACTGGCAATGAAATAGAAATAGATGTTGGTAAAAAAAAACACTGTTAACAATATTAAAAGGCCTGAAAGTGAACAGAGCAAATTCTAATATCAAGCCTAATATTTATAAGAAACAAATGATAGGCTGATTTTATTCTTGATTTTATTTCCACTTTTATAAAAACTGATAAAAGCTCCTCTTAGTATTTTTTCCAAAAATGTCAAATTAAGGAACAAAGAAAATCCTTACTTTAAAGTAGTTTTGTTATTAAGTTGAAATTTTGATTTGTTAACTGAATTTTTGATAAGACATAAAACATTGGAAATTTTATTTTGATATAAAATTCGACAGATTTAGATAAATATTTCATAATAGAAGTCAGAAACTTACTAAATATTATAGAAACGAATATTTTTCTTAAAAGGAAGGAAAAAAAAACATAGAAAATGCCGACGGTTTTAAAAGATTAATTAAAAAACTGTCGAAAATTACCGTCACAAAATAAGACGCCTGAAAATTTATGAAATTTCATTAGCAGAGACACGAAACTTTTATTAAATATACCAAAGACATTTTCGAAAGTATGTACATTTATTTAAATACAAATAAATTCAGCACATTTTTTTCAAGCAAAAAAAAATAAACGCAAAAGACTTGAAAGTAGTTTTGTTAAATAAAGTTAAAATTTTGTTTTGTAAGTTGAATTTTTGATATAAAAAATTGAAATATTTTAATATAAAATTCGGCTTATTTGTGTAAATATGTTCTTACCAAAATACTAAGATTGATAGAAATATGTTTACAAAAAGAAAAATATTTTAATACGTTTCCAAGTGTCATATTCTTTTAAATTTTGCTTGAATTTCCACCCGGGAAAGATAAAGTTTCGCCACGAGCTAAAAGGTAATAGAATATTCACGGCGGCGGGCCATGGCGGTGCAAGAATTTCGGGTTGAAAATTTCGCGGCGAAAACATATGTTTTATATTGGCATGAACAACTTACTCGTAACGATATTTAAAAGAACATATAAAACATCAAACTGGCAGACAATAAACAACTATTGAATTCATCAGTTGAAAAAAGAAATTGAACACAACTATCACCAGATTTTCCTCAAAATAAAGAATCCACAAATAGTAAAAGGCCATCCATTCAAGAATTTGTTAGTGAAACGATAAATCACAAAGTAACTCAATTTACAACATCATTAAACGAAACAATGAATAAAACAGCAGATACTCAATGGGATCATCTTCTAACAAAATTTGAGTCAATATTAGAAACAAAATTAAACGAAAAACTAAAAGATATTGCCACAAAGAATGATATTTACGACCTGCAACAGGAGATAGTTAACCTAAAAACGGAAAATGCAGAATTGCACACAGAAATGGTAAAACTAAAACAAAATGATCACAATTTAAAGAAAAAAGTGCAAGAGATGGACAAATTGAGTAGACGTTCAAATATAGTAGTTACAGGATTGAGTGGAAGTGACAACAATACTATTCGTAATAGTTTTTCAGAATTATGTAAAGATGTTTTACAACTTGCTACTCAAGCGGTAAATATCCGGCAGATAAACCTAACAAAGTGTATCGTAGAGCTCTCTTCATCAAATGAAGTAAGGTCAATTTTAGCAAAGAGTGCAAACCTAAAAGGAAAAGGTGTATACATACATAAAGACTACACTGTCGAAGAATCACACCAAAAGTATGAAATGCGTCAAATTAAAAAAAAATTAAAAAATATGAAAGACATTAAGTGTGATATAAAAGGTATTTATTTAATAGTAAATAATAAAAAATATAAATGGTCCACTGAAGTAAATCAGTTAATTGCTGAAAAACAGGAAGATGCAAATTACCTAAAGACAATTTTACATTCGGCTGATGGCAAACAACATGAAGTGGGTCTCTCAAAAAAGAAAAATCCAGCACGGAATGAATTTATACGCGCAAGCAATGTTTAGCAATCAGAAGTTTGTCAGGTCTTATCTTATAATGTATATGGGTTAAATAATAAATTTATATTTTGTGATTTTTTCGACTTTATTAAAAAATTTGATATATTCTTTTTATTTGAAACTTTTTTAGTTAAGGAAAAACAAAATTATTTTAGTTATATTTTTAGTGAATACGATATATGTACATTGGAAGCTACAAAAGCTCATAATTTCGGGAGGGCGATTGGTGGTGGTTTATATGGTTTTAAGAAAGCCATAAAATCCAAATACTGTTTAACATTTGTAAATTTAGATGGATACTTGTGTTTGAAAGCAAAATTAAACCGCAAAACTGTGATATTTATACCAACATATCTAAATAATAACCAAAATTGGAAAGATGATTTCGAGAAATTCAAAAATACCCTTGAAACCCTTGATAATATCGAGTTTTGTGCTATAGGTGATTTTAATGCCAGAACTGGAAACAGGCAAACTATCGATGATAAGCAATTAACAATTTCTTCAAATTTATCAGCTCAAAGAAACTCAGAAGATAAGGTGGTTGATAGTAATGGTAAGTTTTTATTAGAGCTAATGAATGATACTGGTGGTGTCATATTGAATGGAAGGTGTAGAGGTGACACTGCTGGCGCTAAAACATTTTGCGGAGCGATGGGCTCATCGGTTATTGACTATGCCTGCTGCTCAATGAATCTTATAGAATCAATTGATGATATGAAAGTAGTTAGTAAACCATACTCAGACCATATGCCTATAGTTCTATCTTTCAAAACTGATGTCGATGCGACAAATAATATACGGCTTTTACCGAAAATTCAGTGGAATCCAAGCAAAAGCATTGCTTATCATACAAAAACGTCAAATAATTTAAATATGTTGAATTGTGAAAATAATGATATTGATGCAAAACTTAAATGTTTAAAGGATATAATATATGACTTTGCAAATAGGAATATAATAAAAACAAACAAATTCAAGCCAAAAAATAAATGGTTTGATAATCACTGCCATAATGCAAGGAATCATATGTTTAAGGCTCTTGATTTATGTAGAAAATATCATCATGTTTCAGAGTTCAAATTGAGATACATGGAAAAATTAAAAATATATAAGAAACTATGTCGAGAAAAGAAAAGATCATATTATGAGAACCAGGCATTTAAACTAAGCATAGTTAAAGATTCCAAAGAGTGGTGGGCAGTGGCAAACGATTACAAAAATAGCAGATTTCTGGTAGGCCGACATATTCAAGCGCAAGATTTCTTTGCATACTTTAAAGAATTATTCAAACCATTGAACGAGCAAAATTACTTTCACCATGCCGAACCATATATATCTTTAGAAATTCTAGACCGTGAAATCACCATTGACGAAATGAAAGCAGTATTGGGAAAGGCTAAAGATTCGAAAGCACCAGGGTTAGAGAGGATACCATACGAGTACTATAAAAATGCAAATGTTGAATTCTTAAAACAACTATGCCAAATTATAAACATAATATTTGACACAGCTGCAACACCGCAATCTTACCACAGCTTCCATAATATTCCCCATTTTCAAAAAAGGTGATTTAAACTCAGTTGAAAACTATAGAGGACTATCTTTTGCAAATACCGATTACAAGCTATTTACCGGAATACTATTTAACAGAATTATGGAATGGGTAAACGAAAATAATATTCTTAATGAATGTCAAGCTGGATTTCGGAAAGGGTATAGCACTACAGATAATATTTTCAGTTTAACAAGCATAATTAACTTTCAATTACAAAAGAAAAGAAAACTATACGTTTTCTTTGTAGACTTTAAAAGTGCATTTAACACAATAAACAGGCAAGCACTTTTTTATAAACTGTCAAACACAGGACTCTCAACTAAAATGTTAAGAATATTAAAAAAACTTTATGAGAAAACCACCTCAACAGTGTGGAACGGAGAATTTAAATCTGAATATCTTGAAGTTGAACTAGGGTTGAAGCAAGGCTGCTTATTGAGTCCGATTTTATTCTCACTTTTCGTAAACGATTTGTACGAAGAATTATCTGGTGGAGTAAACATTGGTGATTGTTTGGTTAAATTATTAATGTATGCTGACGATTTGGCTCTGCTAGCAGAAGATCCACAATCACTGCAAAAAATGATGGATAACCTGAATATTTATTGCAAAATGTGGGGCCTGTTTTTAAATCTTCAAAAATCAAAAGTGGTCATTTTTAGAAATGGTGGTAGAAGGTCAATAATTGAGTCATGGAAGTATGATGGAAATGAGGTAGATGTAGTAAATGAATATAAATATCTGGGAATAATACTAACATATAACTTGAGCTTCATCAAACATTTAGAAAATAAGTTAAAAAATGCTATAAACCAAACATGGAATAAGTTAATACGGAATAATCACATTCAAAGTAGTATCAAGTATAAAATATTCCAAGCTTGTGTAAAAACGATAATGTGTTATGGAAGCCAAGTATGGGGTGTAAAAGAATACGAAGAAGTCGAGAAGTTACAAAGGTACTTTTTGAAAAAAATGTTTTACTTGCCGAATAATACCCCAAATTATATGATCCATATAGAAACAGGTATAAACAAGCTATTTGTATATACACTTCAAACACACTTTGAGTATGTAGAAAAAGTACTCGCATTGCCAGATCACCGACTGCCGAAAATACTAGCAAAAAAAACTCTAGAAGCAGATATATATTGGGCAAACGAATGGAAGAATATTTACGCAAGTGTGGAATATGAATTTTCTAACAATGCAGAGAATTGGAATGCTGATCACAAAAAAATTTTAAAGAGCCAGAGCCAAAGAGCCAGAGCATCGGTCTACCATGATGCATATGGTAGTCTAAAACTTTGGGACATACCAAGTTATTTCTCTGACGAAAACGCAGTTAAAAAGACATCACTAATATTTAAAGCTCGTGGTGGTATGTTGGAAATCAATGCCAAAGCATTTAAAAAAGACACAACGGGAATTTGCGATTTATGCAATCTTGATGAATCTGAAAACACGTTCCATTTTATCGCACGATGTCCAATTTTTAAATATGCAAGAAAACAGTGCTTTGGCAAATGAATTTTTAGATTACTTAAATGGTGCAAATTATGAGCTCTTGTATCGCTATCTAAAAGCTTCTTTAAAATATAGATTTTTGCTTATTTCTGAATTTTATTAATGTATTGTCAATCTCAAAATATAAACTAAACTTTAAACGTAGATTTAATCTCTTTTATAATTATTTACTATTTAATGTTTAAAATATAGGTTTTTGCTTATTGCTGAATTCTATTAACGTATTGTTAATTTCAAAATATAAATTAAACTTTAAACGTAGATTTAAATTTTATTGAAATCATTTACTATATAAACTTTAAAATAGATTTATGTTTATCTCTGAATTAATGTATAATTGTTATTTTGAAAATACAAACTGAACTTAATAACTATACAAGGAAAACATATAATAATAAGTATCTTCACATAACACGTTCTTTTATGTAATATTATAAAGTCAAAATACAACCTGACAAACGATTTTAAAAAATATCATGTCTTTTTGTAAGTTTAGCCATTTAAGAAAATGTATGATGAAAAAAATGAATTTAAATAAACTTTGATTATTATTATTATTATTATTATTATTATTATTATTATTATTATTATTATTATTATTATTATTATTATTATTATTATTATTATTATTATTATTATTATTATATTATTATTATTGGCATGAACATTTTTTTTTTAAAACTAAAGAAAACGAGGAAGAATACAGTTGCCTTTGCCAACTCTTAGATATCCGTACGAACTCGCTCGTTAGTATGTTCATAGTCTGTCACTCATTTTAAAATAATTTGGGTGAATTTTATAATTTCTAGAACTATGGGTTGCACATATATTCAAACTATATGTTTACACATTCTTCAAAAGCAGATTCTAACCTTCCAAATAACTATTATCAATCCAAAACTTTTCCAAATATGCTATAGTACCATTTAATAAGCGGCAAATGTAGAATAATTTATACTATACATATGTATTATATATCATTCATTCATCAGTGACATATACGATATGTAAATAAACATGAGTTATATAAGTATGTATAATAATATCATATAAATATAAATTCTTCAAACAACCATTATATTTTGTATTTATTTAATTTTTTTTGTACTACGCATCATCCTCAACAATTATTATAATATATAATTACTCAAATTATTGAGTAAAAGAAATGCAAAAAAATCGTTAAAAAAATTTGTTAGAAAAATTTAGAAAAATGAAGTCAAACTTTCGTCAATTTTAAGGCAACCCTATATTATTAAGAAAAGTTGCTAATAGAAATAAAAATATAATGATCCTTGACGTACGATAAGGATCGGATATATTCAAATTGCTCCTCCGTTTGTAACACCTCGAAGTAAGCTAGCTAGATATACCTTCAAAGGTATGGATCGGATCAGAATCAAATTCTAAGTCGATTAAGCTTTGTCAGTCCATCCGTCAGCAAGATAACTGAAAAACTAAGAAAGCTAGAGTTTTGAAATTAACACAAAATATTCTTATAACAATTTGTAGGTTCCCTAATTTTTCTGGTTAGGATCCGACCAAAACTTTAGATAGCTCTCGAACACCTAATTTTTAGATCCCGACATTTTTTTTGAAATAGAGCCATGAAATTTCTGAGAGATATCATAAAAATATTAATTTTATTATTAAGAACTTTTTCTGTAGCCCCATTCGTTTCGGAGCTACAGCTCCCCAAAGTTCGAAAAAGCTCTATATCTAAATTATTATAACACAAGTTGCATAAGGTATATCTTCAATTTTAAAACGCCAAACGATTAGCTTTAAAAATATATATACAATAAATATATACTTGTGGCATACGCTGTCTTAATTTACCGTTATGCGAAACTCAAATTTTGCAAAATTCTTAATTCCTTCTATTTCCAAACGGTTTAAGTTAAAACTTGAAATTTTGAGAGAAGTTAGGTCTTTGAAAATAAGTATGAGTCATTTCAGAAAATTTTTATTGGGTTTAGATTTCTTTTGTGTTTTTTCTGTTACATTAAGTAAGTAATTATCAATTCATAAGAAAGCGATTGGTTCTAATTGGTGCCATAATGGCAAAATATGTTATGTTATGTCCCTGTTTCAAATAATAATTTTCCAAATGATTTCTTCTTTGACAATAATTGATTTTTTTTTTACTGGTGATGAGGTAAAACTCAAATTTTGAAAACGTAAATGTCAGTATGATAACGTAAACATTTTTGCATCTATACAAATTGAATACTAGTACAGGGGATTTGCTAGTATGGATATAGAATATAGTTACATAAGTACATATATCGAAAATGTAAATAAAATACATAAGTATAACCGTATAACAAAATAATATTTTTTTTTTTTATGCATTTTTCTGCCACATAAATGTGGACAGGAAATTACACATTACACAGTCTTTCCTGTTCAGGCGTGGCTGTAAATGTCGTAAGGGGGAATAACTCTTACGACGTGTGTGAGATTCGAACCCACACTCCCTTGGTGTTTACAGCGTATTTTATACGCTCTTACCCACTAGGCCACCGAGGCCTTACAAAGTAAATATTGTACTTAAATATAATTATAATAATATAATATGAAAAAATGATATACCTATTTATACTTTTATTTTGATTTTTTGAGATCTCACTATTTTAGCCGTTTTTAAAACTATTATATAGGAACATAATGTATTTTAAAATTATTTCGAAACAATACTATAAATTTAATGATTGTTGGAGAGTAAAGCAGTTCTGTCTGTATTATTTTTGTTATACAACTTATACATATAATGTTTAATATAATAAATAAGTTCAGAAATATTAATATGCCTTATAATATTAATATAATATGTACTTATTAATATTCCAAATCATATGTATCCCTTCCCTGATTTCAAAATTGTAGATATACTGTAGTACTACAAAGTATAGCGTACAAAAAAGTTTATATGCACAGATATCTACAAAGTTTTGCATTCACTATTGTTTGTTATACGCAGATAATGTGTATAAAGTGGGTATTTTATGTATACAAAAATTTGAAGCTGCATTAGTATACATTTCAAATCGTTTTGTATTTTGATCTTTTTTATCTATTTTTGTTGGAGTTATTATGAAATTGGATGTTTTAAAAAAAAAAGTTTTAAGCGTTTACACTTCAAAAATTTTTTATGCAATGTAAATAAATGCATTGTATATTTGTGGTTTATATTACCACTACATACTACTAATACCGCAGATATATGGGGAACGTCTCAAAATCTTAAATCACAAAATCCCAAAGTAACAAAATTTCAAAATCCCAATGTTACAAAATCCCAAATTTTAAAATCCCAAAATTACAAAATCCCAAACACAAAATCCCAAAATTAGAAATTTTCAATGTTAATTTTCAAAATTAATTTTCTTCATATAAAAACGTCAAAATTTTTAAAAAACTTACTATTTTTCATAGAGAAATATCAAAATTTAATACTTTTGTAGGAAAGTCTGTAAGTATTAACATACTATTAATATTGATTTTAGAGTTAGATTCAAAACAGGGTTCCAATAATAAATACTACTAGCGAGGGTTTGAGGGCAGCAGCGCCGATTTACAATTCATTCAAAATTAATTTTTTTCATATAAAAATTCTAAATTTTTACAGAATGTACTATTTTTCATATAGAAATATCAAAATTTAATACTTTTGTAAGACAGCCTGTAAGTATTGACCATAAACTACATAAACTATCAAGACAGGAACTGAAGAGAACGAAAGTCCAATTTACCCCACTATTTACATTGGTTCTTATGGGAAAAGTAAAAGCTAAATAGTGGGGTAACTTTAAATCTTTAATAACTTCTAAAATAGACATTTTTTTGAAAAACTTTCTAAGTAAACCTTAAAATTCATAATTTTTTACACTATCTGAATACAAAAAAAAATTGAATTTATAATTTTTTTATTTATAAAGACGTTGATAAAAAAAAGTCTACCCGAATTTTGTAAAATTTTTTCATTTTTTTCCTAAAGCTTAAAACTCTTTAAAGAGAGCAATAATTTGCTACAGTAATAGCACAAAAAAAGTGAGCGAATTAAATTAATTTGAAAAATTGATATGGTATTTATTTCGTGTGCATATAGTAGATCTGTATATGAATAATATGTATTTAAGTTTATGTATTTAAGGACTGAGATGCAGCAGTTAAATAATGATCATCATTTTCGTCATTTTTATGATCTGGTGTTATATGTAAACTGGAAGATAATTTTCGAAGATACCTAATAGAGGGAAGAAAAAGAAATTTACTAAGAACTGAATATGTAGATTTAGAATGGGCATAGTTTAAAAATGACATTATTATTGTATTATAACTATACCTTTTCACCGAGTTTTTTCTCAATTCTCATTTCTAAACAGTAATACTTCTCATTTTCTAAACAGTATAACACAATATAAGATTTATTTTTAAACAAAAGCCAACCATTTAACTAAACTGTATAAATTTTATTTTTCGTTTTACATTTATAATTCGATTTACACCCAGGGACACAACAAGTACGAACCATAATTAAAAAGCAATAAAAAAATTAAATTAAAAAATATAAATATTGCATTATTCTTAATGCACTTTATTTTTTTTTATAGTGTGTATCGAAAAAATAAAATTGCTTATCAAAAATTTCAGGTTCTTTTTTTTCCAATACTTGTAATGATATTAAAAAATATTGATAGAAAGTTAATTTTTTCACCAGTATTTAGGAAAAACTCTAAATTTTTTTTTAATATATAATTTATATATTTTCATTAAAATTATATATATTAAAACTCGATATAAAATTAAATTTTGTTATCTGCTTTATCCCATTTTTTTTTAGAAAGCTTTTAAAAAATTGACAGATAGCAAAGAAAAAATTTTTTTTTTTTGTTATTTAAACATTTCAAAATGGCTGGAGTCAAGAAATGCTAGAAAAAGTTGGAAAATATATTTTGAGAAAAATATAATTAAAAATTCGAGTTGAACCTTGAATTTTTGATATGTGTTACAAAAAATTTTGAATTTTATTTTAATATAAATTTCGATATATTTAGGGTAGCATTTCATATTTAAAGTTGTAAATGAAAATTGCTAAAATTTCTTAATTTTCTACTTTTTTCTAAGCAAAAAAATGAAAAAAAGAAACTGTCAAAACTCTCTCAATTTTCACAATAATGTTTAAATTTTGCACTAATACATTCTTAGGGGTCTTGTTCCGGTCTTGATATTTATGTAGTTTATGGTATTGACATACTATTATTATTGATTTTACTTCTAAGTTTATTATATTTCATATATGAAAATGTGAAAATTGGTATACGTATGGGCATACTATAAGTATTGATTTTAAAGTAGGATTCAAAATCAGGGTTGCCTCTTTTTACAGAGTATTTATACATTACGTGAGATTCTGAATTAGGAAGGATGTTAGAATTGGTTTTAAAATTCGGGTTGTCGCTTTTTCCAGAGGATTTATATATTAGTGTTTACCATATTCTGAATTAGGAGCCGTTTTAGAGTTGGTTAAAAAATCAGGGTTGTCCCCTTTTCCGGAGTTTTTATATATGTATTTGTGTATGCGAGATTGAATTAAAAGGGTTTTTAAAGTTGGTTACAAAATCAGGGTTGGCCCCTTTTCCGGAGTATTTATATATATTTGGAATTTTACATCATATTGTCTATTATTTTGATTGTAGATGTTTGTATTTTGAAAGATCGGATTTTGACGCATTTGGATTTTGAAAGTACTGATTTTGATGCATTTGGATTTTCAAAGTTTTGATTTAAATATTTGGATCTTAAAAGTTTGGATTTTAAAATTTGAATTTTCTACCAGAACCCATGTGGTTAAGTCTTTCCTCCTTTGATTCGCTACGGATAGAAATTAAAGAAAGATATCTGTTTTGTGTTATCGGTTGGTCCACCTGCTTTTTCGAAATTTGATTTGATGAAATACCCAACCCGAATAAGATTTCGAAATTTGGGATTTTGTGTTAGGGATTTTGTGATTGGCATTTTGTGATTTGGGATTGTGTGATTGCGATTTCTACGAACCCCAATTTTTGTGTGTTGGGGTACGAACCAAACCCAGATATATACAATTCTGAAGTCATCCCATAATATAATAATTTCTCTATAGGTGGGTGCTCTGGTTCTATTTAATTAAATTATGTATGTAGGTATAATAGGCATGTACATACATACATACATATATGTATATTCTGCATATTATAACCATTATATAACAACAGCTTATAATGATAGATTAAATTAATGTTGTATTTTCTTTATGGTTATATCAAGTTAAAAACACATATTTTGTATGTATGTATATATACTTACATATGTAATAATAACACATTTAAAACTAATATATTTATTATAATTACACAATTTAATTTGAAATTTCAAAATTATGTACATGCATTGATATTTTTTCAAAATAAACAATAATGATATCAAGTGGAATACAATAAATAAATAAAACTAACTATAGATATTTATATCTTAATATATAAAATCGTTGGTGCGTTTCTATGAAACCGCATAACGTCTAAACCAATCCTCATATTATTTAGTCATATTTACAACGTATGTTCATTTGGTGCTCCGGATGATTTTTGTTTTGTTTTTTCCTGTAAGTGACCATGGAGTAATCTAATAATAACCAATTCTAATAACCAATCTAACCAGCCATGACCACCCTATTGATTCTGTATATAAGTATTTTAAAAAGGTTAACAAACAGTCATAGCTGCCATACAACTTCAAGGAGGCTTTATACCCAAAAACATATTCTGATCATCTAATCACCACAAAACGTTCCAATCTAACTGGCCATTACTACCCTTTTGATTTTCTATATAAGTATTTTTAAAAGATTCACAAGTACATTCAAATTAACAAAATGATTCAACAGCAGAAAAGTTTTCAAAACAATTACTCCAAATTGCTGATGGAAAAATGCCAATAAATCCAATCACTCAAAATATTAAATTACCATAAAATTTTTGTAATATTGTATCTACACAAAATGAACTCATACAAAAAGTGTTTCCAAATATTGAAGTCAATTATTCACACCATTAGTGGTTAAGCGAACGAGCTATTTTAGCAGCAAAAAATATTGACGTTGATGTTAATCTTACTATACAAAATATAATTAGTACACAATTGTTTACATTGAAATCAATTGATACAGTCATCGATGAAAATTAAGGAGTTAATTATCCAACTGAATTTTTAAATTCATTGGACGCACCAGGTATAATACCACCACATCTCAAAAATTGAATCTCTTTGGATTGGATTTATTACGCAATCTCAAACCACCAATCATACCGTTGCATATCCAGATTACCAGATTAGTTATCAAAAAAATGTTGGGAAACATCTTTGAAGCCACAATTATTAATGGAAAATTTAAAGGAGAAAACGTGTTATTATCGAGGATTCCAATGATACCATCTGATTCCTCAAACAATTTAAAAGTTTGCAATTTCCCATTCGGTTAGCCTTTGCAATGACAATTAATAAAGCACAAGGGCAGACTATGACTATATGTGGATTAAACCTTGAAAATTCATGCTTCTTCCATGCGCAATTAATTATATGTTACATGTTCATGTGTTGGTAAACCACAAAATTTATTTATATACACAGAAAATGGAGAAACAAGAAATATCGTCCATAACTTAGCATTACAATAATAAAATTAATTACCACTTATAAATTTTATAAAATTGAATTTGAAAATATTCATTTCAAACAAAAATATAACTAATTGTTAACACGTTTTAAATATTGAAATATGTACAAAATATTAAAAAAAGATAAAAAACAAATATTTGTGTATCATTTATATTTTATTTTATTTATTTTTTTTTATTATTTAATTTTTTGGCGATATTTTTAATTATTTAATTTTTAAAATTCTCGGAAATACCTATTAACAAATATTTATAATTTAGAAAAGAAAAAGAAACAACGATTCAGCTAGATGTGTAAAACATTAGTTAAAACAATAGGACAATGTTTATGTGGCAAAACAACGCGTCAGCTAGTGACACTATAATTTTTAATACTTGAATTAAAATATGTATGTAATATTAAAATAGTATGTAATACTACTACTTCCAATTTATGCAGACAAAAATTTTATATATCTACCTAAGTAAGAAATGAAATAAAATTTAATAAATTAAAATACAAAAAATTAACCCCTCCTGTCACGCTTGTTTTTCAAATTTTGTTTAAAAATTTCTCATACAAAATTAACAAAACAAACCAGTTTATATGTACATACTTACATATTGTATAAATCCATACATAATTCTTCATTTTTTTCATTTCTTTTTCCATATTTAGATATATATATATGTTATATTATGTAGATGTACATATGTATGTATAGGTATGTAGGTATGTATATACATAATATTTTATGCATGTAATCCAATCCTAGTCCTAGTATAAAATTTGACATCCATTTGACATAATTAAAACACTTTCACTATTTTGTTTTGTAAATGAACATCATTTTAAGAATTCAAAATCATTTTTTGCTGTGATTTGAAAAAAAATTTATGAAAACCCTTGCAAAGGTGAAAATTATGACTGATGAGATTGATTATAAAATAAAAAACTTTAAATTATATTCTATACTTTATAACAAGTTTACAAAAATTTACAAAATATTTTCTTTGATATCTTGTAATTATGTTTATAAGATGATTGATTATATATTTAAGACATTACACTCTATTGAATTCGTAGTTTATACTTACATATGTACATATGTACATACATGTTACTTATAGATGCTCTGTAAATTAAAATATTTGCTGAAGTAAAATGCAAACATTGTATGTATGAATGAATATGTATAAAAAATAAAAATATATTAACGGTTACTTAAAAACTGGTTGAAAATATTCAAATATTTTATACATATATTATGTATGTAAATACGAGAGAAACAAATTTGGGAAAGAAAAAAATTCAAAGATTTATTTTAAAATAAAACAGTTCCAGGATTTGATGAATTATAATAATTTTTTTGGTATTTTGTAATTAATATTATGTTATGTAATTCTTAAATAATATAATAAATTGCATATTGACTAATATATGGAAGAATATTTTTAGATGGTATTTATTTAAGTTTGTGTTTCAAAATAACATCCTTACAGACCTAAAATAAAAAAAAGTCCTATAGTATATTTGACTTATGTTTTTAATTCATCCAATATATGTATTTAAAAATGTACTATAAAAGGAATCAAACATATCTATATAACAGCAACATACATATTTAAATTTGATTCGTAGAAAATACACTTCTACATTCTTAGAAATTACTTCATATTTTTAGCACTCTGGCATTACCTGGCATTACTCAAGTATTTTTTAACAAAATATCACTTATAATAATTTAAAACAAGGATGTAAACCAACCGTTTTTAGAAGCGCACATTTCCAAAAGATAATTCAAACTAATAGAGCCAGCGCTTCCATAGGTGCAAACGGTGCAATTGCACAGAGCGCCGAAATTTTTGAGCCTGAAGATACATTTTTAATATGTATTTTTTTTCATATGTAAAATAATTTTCTAAAAATATTTAAATTAATTTGAAACTTGCACCAAAATTTGAAAAGTTCATATAAGAAAAAATGTGAAAACAGGACTTTTTTGCAACTTTGAGCGGCTGTAAGTCCGGAACCATATAAGAAAATTTTAAATTTTTGATTCCTAATAGCTCTTAAACAAGGGCTGGTAGAAAAAAAACTCTGGTAGCCTATACAACTTGAAACCTTTAACATATATAAAAATATATTACTGGATCTTTAATTTTTAGGTATTGCCGAAAAAAAATGTAAAAATGTAAAAAAAAATGTTGAGGAAACTTATGCTAATTCTAAAAGTTCTTTCTTACTTCAAAATTTCAAGTCCTTATCTCAAAGCATGCCGGAGTTATGAAGATAGAAAAATCATGCAAAAGTTGGTTTTGATATAACGGTAAATTTAAATACTAAATTTAAAAAAAAAATGGATAATTTTAATATTGGTTTACAAAAGTAAAAAAAATTTCTGTCGAACGGCGTTTTCAGATTGAAAAAATATTAAGCAGAAAGTGAAATACATATACGAATATAAAAATAGGACTTTTTGTTTAAGGGACTGCAACTCCGTAGTGGACAGATGATTAAAAAAATTTTTTTCTATCTTTAACAGTGTAAAAGTTTTGTAAACAGAGGACGGACAAAGTGAAACTAATAGGCACATTTTTTCAAATTTTTTTTTGGAAATGTGCTAAAAAATATTAATCAGCATTAACTCATCATGAATCAGCATTTAACTAACGATAAAAGTACAACTAACTAACATTTTGCATCCATTATAAAATACGTATACTGTTTTAAAACTATAACTATTGTTTTCTAGCTTAACAATAATAGGTAGACCAACTCTATAACTAAATTCTATAACTAAACCAACCAATTCTATAACTAAAGACCAATTCTATAACTAAACCAACGAAAATAATATGAATCGTACGGGAACTATCAATTTAAAACTTACATTTTTATCTCTTATTCATGCATACAATACACACACATATTTTTGATCTTTCCTCCTATAATAGTATAATGTCGATATCCTTTGCACATGGTGTTTTGTATTAGCATATTTAGCAAAACAAAACACAATACATACAATATTTTTATGTATGTTGCTAAATTATTTTGTTTTACAACATTTGTTTTGGATTTAAATCAAAATATTTGTGTCAACATTCTTTATTGCATCTTGAATATGAATGGCGTTAAAAATTAATGTTTTATGGGTTTTATTTAGGAACATTTATTATGTATATTGTGTATATAGATATACATATAAAATTTTATTCAAAATAATTCCAATTGCCAAATTCAAAAACTACTTACATACATACATATATTATTATACCCGTACGATAAGTAACGGGTATAATAAAATTACTCCTCCGTTTGTAACACCTCGAAATAAGCGAGCTAGATATACCTTCAAAGGTATGGATCGGATCAGAATCAAATTCTGAGTCGATTAAGCCATGTCCGTTCGTCCATCAGCACGCTAACTCAAAAACTAAGAAAGCTGGAATCTTGAAATTTATACAAAATATTCTGGGAGCAATTTGTAGGTTCCCTATTTGTTTTGGTTGAGTTCCGACCAAAACTTCGGATAGCTCCCTAACAACTAACTTTTAAATCTCCACAATTTTTTTGAAATAGAGCCATGCAATTTTAACTGCTGATAGATATCATAAAAATATTAATTTTATTTTTAACAACTTTTTTCTGTAGACCCATCCGTTACAGAGCTACAGCCCCCCCAAAGTTCGAAAAATCTCTATATTTAAATTGTTATAACACAAGCTCTATAAGGTATATCTTGAATCTGAAAATTCCAAACGATAGGTGCTATTATGAGCTTTATTTTTTTCAACATTCTTTATTGCATCTTGAATATGAATGGCGTTAAAAATTAATGTTTTATGGGTTTTATTTAGGAACATTTATTATGTATATTGTGTATATAGATATACATATAAAATTTTATTCAAAATAATTCCAATTGCCAAATTCAAAAACTACTTACATACATACATATATTATTATACCCGTACGATAAGTAACGGGTATAATAAAATTACTCCTCCGTTTGTAACACCTCGAAATAAGCGAGCTAGATATACCTTCAAAGGTATGGATCGGATCAGAATCAAATTCTGAGTCGATTAAGCCATGTCCGTTCGTCCATCAGCACGCTAACTCAAAAACTAAGAAAGCTGGAATCTTGAAATTTATACAAAATATTCTGGGAGCAATTTGTAGGTTCCCTATTTGTTTTGGTTGAGTTCCGACCAAAACTTCGGATAGCTCCCTAACAACTAACTTTTAAATCTCCACAATTTTTTTGAAATAGAGCCATGCAATTTTAACTGCTGATAGATATCATAAAAATATTAATTTTATTTTTAACAACTTTTTTCTGTAGACCCATCCGTTACAGAGCTACAGCCCCCCCAAAGTTCGAAAAATCTCTATATTTAAATTGTTATAACACAAGCTCTATAAGGTATATCTTGAATCTGAAAATTCCAAACGATAGGTGCTATTATGAGCTTTATAAACGTGTATATAATAAATATATACTTGTGCTATATGGTGTCTTAATTTACCATTATGCAAAACTGAATTATTGCAAAATGCTTTAACCCTTCTATCTTCTAAACGGTTTAAAGAAATTTTGACAGAAGTTAGAAATTTGAAAATAAGTATGAGTCATTTCAGAAATTTTTTTTGTGTCACCCCCCGTTTAGGAGTTGTAAGGGGTCAAAAACTGAAAATTTCCTATTTTTAAACACCTGTAACTTGAGCACCTGTTAAAAGTTTTTTGAAGTAATACATAAAAATTAAAGCTTCAACATTATACCATATTATACTCTTATTTCTGTTAACAACTTTTTTTAATAATATAGGGTTACTTTATAATTGACGAAAGTGTTACTTGTTTTTTTCAAATATTCTAACAAATTTGTTTAACGAATTTTTTGCATTTTGTTTTACTCGATAATTTGAAATTGTTGAGGATATAATGTGTAGTATAAAAAAACAATAAATAAACAACATAACGGTTGCTTGAACAATTTTTATTTATATGATATTGATATACATACATACTTATATAATATCATGTTTATTTACATATTGTATATGAATGATACATCTATGATAAGAGTATAGATGTATATTATATAGCGCCGTATTTACATACATATATGTATTTTATTGTACTTATAAGAAATTATTCTATGAGTGGAAATATTTTTAAAGAAATATTGCAATGTATGGCGATATACTTATAACAATATAAATATACTATGTGCGCATTAATATAATATTTAAAATTATATTTACCATTTTGTAATTTAATATACATTTACCGCTTAGTACTATAGAATATTTAAAAAAGTTTTGGATTGATAATCGTTATGTGGAAGGTTAGAATCTGCTTTTGAAGAATGTATAAACAAATATTTTGAATATATGTACAACCCATAGTTCTAGAAATTATAAAATTCATCCAAATTATTTTAAAATACTAAAATATTAAAAAAATAATATTGTAAGCAGAGTGATAGGCTGTGAACATACTAACGGTTCGTACGGGTATCTAAGAGTTGACAAAGGCAACTGTATTCTTTCTCGTTTTTCTACATAGTTAAGAATATAAAAATTAAAGATAATTACAAAGTTATGCTTTTGCGCATTACGAATTATGATTTACAAACAAAATTTTGTCAACACAAAAAATTAAAACTACCTAATGCACATACGTACATAATATTATGTTAAACTAATTTCCTAAATTATTTTGTTCCGCTCAATTTGTTTTATAATTTAAATCAAGATATTTGTCAACATTTTTTACTGCATGATCTTATTAAGCGATTACTAGGTAGGTAGGTTCAAGATTAGATGTTTGATGAATATACGATATACTACTAATACTATACTATAGAAATATACAGTGAAATACATTTATGTGTATCAATTTCATACGTGTTAGAAATGTTGCTTCAACTAAAATTGGATTGTAATATTTATAATCACAGTATTTGGGTACATATTTTACATTTCGAGGTATAGGCGGTAAATGTATATTAAATTGCAAAATAGTAAATATAATTTTAAATATTATATCATATTAATGCGCACATTGTATATTGATATTGTTATAAGTATATCGCCATACATTGCAATATTTCTTTAAAAATATTTCCATTCATAGAATAATTTCTTATAAGTACAATAAAATACATATATGTATGTAAATACGGCGCTATATAATATACATCTATACTCTTATCATTCATTCATCATTCATATACGATATGTAAATAAACATGATATTATATAAGTATGTATGTATATCAATATCATATAAATAAAAATTGTTCAAGTAACCGTTATGTTGTTTATTTATTGTTTTTTTGTACTACACATTATATCCTCAACAATTTCAAATTATTGAGTAAAACAAAATGCAAAAAATTCGTTAAAGAAATTTGTTAGAATATTTGAAAAAAACAAGTAACACTTTCGTCAATTATAAAGTAACCCTATATTATTAAAAAAAGTTGTTAACAGAAATAAGAGTATAATCTGGTATAATGTTGAAGCTTTAATTTTTATGTATTACTTCAAAAAACTTTTAACAGGTGCTCAAGTTACAGGTGTTTAAAAATAGGAAATTTTCAGTTTTTGACCCCTTACAGCTCCTAAACGGGGGGTGATATAAAAAAAATTTCTGAAATGACTCATACTTATTTTCAAATATCTAACTTCTGTCAAAATTTCCTTAAACCGTTTAGAAGATAGAAGGGTTACAGGATTTTGCAATAATTCAGTTTTGCATAACGGGGGGGGGGGGGCTGTAGCTCTGTAACGGGTGGGGCTACAGAAAAAAGTTGTTAAAAATAAAATTAATATTTTTATGATATCTATCAGCAGTTAAAATTTCAAAAAAATTGTGGAGATCTAAAAGTTAGTTGTTCTGGAGCTACCCGAAGTTTTGGTCGGAACTCAACCAAAAAAAATAGGGAACCTACAAATTGATCCCAGAATATTTTGTGTAAATTTCAAGATTCCAGATTTCTTAGTTTTTGAGTTAGCGTGCTGACGGATGGACGGTCATGGCAGAATTTGATTCTGATCCGATCCATACCTTTGAAGGTATATTTAGCTCGCTTATTTCGAGGTGTTACAAACGGAGGAGTAATTTTATTATACCCGATACTTATCGTACGGGTATAATAATATATGTGTGTATGAAAGTAGTTTGAATTTGGCAATTGGAATTATTTTGAATAAAATTTTATATGTATATCTATATACACAATATACATAATAAATGTTCCTAAATAAAACACATAAAACATGTGCAAAGGATATCGACATTATACTATTATAGGGGGAAAGATCAAAAATATGTGTGTGTATTGTATGCATGAATAAGAGATAAAAATGTAAGTTTTAAATTCATATATTATATACATAATATATAGGTACATATTTTATTCAAAAAATTTTGATGAATTTTTGAATTTTTATTCGAAAAATTTTGATTGAAGCTGTACACTTTCCTCTGCACCATACAACATTTATAAATCTTGCTAACAGATTACGAACATAATAAAAAGCGTGACAGAATGACAAATAAATAAATAAATAAACCGACACCGACGAGTTAATATAAAAGCATATAAAAACCGTTACGAATGGAAAATTATTTTTAATTTCAGTAAATGTTTCTTGTGTTAAAAATTACAAAAAGGTTCGTGATAATATTATGATAATAGTATTCTTTTCGATAAAATACTTTTTGTATGCATTGTATGTATCTTACAACAGTTACAATTACAACATATGTATGTATGTATGTACTATTCTATATACGAAATAGCTTAACTGTAAGTATAGTTTCCGCGTTACTTCAAACGAGAGATTTATTAAAGTCCAATTCAACTTGTTGCTACAATATGTAGCTGCAAGAAATATTCTTTTCAAAACAATAAATACTGACAATATTGAAAATATGATTGAAAATGATCCTTGGATTAAAAAAATATGTAGGTAGGTACTTTTTTCTTTTATGAAAAAGAAAAATTCTTATAATTCAGATTTTTTTTAGTTGAACCTTAACACTGTCAAGTGATTACAATTTTTGACTATTTTGGTATTTTTGTTATATATATAATTCAAAAAATTAAAGATTATTTTACTTTTTAATTGTTCTACTCGGATCTTTTTGAGCAAAATAGTCAAAAAGTGTAATCAATTAAAAGCGCTAAATTAGAACTTCATAACTTGGTTAAATAACTAAAAACAAAAATTTTTTACCGACTGCATACAATTATCTATAAAGTAGGTACTGTTTTCATACTAAAAATTTGTACACGAGATTTTGGCAAATATGCACTATTCCGGTGTGGAGAAGGCTGTAGGTATATTTTTTTTTAGCACGATGCGTGTGTGTGTGAGTGTGTGTGTATGGCTGTGGGCACGTGTACAGCTTAAATGACTGAGTGGAATTTTTTTCAATTTCGTATTTAAGGTTTTGACGTAAATATCTCGGATTGATAAGCTTTTGGAGCAAATCGGACAACCGCAAGTGGTAGTTTACTATTGTACTTTTTAAGTTTTTTACGAATATTTCGTAACAGAAAAATTGTATGAGAAAAATTATTAAGAAAAAGTTGTTACACAAGTAAAGAGCAACAACTTTGCCAAAGAACATTTTTTAATCTGACTAACTTTAACTTTTATTTAATTTTTTTTCTAAGCCTAAATTTCATATATAACACTCCTTATGATATTATTCTTTTGTTGATGACATAAAATTAAAACAATAAAATTTTTGTTAGCAAATTCAATATTAATCTTATGTTTGTTTCAAGACCTAAGTAAACAGGCCAATAACTAAAAAAACACATGAATGTAGTTGTGAGAGAATTGCAATCGATTCTCACGTATCGATTATGTGAGTTTTAATATGTGAGTGAGTGAGAAATGTGTAATATGTGTGTGAGTCTTAATAATCGAGACTCTTAATACGTCTAATTATCGACGTATGTGAGTCTCAATTATAGTCATATAAGCGTGTACAAAATTTTAAAGTATGAAAGTAGTTTCGACGTATACTATTACGATATTGAGGCAATTTATCTTAGGAAGCTTTTGAAATAAAAAATTTAAAGGAAGACAATATTTTAAATACATATTTATGAATGAATGAATTTATGAATTTAAAAATATTTTTCTTTAATGAATTATGTAAAAAGATGCGACTTTAATTTCCTCTTTGGAGCAAATTGAATAAATAGTCGTCCCCCTATTTTTTTTCCATAAAACTGCGTGAAAATTTGTTAAAAGCGGGCCCCTTATTAAGCTTTTCTACACTTCATGGCCCGATAATTGATGTGAGTCTCGGTCTGTATTATATTTGTTTACAGGTTTTATTATTTTTTACTTCTAATATTTTTGAATGAAAAAAAAATCATGTAGGTACATTACATAATAATGTAAATGGATGTATGAATGAATGCACATATATTTTTACGATTTTATTGCTTATTATTATTATTATTGAATAAAACAAAATGTTGTTAAATTATTAGAAGTTATTTTGCTTTGACATAAATTATTATGTAAAAAGTCTATAAATTTTGGTATTGTACTTTTCGTGTAGTGGCGGTCGGTCCTGTGGTGGAGGCAGCTGATTTTTTATTTTGAAAATAAATGTAAATTTATGTTATGTTACTACCCATTCGTTTACTTTTTATTCGTTAAATTCTTCTGCAAATTTTTGAAACCTATATTTAAAATTATTCAATGTGAGTTTAATAAGTTTATGGCTAGTAAAAAATTTTCAGTACAATTGGCTTCAGAAAAGTACAATTTTTAAGTTAAGAGAATTCAAAGCAGTGATGGAAGTTTTTAAATGTATTGAATCAACATTTAAAAATTTCCATTTCCATCACTGCTTTGAATTCTCTTAATCTTATAGAATTACGCATACAAACACAAATTTTAGCATGTTCTCTCAAATTCTAATTCTGCCATTTTTATGCTAATCGAAACTTGGTTATCTTCATCTACTATTATTATTTGATAACTCGTAAAAACTTTAATGATCAGTTTGTTTGCTAATAAATTCAACAAGTTTAAGTTTTGTATATTCCCAGAATTTATATTAAAAACATAAAATATCCACTAGGCACTACATATAAAGTTATCCACTAGGCCACCTGTAAACACCGAGGGAGTGTGGGTTCGAATCCCACACACGTTGTAAGAGTTATTCCCCCTTACGACATTTACAGCCACGCTTGAACAGGAAAGGATGTGTAATTCCCTGTCACCATTTATGTGGCAGAGAAATGCATTAAAAAAAAAAATAAAAAATATATATATATCGACCAATTCATACATACGTACATACATACGTTTCCTTTGTTTTTCAAATGAATATGAATATTTCAAAATGAATATTATATTGATACTTCTCTTTCGTGTAATAATTCTAGTCAGCTAGTAGATGAAGATAACCAAGCTTCGATTAGCATAAAAATAAAAATGAGAAGGCGCCTACTAGACAATATGAAATTTAAATTTTAACAAAAAGTATCTACGAAAAGATGTGTTTTTAATTTTAAAATTTGTGAGACCTCCTCCAAAACAATTATATGAAATTAATTTTTAACCAATTTTTTTTTGTTTTTATACCTATTTTCACACATTAGTTTTGCAATTTTCCAAAAAGTCACGTAAATTTTTTAAGAATTAATTCATAACTTTGTAACAATAATAAAGTGAGGTGCAGTGACTGTATAAGTAAAGACAATGTAAAACTATCTAGATGTACAGTCTTCATATAACATGAAAACCTTAAAATTTAAGTTCTTAAAAATAAAAAGAAAGAAATAAAAAACGTTAAAAGTTTTATAGGTGCATTAAAATCTATTAAACTATTTCTTTATTTCTACTCTATTAAATAAGAGCTGAAATTGTTATCTCGAAAAATTGAAGATGATGCTAACCCACAAAACATTTTAAAATGAATTTATAATAAAAATATTGAAGAATTCTTTCCAAATGTGCTAATTGAACTAAGGATGCTAATAAAAAATGATTGAAAATGTTCAGCGATCAACTATGGGACAAGAATATTGAATGGTTTGGGAATAATTTCCATAGAAGTGGAAATTGCTAAATCTATTAACTTTGATATGTTGCGAATTTGAAAGATTTCGCTAAAATTTTAGTATGGATTTCGTACTTACGAAAGCAATATTTTTTGTTACGTTTTATTTATATATTTTATTTTTAAATATTTTTCATATTGTAGCTGCTGTGTACGTATATTTTACCGTGACATCTAAATTACAAAAATTCGTATGGGATACATAATCTCTTGATTCCAAAAGAAAACAAAAAAAAAATCATAATTCTAAACATACATTTGTAATAGGAAAACCGTATGCAAATATTTACTTGTATTCAAAACTTATAACTATTTATAAGTTATAAACTATCATAATACGTAGTGGGTGGCTAAAAACTACTAATGTTGTAAATTTTTCCCTTTTTATACCCTACACATAACACATTAAGTATAGGGTATATTAACTTTGGTATGGTGTTTGAAACCACTAAAAGAAAGCGAGTTAGATATGGACATGTATTATATATTATTATATATTCTGAATCAGGATCACCTCCTGAGTCGATTTAGCGATGTCCGTCCGTTCGCAAGATAACTCAAAAACTAGTGAAGCTATCTTCATGAAATTTATATAGTAGGTTACTAATTACGAAAGGAAGGCTAAGTTTGAATCTGGACAAAATCGGTCCATGGGTTCGGGTACCTCCCATACAACTCCCAAAACCGAATACGCATACCTTCGAAATTAATAAAGATAGAAACTTAAAATTTTGTACGAGGATGTGTTTTCCTGAATCCCTGATATACCTAAAATTTGAGATGAATTGGGGTGGTTGTTCGGGCACCTCCCACACAACTCTCAAAACCGAACAACCATATATTCAAAATTAATAAAGATACAAACTTTGATTTTATACTAGAGTGTTGCTTCCTGAATCCCTGATTTGTCCGAAATTTGGGAAGAATTGGAGGAGCTGTTCGGTTACCTCCCACACAACTCCCAAAACCGAACAAACATATCTTCGAAATTAATAAAGATAAAAGCTTCAAATTTGATACGAGGGTGCTGTTTCCTGAATCCCTGATTTGCCTAAAATTTGAGATGAATTGAAATGGTTACCCGACCTCGCATACAACTCCCAAAACCGAACAAGCATATCTTCGAAATTAATAAATATAAAAATTAAAATAAATATAATAAATATCTAAAATTTGGGATGTATTGGGGAGGTGGTCCGGGTGTCTTCACACACTTCCCAAGAACTAATAAGCATATCTTCGAATTTAATAAAGATAGAAATCTGAAATTTTGTACAAAGGTTGTAAAAGCATTTATTTTTTTAGCTTATATTAAATGCCTAACTAAAATAACTTATGGATTTTTAATTTAATTTGAATTTTTTAGGTGTAGGGTATAAATAAGTCGGTTGCATCGACTTACTGTTACATTTTTTTTTTTTAATAAAACGCCAACCGCTTTTTTTTATAAACTTTAATTTCTTCTAATTTCTAGTTTGAATTTTATAATTAATTTTTTCTTTATTTTTTTACGATACCACCTGCACTCTTGCTATTTGTACATTATTCTTCTTTTTAAAAACTGTACGTTCAGAGAAATTGCAATATGTAGTATGATTAACATTTATTTTCTTCGTTAAGTTAAGAAAAATTGAGTAAGGTTGGAGTGTAATTATTATTGAGTTATACAAGAGTCAAATTTTATAAAGATTTTAAATGCAATATTTGATAGTTAAATGTATAATATTATATGATTAAAAGTTAATTTAGATTTTTAATAAAACTTAAAGTTTAAATAATATGTTAATACTTCGATTTTTAATAAAATGAATAATAATTAATTTAGATTTAAACAATTGTGAATTGAAATGTTTTCTTCAACAACTAAATTATAATTATAGATAGCTTAGTTTTATGAAAACAAAGTTATTTTTCTTGTTAATATTAGCACATAATCAATATTCTTGGTCCGATAAGTTGGAAAAGCCTCAGGATTGCGTTTCGTTTTTTACTCCAATTAGAGTTTATGCTTTTTTATAGGATTAACTACCACCATAGACAAATAATATATAGATAAGTAAATCGTATGGGAATTTTTTAAACACTTATGCTTTAAAACTTTAGAAAAAAAACTTAGAAAGTAATCACTGTGAAATGTAATAATAAAAATAGTGTTAATAAAATGTATAATCAAAATATGTATAATAAAAATGTTATCTATCCCACTAAACCATACATTTGTCGTATGTACATATTTTTTCATTCTTTTTTATTTATTTGTGTTGTTTTGTTTTACTTTGATTGCTTTGGATACAGAAAAATAAAAAGAAACAAGGCAGAATGTAAACCAAGGGTTTTTAAAAACGCACATTTCCAAAAGATAATACAAACTGTTTAGAATTCTGATTTGCACCAACACTTTCCAAAATATGACTTCCTTGTAACATTGGCCCTGCCACTAAGGAAATGCACCAAAAAAAAAAAAAAAATTTGTAAACGTTGCTAGCTCGCGTCATAAAAACAAAAAGTAGCTAGTTCGCTTTTGGAAATTAAAAGGTTGCTAGCAGCTAGAGACATTCAAAAAAAATTTAAAAAAGAAGGAACAGAAAGTTTGGATTAAAAAAGTTTGTAAATAGTAAAAAAAAAAAGAATTTGTTTTATTAAAGGGAAAAAAATCAAATTAAAAGAAAAAAAGTTATTATAGATCAGAAGTGGGATAAAGTTCCAGAATCAAGAAAATGTTAGGTATTAGAAATTTCAAAAAGGAAGACTTGATCCGTTTGTGTGAGGAGAAAGGTATAAGTTGTATTGGTACTAGAAAGGTGCTTTATGAACGGTTGAAAGAAGCTGTGCGACGCGAAAGTGGAGTTGTGGCAGAGGAAGAAAGTTCTGCCGCTGTAGAAGATGTAACGGTAATAAGAAAACGAAAACGTAAACTTCAAACAAGTACACCCATAGATATATTATCAATAGATGGGAAGTTAGATATAGTCGCTTCTTTTCTTCTTATGTGTTTTCCTATCTCAAGGTATTCAGTCAAAAAAATACATATGATTTTAAGTTTTTATATTACTTAATAATTTATATATTTTGTTTCTAAAATTAAAATTTAATTTAATTAAGGTTATTCAAAATTTTAGCTACCTGTAAAGGTACAAAGTGATAAAATTCTTAAAACAATTAGAAGTGAAACAATTTCAGCTTTTAAGAAACTATTTCTGAGAAAACTAAAGCATTAAGCAAGGTTCACTCAGCTGTTTCTCAAAATTGACTAAAAATATTTTCTTCATTGCCTATCTAGGGATAATATATCTATGAGTACACCATTTATAAGTAGAATAAGCAGACAGTTGGAAGCCGTTGAGGCAGCTGTACAAATTGAATCAGCCGCCGTTGAAAGAAACTGGCAGTTAAAGGAAATTAAATTATTGAAGAAAGAGATCGAATTAATGAAGAAAGAGAAAGAAATAAACGAAAGAGAAAACAAGAAAAAATCTGATAAGCAAGAATCATTTTGTTTTACAATGAAAGAAATAGCTGAACTTTTATCAAATTTTAATGGAGATGAAGCTTTTATAGTCTGGTATAAGCAGGTTTACAATATAAAAAATTTATATAAAGATTTAAAGGATGAAGAAATTAAATTAATTATTTTGTCTAAACTAAAGAGCGTGCATTAAAATGGTTTCATTCCAAAGCAAGCCATATTAATTTTGAGAAGCTTATGAGCGTACTTAGACTTGCGTTTGATAGTAGACTTAGCAAATTAATGCTTCACAAAAAAATGGAAAACAGAATGTGGAAAAGTGGGGAAACATCTTTGACTTATTATCCAGAAAAAATATGTTTAATTAATCGGTTGAATGTACCTTAAGATGAGATAGTAGATGTGGTTAATGACGGTATTACCAGTTCCAATTTAAGAAACCAGGCAAGAATATAAAATTTTGAACACCACAAGAATAATTACAAGTTTATTATTATTATTATTATTATTGTTATTATTATTATTATTATTATTATTATTATTATTATTATTATTATTATTATTATTATTATTATTATTATTATTATTATTATTATTATTACTATTATTATTATTATTATTATTATTATTATTATTATTATTATTATTATTTTTATTATTATTATTATTATTATTATTATTATTATTATTATTATTATTATTATTATTATTATTACTATTATTATTATTATTATTATTATTATTATTATTATTATTATTATTATTATTATTATTATTATTATTATTATTATTATTATTATTTTTATTATTATTATTATTATTATTATTATTATTATTATTATTATTATTATTATTATAATTATTATTATTATAATTATTATTATTATATTATTATTATTATTATTATTATTAGTGTGTCTCGGATTAGAAGAAACTATATGAACAAAATTTTTGTAATATCAAAACAAAATAAACTTATGGAGCCTCGATGGCCTAGTCGGTAAGAGCGTATAAAATACGCTGTAAACACCGGGGGAGTGTGGGTTTGAATCCCACACACGTTGTAAGAGTTATGCCCCCTTATGACATTTACAGCCACACCTGTACAGGAAAGGCTGTGCAATTTCCTGTCCACATTTATGTGGTAGAGAAATGGATTTAAAAAAAAATAATAAACTTATTCTGCCAGTCGTGTTTTAGGTCAAGTTGAGATTTTTTAGGCCTCAAACCAATTTTCATCAGGATAGAAGTTGAATGTTGAACACGAAGATAGAATTTATAGTGCCTCTGACTCACTGTCTGTATCTCATTGTTGAGGATGTATCGTAATATTTTGGTAAGAAAATTATTAGTATGTAAATATAATGTAAATATTTTGGTAATAAAATGATTAGTATGTAAATATTATTTATTTTTTAAAGTGTGTTAGGAATACAACAAATTTTTCTCAAGTGTGTTGTTAGGAATTAGAATGATCGTGCGTATGATAATTTTAGTTTTTAAGTGTGTTATTAATTTGTGTGGTTTTGATGGTTGAACCTTTGATGTGGTGTGAACCTTTGATTATTATAATAATTAATTTGAATTGATTAGGCGATTTAGTATCTGGTTAATTTTGCGAATTATGATCAGTTTCGTTAAGTGGTTGTTTTCCGATTGAAAGAACGCATAATTTTGAAATATGGCGTTTACAAATTGACTCTTTCGTGTGGATGACTTTTGTGAATTATGAAAATTGTATGAATATGATGAAAATTATTTGAATGATTAAAATTGCATTGTGAATGATTGAAAATTAAATCATGAAAATTGCTTGTATGAGTTTCCCTTTTTTTTCGCCAATGTTTATAGGATTTCATTACCCAGTCTGAACAATATATCTGACCGGGTTCGTAAAACTTCGGATCAGCTAGCTCTGAGCCTTCTATGTGTTTCCAATGTCTATGTTGAATCTTAATTTGAGGTAATAAACTTGTAATTTTTGTAGTACCAAATCTTCATTATTAATGGTAACATCTTGATGAAGATTTTTCAAAGAACCGCGTTTTCTGAGATGATTCTTGATCTAACAGGGCTCACCACACCTTCTTTACAGCTTGCGCTAATAAATTTTTAATAATGTAGTAAATATTACTTGAGTTTGACGATTAATCATAATTGCGTTAGTGTTATTTTTACCATTATGATTATCTGACGGTACAAAACCTGGACTTTCAATATTTAGTACGTGATTTATTGATACAGATGTATCATTATGACGTGACGTGATGTGACGTAAACTGACTGGATACTGTTATATTGCCACCATTTGAACGGGTAGAAGAATATGAGAATGATGAGGCTTGTTACAGTGTAACCAGGTATGACTGCTTGAACAGTCTTTTAGCATGTACCCATCTCCCAAACAATTTAAACAAAGTCGCTTTTCTCCCACAATTCTTGATAGTTTTGATGGATTTAGTGATAAAAATTTTTGACATCTTCTTACATAATGGCTGCTATTACCTAACGCACATGTAGTATGCGTTTGCAAATGAAAATTGTTGATTGTTTGTTTAGATTTGGTGTCACTAATTATAATTTTGAAATCTCCTTTTGCCAACCCTCGTGAATTCACGGCTTTTAACGTTCTAAATTTGGCTTTTAAAAATTCTTTTAGTGTTTGTAGACTGGTAATAGTTTTAGTTTTTCTTATTTCTTGCTGCCACAACTGTTGAGTTGCTTATGATAATCTTTGTATCACCATAAATGTAATTATTGCGCCCCAGGTATCTGTTCCTATGCCAAGATTTTTAACGCCTAGTACCCTCTTATTACTGTATCTCTCACTCAATGTAATTCCCTAGCAAGCGAATAATTTTTTTCAGTTACTTGAATATGTAGAAGCAACTGTTCAGGTTCACCGATTAGATGTACTTTCAAGTATTCAAGTTTTTGTACATCCGACAGAGATTCATTGATGTGTATCATGGTTTTAAAAAGATCATGAAAAGTTGGCTACTTCGTATAGTCCCCAACAAACTTTTTACATGAAAACTAAAACTAGGAGTTGAATTCTGCTAACAATCCCTTCTCAAGTTTCATTTAACGTTTTTTATGGTTCCGATGGAATTTAAACTGCTGTCGTATCCCCTTTAAATTCTTCTTGGTACCTATCTTCGATGGCCTGGTATTGGATTCAAAAATAAATTTGTGTCGCAGAATACATGTCTTTCTCCATCTACTCGTGACTAATCTCTAAGTTTACGCTCACGCTAAATAATATGGTTTGAAAATCCTTTAATTTTTTCGGATAATATGATCTCCTTCTCTTAACTAAGCCAACTTTTCTATAATTTGTTATAAAATTTTCCATTAACCATTTTTGAACTATTTGTTTGTTAATCATTTGCTCAATCCTTTTTATGTCGACCATTTTTTAATAATATATATTTTTTTTAAAAAATTATTATATTAAAATTAACTTTATGTATCTTATTTTTATAGTTGTAATAAATTTTAGTTTTAAGATAAATTTAGTTTTAAGATAAAATTTTATAACCCATTTTTCTACTGTGCAAGTATTTTTATTTATTGAGTTAAGTTGAGAAAAATTGAAATATAAAATATGAAATACAAAATCAAAAAAGATGTAATTAAATTTAATATTCAATGTCAAAATTATGATTAAAATAAATAAATAAATAAATAAATAATAAAAAATAAATAAAAGTTATATATTTTATTTTAAATTTTAATATATATGTATATACATATTTTAAAGTCCCACAATTCTTTGTTTTAATATATTATTATATATCAGTCACCCAAATTTTGTTTTAATATATAAATATTTTTTATAAAATATATATATGTGGAAGAATAGAGATAAAGAAAAAGAAGTCACACAATTTTTTGTTTTGAGATATGCATGTATATTTAAAATCACACAATTTTTGTTATACATGTATACATTATGAATGCATTGTTTTATGAATGCAAGATAAATTTGTTATTGGAGGTGATCTCAATTGTCGTAATCGCTATTGGGGTTGTCAAAGAGCTTATTGCTGGGGAAATATTCTGAATGATTCAATATTAAATGGTTATTTTACTATACTTTTTCCACCTGATTGCACCTATATTTCAAATAGTGATAAGCAAAATCCATCAGTTTTAGACTTTTTTCTGACAAAAAATCCAAAAATACTAACTCTACCTGTGACAATAAATAACCTGTCCTCTGATCATGTGCCTGTTTTTTTGGAAATAGAGTGTAACTTAAATCCAATAAAACATACTCGTTTAGACTTTTTTAAAGCTAAATGGAGTTTATATAAAAAGTATCTTAAGAATAATTTGATTTTAGATTTTGGAAATGATTCTTATTTCTATCCATATCAAATAGAAAATAAGATATCTGTCCTTCAAACTAAAATCAATGAAGCTATAGACTTAGCTGTTCCTGTAAAAACACCTAAAACCTATAGCCAACATCTTCCAAACCACATATTAGAAATTATCTCAATACGGAATACTGCAAGAAGGAAATGGATTAGAACAAGACAAACTATTTTCAAAGCACAACTTAAACATTTCAATAATATTATTAATGAAGAAATAATTAAATTTAGAAATGGTAATTGGAACAACACATCCTTTTTTTAAAATTCTTAAAAAAAAGGTGCTAAACCAATGTGGAATCTGTGTAAAATTATTAAAAATAAACAAAAAATGTACCGGCATTAAAAGACGGTAATATTGTATATAGTTCAGCAAAACAAAAAGCTAATACTCTAGCCACTAATTTTCACAACAAACACCACATCAGTTCTGATTTGGGAAACTACCTTAATGATGATCTTGTTATGGAGGCAATAACGAGTTTAAATAATTTGGGTGCTGAATTTACACCTGAAATGAGAATTAAGCCAATAGATATTACCGAAATAATAAAAAATTTACCTAATGATAAAGCTCCAGGAGTAGACAAAATTCCAACAATTTGTATAAAACAATTGCCAAAAGGAGCTATTCATTTCCTAACCAGCATTATGAATAATTGCTTTCAAATTGGATACTTTCCAGTCAGTTGGAAGGAAGCTAAAGTCATAGCTATTCCTAAACCAGGAAAACCAATTGAATATATTCAAAGCTACAGACCAATCAATTTGTTAAATATTTTTAGTAAAATTAAAAAAAAAATAATTAAACATAAAATAATCAAATTCCTCCATAATAGAAATTTACTTCCAGATGAACAATTTCGCTTTAGGGCTGAACACTCTACTATACATCCACTTATGAGAATCAAAAATTTTATTAATACTAGCTTAAAAAATAATCGATCTGTAAGAATGATTGTGCCAGACATTAATTCCGCTTTTGACACAGTTTGGCACAATACTTTACTATATAAACTTAAAACTATTCAATTGGATAATTATCTTTTAAAAATAATACAAAGTTTTCTGGAAGAAAGAAAATTCAAAGTATATTTAGGTCAGAATATCTCTGGAATTTTTAACATATCTGCTGGAGTTCCACAAGGATCAGTTTTGGGCCCAATGTTATATAATATATACACTTATGACATAATTCTAATCGTTTGAGGTCAATGACTTTCTTTAAATTTAAGTTAACTCCAAAATATAACAAGCTAAGTATATAATCAAATGAAAAGTTGTACCTTCTAACATAATGTTTTAATTTTTTAAATTTTACGTAGTATTTTGAGTTTCAAATTCAAATTTCCAAAAATAACATTAGATTTTTATATATTCTATGACCAGAAGATAGATCCATCTGTTAGATTTTAACGTATGTAACTTTAAATTTAATAACTACTTCTTAATTCATTTTTAATTCTTAATAAGTGAAACATTTTTATATATTCTATGACCAGAAGATAGATCCATCTGTTAGATTTTAACGTATGTAACTTTAAATTTAATAACTACTTCTTAATTCATTTTTAATTCTTAATAAGTGAAACAATATAAAACGAAACATTATTAAATGAAAGAAAAAACAATTGAACTGACATTTGAAAAATTGACTTTTTATAATATTATTATAATACTCAGACGGACATCTTGGAAATATTGTAAACGAAAATTTACAACATTTTCAAATTAATTTTGAACTATGAATGCTGATCGTGTGTCTTGGATTAGAAGAAACTGGCAGGGCTGCAGCTGCTTGAGACGCAGCTGTTGAACTGCTAAAGTGACAGTGGGGGTTGCCTTCAATAATTACCTCATGCAGCAACCTGTTACATACTATTGCATATTGTAACTGTTGTTTCCGTACAGTCCCACTCCCAATTCAATGTTTCCGCATCCATTTCCTACCCTTTCCTATCTCTACTCCCTAGACAATATACTGCGTTAGCAGGTAACAGTTTCATGACATTATATCGGCTAAAAAGGGAGGTCGATTTAGTCAATAAGAATCTGACACTACCAAAAGGAAATTCTTGGTGTCTTTGGAAGATCCCACTTGGCCACATCCCTTGGAAAAAAAAATTAAATTAATTAATTCAATAAGTTCCAACATTTTATTATGCAATTGGTAATTCCGAATTAAATATATTAGGTTCATATCATAATTATTTAAATATTTGTCAAAAATTAGATTTAATAAAATTATTGGTCGTTCCAAATTAAAGGTAGGATTCAAAAAGTTGGATTTAAATTAGTAATTGAACCAAAAGAAAATAAACTTTTGACTGATAATAAAAATTTCAAAAAAGAAAATAATAATGAAGCTATCCTTGAATTTTTTCAACCGTAAGTTTGTGGAACATCTTAATTGGATTTATTGAGTAGAAAATTGTTTTTTATTTATACTTTTTGTCCACAAAATAATTTTATTAATATTTTATTTTTTTATAAGTCTTAAATTATTATATTTATTTATTATAAAGCCTTATTATAAAGGCTTTATAATAAATAAATATAATAATTTAAGACTTATTATACAGCCTTATTTTAAAGGCTTTATAATGAATAAATATAATAATTTAAGACTTATTATAAAGGCTTTATAATAAATAAATATAATTTAAGACTTATAAAAAAATAAATTATTAATAAAATTATTTTGTGGACAAAAAGTATAAATAAAAAACAATTTTTTACTCAATAAATCCAATAATGAAGCTACTTGAATAAATGAATTATTGAATATAAATATTAGTATTAATGAAAATAATGATAACATTGAATCTTTCGAATTAAATTTTAATGAAGAAATTTGTCTTCAAGAAAAAAATACAATTAAAAAATTATTTTTAAATTATAAGAACGAGAGTAAGAAAAATACGGAACCAAGATCAAATGCGAGATGAACATTAATTTAATTAAAGAAGAATTCTTTACTTCTAAAGTTGGTTATCGTTTCACGAAAAAAAAATTTTATCGGATAAATTAATTAATCTATTGAAAGACGATATTATTCGGAAAAGTTTTCCCCATTTTGTTCTCCTATTATATTTATAAAAAACAGAAATGCTGACGATTATAGGTTAGCATTGATTTTCGAGCGTTAAATAAAATCACTTCGTGTTAATTACCCCTTTGTCAGTAATAGAGGATTTAAGAGATAGATTTGCGAATAAAAATTTTTTCACTATAATGGATCTGAAAAATGGATTCCACAATGTTTATTTTTTTATTTATTTGTATTTATTAGTTTAATTACTTTATATAAATTACAATATTTAAAATACAATCCAAAATTCCAATAACAAATTAATGATTCAGTTAATTCAATAATAGGACAGTTTGGGCTATCGTTAAAAGCATTAAGAATAAAAATGATTTTCAGCATATGAATGTCAACATAATCCTAGACTGCTGGGAAATTATTGGATCCTTTCTGACTAAAATAATTAATATGTCATTTATGCAAGGTTTATTTCCACATTGCTGGATAGAAACAATTGTAGTTTCCGTACCGAAAATTCATGGCATATCTAAAACTGAAGAATTCAGACCAATCAACACTTTACCGTTGTTGGAAAAAATTCTAGAAAAAGCTGTTAGTAATTAATTAGGTCATACAATATTAAATTAAATAATTTTTTTAGATTTTTCCGGTATGAAATAATTTTTAAGTCTGCGTTTTCTAATCCATGATTTTGCTTCCTTATTTTGTTAGTTCCTCATATTGTGTATTCATATTATAAATAGATATTCTTGGATTTTTTTGACCAGGCATCTTTACCTCATATTTATCGTTTAGTTTTTCTAAAAGTACTTATAAGTACTTATTTTTCACTATAACTGGGACTATGGCCTTCACAATAGAGGAGTACAGTGGCCTGTCAGATTTATTTATATTATTTATCTGCAACATTTCAGGCAAATTCCTATCTTTAAATATTCCACTAACTTTTTCTAATTCATTACTCAATTTCAATCCACTTTTACAATTACTTTTGAGTTGTTCATTAATTTCTGTTGTGTTAGTTTTAAATTGCATAACAGAATCGTGTAAGTTTTTTAACTCTTTTTCTTGAAGTTTTTTAACTTCATTTATTATTTCGGTATATCGCTACTCGATCGCCTGTAATAGCAGTTTCAGCTCACTTTCGTTTTTATTTAATGCATTCTCAAACTCTTCCTTGTACTCTTTTAAATACTGCTTATTTTTATTTACGTTATCTTGAATATCTTTCAGCACATCATCCACATTATGAATATACATTACGCAATACTCACACATATATTTTATCCTTTTACTACTTCCAATCAAATTACTTGTAGAGACATCTAATCCTGAACATTTCATTGTAGTGTGAAACACTTTACCACATACTCCTGCACAATTAATGCCAGACTCGCCTCTGATTTTATTTCTACATTCACCACATTCAATCATTATTATTTATAATATAGAGAAAAGTGATTTTCAAATTTTAACTTTTTATTCGATTTCTGCTTATTAAATTACCAAAATTGAACTAACTATGATCTTATTTAACATTATTTGTGACTGGGTACTGAATATAAATTTAATGGAGTAATAACAAAAATTATTAATTATAAATTTGTCTATTGTTTCTTTTAACTTAATTACCATTAACCATTAATATCGACACTTGTTTATTTTATAAAATTTAAAAAAAATTAAAATAAGGAAAAAAAAGTTTGAATGTCACTGGTGTGCAGTTATATTAAAACTGGTGTAACAGTTTCAAGTTATCAAGTTAGAAATACTCATGAGACATTTAGGTATAGAAAAAATATATGAATATATTAAAAACACGTATTGGTTTCCAAACTTGAAGGATTATATAAAAGAATACATTCAAAATTGTCTAAAATGTATTACTTAAAATACAAAGTCAGGAAGGTGATTTGCACTCCATTCCAAAAGGTACCGTTCCGTTTGAAACGATACATATTGATTATTATGGGCCGTTAGAAATTAAACAAAATAAAAAGAAATATATTTTAGTACTCATAGACGCTTTTACCAAATTTACAAAGTTATTTGCTACTAACTCTCAAAGTTCTAATAGAATTAAGATACTTGAAATGTACTTTAGGCAGTACAGTAGGCCCACAAGGTTAATTAGTGATCGTGCCACCTAACGTAAGGGAATATCTTATACAATGTTGTATTAGTTGATTAAGTTTAATCTCTTGAACAAATTCGTAATGACGCTGCTGTAAATAATACAAAGAATCAAAACTATAATAAATTTTAATAAAAAAATAAAAGAAGCGAAAGTTTATGTCGAAGGCGATTTAGTTATGATTTCCAATGTCTATACGACTGTCGGTGTAAATAAAAAATTGATACTGAAATATTATGGCCTTAACAGGTCAATAAAGTGATCGATAATGAACGATAACTCTTGAAAGATCTGGAGGATTTTCATCTTACTCAAAAGCCATTTGAAGGAATTTTTGTTGCTTCTCGTATTCGATCTTGAATTTCCACTCAAACAAATTTTTAAATTAAAAAAAAGCCCTCGTATTAAAACATGAATAATTAATTTGAATGTATTATAAAATGATAATTAAGTAGGGTTTGTATATGTATTTATGATGATAAAGTTTATAAGAAAAAAATAAAAATAAATTTTATAAGCAAATATAATTTTAAATTTGCTTCTATAAAGAAGCCTAAGAGATTGCCCATATCTGTACAAATCTACACTATAAAAACACATTTCATAATATATAAATGTGTTGGATGTAAAGAAAACAAAAGGCATAAAACAATAAATTTGCATGTTGAAATAAGAGTAAGTAAACTAGTAAATATAATATATTATTATGTCAAGTAGAACGAGTAGAAAATAGTGATGTTTTCTTCGCTATCTTTAAAACTTCTGATAATATTGATATCAGTTTCTTTTTAGCTATTATAAGTTGAAAGTGCATTTTTAGTGTAATAATTACTGGAAATTAAGTACATTTTACATACATATATATGTAATAAATGGTACTTTTTCATATCACACGGTTTTATGAAAACCTAGCTTTTGGCACTATTTTAATAATTTAATAATTTAGTGATATTATAATATGCCAAATGTAGAAAATGCCAACACTGATTTACACTGTTACAGAAAATATTGTTAGCTGTGGTCCATCATAACTTTTATAACAGACTTTTTTTAAAACAAAAAAAGTCGACCGATTTTAAATAACTGCATTTGCGAATTTTTTTCTAAGCATATTTTAAACAAATTTTATAATTCACACAAAAAATAAATATTCACACAATCATACATATTTTTATAAAATTTACTAATTTACTTTTTTCTACATAAATAACACAAAAAAAAATTGAGTATTGATTGACGGACAATGAATACTGAAAGAAAAAAAAACAAAAATAAAAGTCCAATCACTGCTGGTTATATACAGGCAATCGCGTAGAGAGAGAATTCAAAAAATAAGATCCAAATTTTGGCAATTTAGTATGAAAAAATAGAGTTTTTCAACTGAAATTTAAAGGATCTTATTGTTCTGCAGTAGAAAATAATAAGTGATATTATTTTTATAAAATTTGGAATATTTTCTATTAATACCGAAAACCATTTTAAAAAATTTAAATTCAAAATTGAGTTTTAAAAAAACTCTACTGAAATTGAAAAATACACACCCACTTCGATTAGAGTGCTTAAGCGCACTACAGTCTACACTCTACACTAAACTAAAAAATAAAAAAACCGAAGTCATATATTTAATTTTTATATGAACTGAATAAAACCCAAAAGAAAAAGAATGCTAGAAGATAGACAAATATTATTTTACGAACATTATTATCAGGTTACGGGTGTACTTCGTTCAAACTTCAAAATTTTCTACAAGATTGCCTGGTACCTATATAAATTATAAATATAACCAGCAGTGGTCCAATAGTTTGCTACATTACAGAATTAATTAGAGACATTTTTAAGAAAAGAATAAAATTCTATATACCTACTATAATTACGGAATGAGAATTCGCCTTTAAAATTTTGAAATGAGAATTCGCCTAAAAAATAAAAGAATATTATATTAACAAATGCTAAATTGTTAATATTGCTATCGTATTATAACATTACAGAATTAATTTACAGAAATTAGTTGAGAAAAAAAATGTATATTGTTATACGGAAATATAGTATATATCTTATTTACGTACATACATATTAAATTATGTAATCAAACAAAATTGATTAAAAAAGCTATAACTTAACAAACATTTATCCGATATATATGGTTGTATATCTTAATAAAAAAAATCAGCTGTCTCCACCACAGGACCGACCCCCACTACACGAAAAGTACAATGCCAAAATTTATAGATTTTTTACATAATAATTTATATCAAAGCAAAATAGGTAACTTCTAATAATTTAATATTTTGTTTTATTCAATAACAATAATAAGCAATGAAATCGTAAAAATATATGTGTATTCATTCATACATCCATTTATATTATTATGTAATGTATCTACATGATTTTTTTTTCATTCAAAAATATTAGAAGTAAAAAAAATAATAAAAACTGCAAACAAAAACAAAACAAACATAAAATTAATATTGAATCTGCTATTAAAAATGTTACCGTTTTAATTTCATGTCATCAACAAAAGAATAATATCTATGCATAGATATAAGCACATAATGTATTATACAAATTTTTAGAGATATAAAAAAAAACGAAAAAAATTGTTCATATATTATGTAAATTCGTATGGAGTGTTATGTATGAAATTTGGACTTTAAAAAATTAAGTAAAAGTTAAAGTTAGTCGGATCAAAAAATGTTCTATGGCAAAGTTGTTGCTCTTTACTTGTGTAAAAACTTTTTCTTAATAATTTTTCTCATCAAATTTTTTTGTTACGAAATATTCGTAATAAACTTAAAAAGTACACTAGTAAACTACTACTACTTACGGTTGTCCGATTTGCACCAAAAGCTTATCAATCTGAGATATTTACGTCAAAACCTGAAATATGAAATTGCAAAAAATTCCCCTTAGTCGTTTAAGCTGTACACGTGCCCACAGACATACCCACACACACACACCCACAGGAAGACATTATGCTAAAAAAAATTTTACAGTCTTCTCCACACCGGAGTAGTGCATATTTGCAAAAATATGTTGAGATAAATTTTTTTCAATAAACTTCCATCGTAACAATATAATTTAGAAAATTACATAAAAATTTGCAATAAAAAATTTATTTTCTACTTTTTAGTTCAAAAAAAGCTGTTTTAAAAATTTTTTTTTTATTAATTTAATTTAAATATTATTCTTATTATTATTAATTTATTTTTAATATTATTCTAATTATATTATTAATAAACATTTTAGTTGTTTTCATAACCCAACTATAGGTACAAGAATTATTATTGTAAAAGTATAAAATATGAAAAAATGTGTATATACCTATTAACTAATATAAATTTAAAGTTATTTTCATTCCCTTTAAAATATATATTCTTTTTAATCAATCTTTCAATATTTTAAAAATTCAAACTACAATCTATTTAGTTTAATATCAGATCATCAATCTATTTATTTATTATCAGAATATAATGAGACAATCAAAAAGTTTATCAAACACTAATATGTTCAAAATTTTTGCAACTTCTTTAGTAATACTTTTAAAACCAGACATTTCAATTATTGTTCTAATAGCGGTACTCACTGTTCTACTAAATATTTATGTTGCTAATTTAACTCTAATTATTTCAAAAGTATGCGGCTTATGTTATCTAGTTAATTTGGTAAAGGGGGCCTCGATGGCCTAGTGGGTAAGAGCGTGTAAAATATGCTGTAAACACCGAGGGAGTATGGGTTCGAATCCCACACATATCGTAAGAGTTACTCCCCCATACGATATTTACAGCGACGCCTGAATAGGAAAGGCTGTGTAATTTCCTGTCCACATTTATGTGGCAGAGAAATGCATTAAAAGAAAAAAAAATGAAAAATATATTTAAAAAACAAACATTTTTTTTTATATTCTTTGTTATTAAAACGTTTGTATTCCAGAATATTTATATAATATGTGTAAATGTACATATGTATATATATATGAAATTCTGAATTGGAGGGAATTTAAAGTTGAATTCAAATCAGGGTTTCAATAATTAAATTAGAGGGAGTTTGGAGCGGCAGCCCTCATTCACTAAAAATCGTTATTGTTTAAAAAAAAATTTTAAAATCTAATTTTTTTTATGGAGTAGGTATATTGTGTATCACAGTTGGATTCAAAAGTCCAACTTTCCACTTTCCCCTTAATATTTATGTATATGTTTTTGCAAAATTATGAATTAGGAGACATTTTAGAGGTGGATTCAAAATCAGGATTGCCGCTTTTTCCAGAATATGTATATATATATACATATGTATATGCCAGATTCCAAATTTGGAGGGATTCTAGATTCAAAAGCAGGATTATACGCCTTTTCCAGAAAACTTTTAATATACATACATATGTACACGTGCGATTATGAATTAGGGGAGATTTTAGAGTGAGATTCAAAATCAGGGTTATTCGCTTTTTACAGAATATTATAAACTAGCAGAGTACCCGGCGTTGCCCGGAGTATTTTATTGGCTTTATGAAATAAAAATTATTAACTTTTGTTTCTGCGTTAATATAATTTAATTAGTATAGTTAGCTTATTACTATGCATTTACAGATGCTGGTAGTTTATATTCTATTTTTTATTAGATTTAGTTAAATTGAATAAACAGAGCCAAGAATTAGAGACAATTCTTCTACAAAAAATTTTTAAAGGAATTAATAATCTATTGAGTACACAATTACGGCGAAGTGAATTTCCACAATATATTCTTTAATACCGAGACATAAAATCGTATTTCAATTATGACCATAATGTAGTACATTTTTTTTCGTAAGTAATGTAAACTTCATGTTTTTGTGAATTATCCTTTTAAGCACATTTTGAAAAATTTGATAAGTTCGCTCTGTCCCTCCGTCTGTTAAAACTTATATACTGTTTAATAAAGAGCAATGAAATATTAACTATGCGTAGGTTTCTTAAAAGAGTAATGTTGTAGAACAACTTTTTTATGTACCCTCACCGTTGGAGATCCTACAGCACCGACAACTCTTCAAATTTTGAAAAAACTTCTTTTTAAATGCGTACATTTCAGATTCTGTTTAACATATTTTCAATATAAAAAATACATGATTGTTTTTTACCTTTATAAATCAACCAGAATTTTTTTTTCGTTTAGTTTTTCTAATTATGTTTCTTAATTGATTGACTAAAAATATGTGTAAAAATTGTATATGGATAAGAATGTAAGGTTTTCTGTTCTTTAAATATGTATGTACTCATTTTTGATTAAATGATGTACAGAAATGTGAATATGTTTTCCAATTTAATTGATTAAGTTTATAGTATTTTTAAATATACGGATATTATACATACTATATGTACATATTTGTATGATATTTTATGGGAAATATGTTATACACATGCATCTTATATAGGTAGACCACATTTAAAGACCACATGTAAGTAGTAATGCATTTGTGAATGATGACATGATGATTGTCTAATGTAGGAGATTGTTTCTGTTTTTTAACAATGGCCGAAAACGTTATGTTGTTAAGACTTAAACACAGTATTCTTAAGATACTTAATAAGGTTACTTTAATTACTGTTCTATATTAGAAATTTGCATTGAAAGGTTTTTATGGAATATTAGAAACAGTATAGATAAAAGTAAAGGATGTTGGAAATATCTTTTTAATAATAATAACAATACACAAAATTAGGCAAAATATTATTAATAAGTGCTCGTGCGGAAATGGGTTAACAAACGTTAACAAACATTTTGTCACAGGCTTAATTTAGAACCATAAATTCATCCTGCCAAATTAGACAGAAATTAGAAACAAAATTTTTTTTTTGACAGTCTATCGTGTCGAAATGTGTTAATGTATCACAACAAAATTTATTGAATGAGTTTGTCTGCCAAAGTGCAATACTTGTTCAAATTTTCAAATCGTTTAAGCACAACAAAACAAAACAACAAAAAATGAGAATTTCACGCCCTGAAGCCTGATGGGTTAATGTATCGGAACCAAATCAACTCAGAAAGCTTTTGTTATAAAGACCTACACTTTTGTAAATTTTCAACTCAATTGGTAAAACCGTTCAAGTGCGACAGCGAAGAAATTAAAAAATGTTATTGAGCCCTGGTGCCGAAACGGGTTAATGGATCGTAATCAAATCACCTCAGTGAGCTCCTGTGGTAAAGAGCTACACTTTTGTAAATTTTCAATTCAATTGGCAAAACCGTTTAAGCGCGACAACAAAGAAATTGAAAAATTTCATTGAGTCTTGGTGCCAAAACGGATTAATGGATCGTAACCAGATCAACTCAGTGAGCTCCTGTGGTAAAGAGCTACACTTTTGTACATTTTTAATTCAATTGGCAAAACCGTTTAAGCGTGACAACAAAGAAATTTTTTAATAAAAATTTTGGTTTAGGAGTTTTTTTGTTTAGCTTTTTTGATAAAATGTTTTACATAATAGGTACTAATTTTTCATAATAGATACATATACTTTGATTCTGATTATTTGAATAATAAAAATTAACTAGTATTCGCCTGCGCCTCGAAATTCGAGGTGTTTTAATTAGCAATTACCATACAATATATACAGTATAGTTTCTTTATGATTTTATTTAAAATGTAAAAATACAATTTTCAATAATTAAAGCCTTTATGAATTTAAAATTTCTTTGTAAATAATATTTTTTGTAAAAACACGATTATTATTATCTTTTAGAAGTTGCCCTTGATTTATTGAGTATTGGAAACTCAATATATACCTATTATATATGTATATATTATAAGAAGCCTAAGATGATAAATCATTGAGTAAAAGGGTTTTAAATGTCTATCAATACAGATTAAATATTATTATGATATTATGATATGTAAGAATTTATTTCGTTTAAAATATAAAAAAAAAAAAACAAAAAAAAAAACAGAACTGAATCGAACTTGCAAAATCAAAAAGCAACTATTAATAACCCCACACTCTACCACTGTACTAAACACTAAACTAAAACTTTAATCTTTATAATCAGTTATATTGTGAAATTCCTACTCCTACCAGACAACCAATATTTTAAAATTTTTAATCGAAAAGAAAAATAAAACAAAAATTTAACGGAATCCAAGACCGTCTTTTTTAAAAATGTTTAATATAGGTATAGATTATACATATTATATGATACATATGTATATACTTTACATGGGTTTTTTATAAAAATGGAAAATTATTAATGAAAATTAGAAAATTTTGGAAAAATATTAATTTTGTAAGATGGCTATACTGAATATTTATCATTTAAAAAGAAAAAAATGAAAGTTGGTTGGTAAATCATTGAGTAAAATGGTTTTAAATGTCTGTCATTTACAGATTAAATATTATGATATGCAAGAATTTATTTCATATAAAATATTGGAAATATAAAAAAAAAAAAAAAATAGAATAGAATCGAACTTGTGAACTGAACACTTCTCAAGTTTAAGAAGCGCCCACTCTACCACTGCACCAAACTCCCCACTGAAGTATTGACGTTTATATTCAATTTTATTGTGAAATTTCTATTTCCCACCATGCAAAATATATTTTAAAATTTTTTTTATGTTTTTAGAAAAAAAACAAAAAGCAAAAACAACAAAACAAAATTTAAAATTCAACGGAATAAAAGAGCGTCGTTTTTGAATATGTATATTATAGGTATAGATTATAGATATTATATGATACATATGTATATACTTTACATGGGTTTTTTATAAAAATGGAAAATTATTAATGAAAATTAGAAAATTTTGGAAAAATATTAATTTTGTAAGATGGCTATACTGAATATTTATCATTTAAAAAGAAAAAAATGAAAGTTGGTTGGTAAATCATTGAGTAAAATGGTTTTAAATGTCTGTCATTTACAGATTAAATATTATGATATCAAAAATAAAGTTTGCAAAATAGAATAGAAAATAAAGATTAAGAAAATAATGTAATTGGAATTTTTATTTGATTTTTCAGATTCATAATGAGTAATTACATACATATTATTTATTCTATTGTGGTTTTAATACCTAGGCAAATTTTCTATTATTTTTTTCATTGATAAATTAATATTATCAATGATAATCAATGATAATCTGCGTAATACAGTGATTATTTTTTTACTTTCACTTTAGTAATACATATTAATGCTCTGAAATGGATATTGAATAAGACTAAAAATATGTAGTTGTAACAACAGCTGTAAGCTTTTCTGTTCTTTAAATATGTGTGTAATATGTACTGATTTTTGATTAAATAGGTATACTGTATTGAATGGAGAATAATATACGTTAGATTATAGATATAGTACCTATGCACTTATATTAATGATATTTTTTCTAAAATACATTATACACATACCACATAAGTATACCTCATGTTTACATTGCATTATTGACTGATGGATATGATGATAATTTAATAATCTTATGAGAGGAGATTATATTGCAGTTTTTTAATAACTGCCCAAAATGTTATGTTATTAAAGCTCAAAAGCATTATTCTTAAGATAGGTACCTACTTAATCAGGTTATTTTGATCACTATTAGATTTTAGAAATTTACATTGAAAGCGTTTTATGAAATAACAAAAAAAAATATACATAGATAAAAGTAAAGAATTTTGAAAATATCTTTAATAATAATAACATTTCAAAAAATTAACCACTCAATACTTACCAAAAATTAGGTATTGAAAAAATAATAGTTTAGACTTTAGACACTCGAAATGGACTAACAAAACTTAAAAAAAATTGGTCGCAGGACTTTTGTAAATTTTCAACTCAATTGGTCGAACCACTTAAACGCGACAACAAAGAAATTAAAAAACTTCATTGAGTCCTAGTGCCGAAACGGGTTAGTGGGTTGTAACCAAATCAACTCAGTGAGCTTTGGTGGTAAAGAGCTACACTTTTCTAAATTTTCAACTAAATTAGTCAAGCCGTTTAGGCGCGACAACAAAGAAAATAAAAAATTTCATTGAACCCTGCTGCCGAAATGGGTTAATGAATCATAACCAAATCAACTTAGTGAGAGTCCATGGTAAAGAGCTACACTTCCGTAAATTTTCAACTAAATTAGTCAAGCCGTTTAGGCGCGACAATAAAGAAATTAAAAAACTTCATTGAGCTCTGGTGCCGAAACGGATTAATGAATCATAACCAAATCAACTTAGTGAGATTCCATGGTAAAAAGTCACACTTCTGTAAATTTACAACTAAATTAGTCAAGCCGTTCAGGCGCGACAACAAAGAAATTAAAAAACTTCATTGAGACCTGGTGCCGTAACGGGTTAATGGATCATAACCAAATTAACTTAGTGGACTTTTAGGCTACAGAGCAACAGTTTTGCAAGTTTTCAAATCAATTGATTGAACCGTTTAAGCAGGACAACAAAAACATTTAATGAACTTCGTTCGGCTCTCGTGCCCAAACGGGTTACCGGATCTTCATAAAAATTTGTCACAGGCTTTTTTTTCAGACCATAAAACCACCATACAAAATTGGACATAAATCGGAAACAAAAAATTTTTTGGAAGCCCGCCGGACCGAATCCGGGTAACATATTGAATCCAAATTTCTTCGGTACCCGTCCAATGATAAGAAGAATATTTGTCCAAATTTTCAACTCAATCGATCAAACCGTTTAGGCAGGACAACGAAAAAACGAAACGGCTTTAAATGGCTCTCCGGCCGCATTAGGTTAATGAACCGAAACGCGATATAGCCTATAACACTTTCCGGGGTTGTAGGAACGTCCCTGCAAAATTTGGTTGCAATCGGACTGGTGGTTTTTACGTGAAAAGGGCACAAACAAACAAACAAACAGAATTTCTTTCTTATTTATTAGACTAGCAGAGTACCCGGCGTTGCCCGGAGTATTTTATTGGCTTTATGAAATAAAAATTATTAACTTTTGTTTCTGCGTTAATATAATTAACTTATTACCATGCATTTACAGATGCTGGTAGTTTATATTATATTTTTTATTAGATTTAGTTAAATTGAATAAACAGAGTCAAGAATTAGAGACAATTCTTCTACAAAAAATTTTTAAAGGAATCAATAATCTATTGAGTACACAATTACGGCGAAGTGAATCTCCACAGTATATTCGTTAATACCGAAACATAAAATTGCATTTCAATTATAAAAGACCATAATGTAATACATTTTTTTTTGTAAATAATGTCATTTCATGCTTTTGTGAATTATCCTTTTAAGCACATTTTGAAAAATTTGCTATTAGGTTCGCTCTATCCCTCCGTCTGTTTACAAAACTTATATATTCGTTAAAAATACCGAAAAATAAAATCGTATTTAAATTATAAAAGACCATAATGTAATAAATTTTTTTTTGTAAGTAATGTCACTTCATGTTTTGGAGAATTATCCTTTTAACCACATTTTGAAAAGTTTGTTATTAAGTTCGCTCTGTCCCTCCGTCTGTTAAAACTTATATATTATTGTTTAATAAAGAGCATTGAAATATTAACTATGCATAGGTCTCTTAAAAGAGTAATGTTGTAGAACAACTTTTTTATGTACCCTCACCGTTAGAAATTCTACAGCACCGACAACTCTTCAAATTTTGAAAAAACTTCTTTTTAAATGCATACATCTCAGGTTCTGTTTATTACTATTTTTAATATAAAAACGAGGAAGAATACAGTTGCCTTTGTCAACTCTTAGATACCCGTACGAACCGTTAGTATGTTCACAGCCTGTCACTCTGTTCATAATATTATGTTTTTAATATTTTAGTATTTTAAAATAATTTGGGTGAATTTTATAATTTCTAGAACTATGGGTTGTACATATATTCAAACTATATGTTTATATGTACATTCTTCAAAAGCAGATTCTAACCTTTCACATTAATACTAAGCGGTAAATGTATATTAAATTTACTTAGTACAAAATAGTAAATATAATTTTAAATGTTATATTATATTATATTTAAATATTCCATTGACAGAACAATTTCTTATAAGTACAATAAAATACATATATGTATGTAAATACGACGCTATATAATATACATCTATACTCTTATCATTCATTCACTAGTGACATATACGATATCTAAATAAACATGATATTATATAAGTATGTATATATATTAATATCATATAAATAAAAATTCTTCAAGCAACCGTTATGTTGTTTATTTATTTACATTTTTATGTACTACGCATTATATCCTCAACAATTTCAAATTATCGAGTAAAACAAAATGCAAAAAATTTGTTGAAGAAATTTGTTAGAAAATTTGAAAAAATCAAGTAACACTTTCGTCAATTATAAAGTAACCCTATACTATTAAAAAAAGTTATTAACAGAAATAAGAGTATAATATTGAAGCTTTAATTTTTGTGTATTACTTCAAAAAAATTTTAACAGGTGTTCAAGTTACAGGTGTTTGAAAATAGGAAATTTTCAGTTTTTGACCCCTTACAGCTCCTAAACGGGGGGTGATACAAAAAAAATTTCTGAAATGACTCATACTTATTCTCATACTTAAGATCTAACTTCTGTCAAAATTTCAAGTTTCCAACTTAAGCCGTTTAGAAGATAGAAGGGTTGAAGTATTTTGCAAAATTTGAGTTTGACATAACGGTAAATTAAGACACCGTATGCCACAAATATATATTTATTATATATATACTTTTAAAGCTAATAAAAGTAGTAATCGTTTGGCGTTTTCAAAATGAAGATATACCTTATACAACTTGTGCTATAACAATTTAAATATAGAGCTTTTTTGAACCTTTGGGGAGCTGTAGCTCCGTAACGGGTGGGGCTACAAAAAAAAGTTATTAAAAATAAAATGAATATTTTTATGAGATCTATCAGTTGTTAAAATTTCATAGCTCTATTGCAAAAAAAATGTGGGGATCTAAAAGCTAGGTGTTCGAGAGCTATCCTAAGGCTTGGTCTAAACTCAACCAAAAAAAATAGGGAACCTACAAATTACTCCTAGAATATTTTGTGTAAATTGCAAGATTCTAGCTTTCTTAGTTTTTGAGTTAGCGTGCTGACGGACGGACGGACGGACATGGCTCAAAAGTCTTGGAATTTTTTTCTGATCCGATCTATACCTTTGAAGGTATATCTAGCTCGCTTATTTCGAGGTGTTACAAACGGAGGAGTAATTTTATTATACCCGATCCTATCGTACGGGTATAACTACATGATTGTGTTTTAGCTTTATAAATCTACCAGAATTTTTTTACGTTTACTTTTTCTAATTATGTTTTCAAATTGATTGGCTAAAAATATATGTAAAATTTGTATATGGATAAGAATGTAAGGTTTTCTGTTCTTTAAATATGTATGTACTCATTTTTGATTAAATACTATACAGAAATGTGAAAATGTTTTCTAATTTAATTGATTATGTTTATAGTATTTTTAAATATACGCACATTATACATACATATTTCAATGATATTTTATGGGAAATATGTTATACACATGTATCTTATATAGGTAGACAACATGTAAGTGATGTATTTCTGAATGATAACATGATGATTGTCGTATGTAGGAGATTGTTTCGGTTTTTTAACTGCCAAAAATATTATGTTGTTAAGACTTAAACACAGTATTCTTAAGATACTTAATAAGGTTAGTTTAATTACTGTTCTATATTAGAAATTTGCATTGGAAGGTTTTTATGGAATATTAGAAACATATAGATAAAAGTAAAGAGTGTTGGAAATATCTTTTTAATAATAATAACAATACACAAAATTAGGCAAAATATTATGAATAAGTGCTCGTGCGGCAATGGGTTAACAAACGTTAGCAAACATTTTTTCAACGGCTTAATTTAGAACCATAAATTCATCCTGCCAAATTAGACAGAAATTAGAAACAAAATTTTTTTTTACAGTCTATCGTGTCGAAATGTGTTAATGTATCACAACAAAATTTATTGAATGAGTTTGTGTGGAAAGTGCAATACTTGTGCAAATTTTCAATTGGTCAAATCGTTTAAGCACAACAAAACAAAACAACAAAAAATGAGAATTTCATGGCCTGAAGCCTGATGGGTTAATGTATCGGAACCAAATCAACTCAGAAAGCTTTTGTTATAAAGACCTACACTTTTGTAAATTTTCAACTCAATTGGTAAAACCGTTTAAGTGCGACAACAAAGAAATTAAAAAATTTTATTGGGCCCTGGTGCCGAAACGGGTTAATGGATCGTAATCAAATCACCTCAGTGAGCTCCTGTGGTAAAGAGCTACACTTTTGTAAATTTTCAATTCAATTGGCACAACCGTTTAAGCGCGACAACAAAGAAATTGAAAAACTTCATTGAGTCCTGGTGCCGAAACGGGTTAATGGATCGTACCCAAATCAACTCAGTGAGCTCCTGTAGCAAAGAGCTACACTATTGTAAATTTTCAACTCAATTGGTCAAACCGTTTAAGCAGGACAACAGAATATTTAATGAACTTCGTTCGGCTCTCCTGCTCAAACGGGTTACCTGATCTTCATAAAAACTTGTCACAGGCTGTTTTTCAGACCATGAAACCACCATACAAAATTGGACATAAATCGGACATAAAAAAATTTTTGGAAGCCCGCCGGGCCGAATCCGGGTAACATATTGAATCCAAATTTCTTCGGTACCCGTTTAATGATAAAAAGAATATTTATCCAAATTTTCAACTCAATCGATCAAACCGTTTCGGCAGGACAACGAAAAAACGAAACGGCTTTAAATGGCTCTCCGGCCGCATTAGGTTAATGAACCGAAACGCGATATAGCCTATAACACTTTCCGGGGTCGTAGGAACGTTCCTGCAAAATTTCGTTGCAATCGGACTGGTGGTTTTTACGTGAAAAGGGCACAAACAAACAAACAGAATTTCTTCCTTATTTATTAGATACTAGCAGAGTACCCGGCGTTGCCCGGAGTACTTTATTGGCTTTATGAAATAAAAATTAATAACTTTTGTTTCTGCGTTAATATAATTTAATTAATATAGTTAACTTATTACTATGCATTTACAGATTTATGGTAGTTTATATGCATTTATATTTGTATTTATGCATTTATGGTAGTTTATATTCTATTTTTTATTAGATTTAGTTAAATTGAATAAACAGAGCCAAGAATTAGAAACAATTCTTCTACAAAATTTTTTTAAAGGAATCAATAATCTATTGCGTACACAATGACGGCGAAGTGAATTTCAATTATGACCATAATGTAGTACATTTGTTTTCGTAAGTAATGTCACTTCATGTTAATTATCCTTTTAAGCACATTTTGAAAAATTTGCTATTAGGTTCGCTCTGTCCCTCCGTCTGTTTTCCAAACTTATATATTCGTTAATATGCGTTAATACCGAAACATGAAATCGTATTTATATTATAAAAGGCCATAATGTAATCAATTTTTTTTTGTAAGTAATGTCACTTCATGTTTTGGTGAATTATCCTTTTAAGCACATTTTGAAAAATTTGTTCTTAAGTTCGCTCTGTCCCTCCGTCTGTTAAAACTTATATACTGTTTAATAAAGAGCAATGAAATATTAACTACGCATAGGCCTTTTAAAAGAGTAATGTTGTAGAACAACTTTTTTATGTACCCTCACCGTTGAAGATCCTACAGCACCGACAGCTCTTTTGTACAAACTTCTTTTTAAATGCGTACATTTCAGATTCTGTTTAACAAATTTTCAATATACAATATACATGATTGATTTTTACTTTTATAAATCAACCAGAATTTTTGTACTTTTAGTTTTTCTAATTATGTTTCCAAATTGATTGGCTAAAAATATGTGTAAAAATTGTATATGGATAAGAATGTAAGGTTTTCTGTTCTTTAAATATGTATGTACTCATTTTTGATTAAATGATGTACAGAAATGTGAATATGTTTTCTAATTTAATTGATTAAGTTTATAGTATTTTTAAATATACCGATATTATACATACTATATGTACATATTTCAATGATATTTTATGGGAAACATGTTATACACATGCATCTTATGTAGGAAGACCACATATAAAGACCACATTTAAGTAATGCATTTCTGAATGATGACATGATGATTGTCTAATGTAGGAGATTGCTTCTGTTTTTTAACATGAAAATGTTATGTTGTTAAGACTTAAAAACAGTATTCTTAAGATACTTAATAAGGTTACTTTAATTACTGTTCTATATTAGAAATTTGCATTGAAAGGTTTTTATGGAATATTAAAAACAGTATAGATAAAAGTAAAGAGTGTTGGAAATATCTTTTTAATAATAATAACAATACACAAAATTAGGCAAAATATTATTAATAAGTGCTCGTGCGGAAATGGATTAATAAACGTTAACAAACATTTTGTTACAGCCTTTATTTAGAACCATAAATTCATCCTGCCAAATTAGACCGAAATTAGAAACAAAATTTTTTTTTGACAGTCTATCGTGTCGAAATGTGTTAAGGTATCACAACAAAATTTATTGAATGAGTTTGTGTGCCAAAGTTCAATACTTGTGCAAGTTTTCAATTGGTCAAATCGTTTAAGCACAACAACAAAAAATGAGACACTTCATGGCCTGAAGCCTGATGGGTTAATGTATCGTAACCAAATCAACTCAGAAAGCTTTGGTTATAAAGACCTACACTTTTGTAAATTTTCAACTCAATTGGTAAAACCGTTTAAGTGCGACAACAAAGAAATTAAAAATTTTTATTGAGCCCTGGTGCCGAAACGGGTTAATGGATCGTAACCAAATCTCCTCAGTGAGCTCCTGTGGTAAAGAGCTACACTTTTGTAAATTTTCAAATCAATTGGCAAAACCGTTTAAGCGCGACAACAAAGAAATTGAAAAACTTCATTGAGTCTTGGTGCCGAAACGGGTTAATGGATCGTAACCAAATCAACTCAGTGAGCTCCTGCGGTAAAGAGCTACACTTTGATAAATTCTTAACTCAATTGGCCAAACAGTTTAAGTGCGACAACTAAGTAAATTACAAAACTTTACTGACCGCTGGTGCCGAAACGGGTTAATGGATCGAAACCAAATCAACTCAGTGAGCTCCTGTGGTAAAGAGCTACACTATTGTAAATTTTCAACCCAATTGGTCAAACCGTTTTAGCAGGACAACAGAAACATTTAATGAACTTTGTTCGGCTCTCGTGCCCAAACGGGTTACCAGATCTTCATAAAAATTTGTCACAGACTTTTTTTCAGACAATAAAACCACCATATAAAATTGGACATAAATCGGAAATAAAAATTTTTTTGGAAGCCCGCCGGGCCGAATCCGGGCAACATATTGAATCCAAATTTCTTCGGTACCCGTCCAATGATAAGAAGAATATTTGTTCAAATTTTCAACTCAATCGATCAAACCGTTTAGGCAGGACAACGAAAAAACGAAACAGCTTTAAATGGCTCTCGGGCTGCAATGGGTTAATGAACCGAAACGCGATATAGCCTATAACACTTTCCGGGGTCGTATGAACGTTCCTGTAAAATTTGGTTGCAATCGGACTGGTGGTTTTTACGTGAAAAGGGCACAAACAAACAAACAGAATTTCTTCCTTATTTATTAGATGTTGTAATGTATATACGAGATTCTCAATTAGGAGGGATTTTAGAGTTGAATTCAAAACCAGGGTATTCCCCTTTTCCAGAATATTTATATATATGTATCTACATGCGGAATTCCGTATTAGTAGAGACTTTAGAGTAAGTTACAAAATCAGAGTTATACGTCCTTTAAAGAATAGGTATACAATCGTCTTAATTTGTCTTCTCTCCACCTTTCTAAAATGGGGTCGATTGTTTTACTAACAGTTATCTGTTAACTGTACTACTTCTTTTTGAACAAATAAGCTTTCATTTTTAAAAAGGTGATAAAGCCATACGCGAAAAAAAATGGCTTTATGGCTTTATTTCTCATTCAAAACCGAAATAAGGCCATTATGGCTTTATTACATATTGCTTTATTTCATGGCATCTAGAAAAGAATATATAAATAAAAAAAAATAATGTCTAAACGTTTTAAAAAAAGCCATATTTAATTCAATTTACTAATGTTTATTTTACCCAGTTTATTATTTTTGTTTTATTCAATTTTTAAAAGTTGTAAAAAACCCCTTTATATTTCTTCTCGCCTTAAACTTATTTCTATTTTTTAACATATATATATATATATATCTATATATTTTATACAGATAACACAATATTTTTAATTTAACTTTCCATAATTTTTTTCTTTTTAAGTAAATATCCTATATACAAAATGGAAAATCTAGATAAATTAGAGATTATCCCGAAAACAAAAAAAAATTAAATTTATTTTTTAGTTTTCTTTTTGTATATACATCATATATACATGTATCCATTATTTTATTTATATATACATAAGTATATAAATATCTACATATTTGTGTATTCATTAATAATTCAAAAAATTAATTTGGGGTTAGTTAAAAATGAATGACCAGACGGGGAAGGAACAACCCCCTTCTGATCAAAAACAATGACATATTTATTTTTTTTTTCAATATTTGAATAGGTGTTTGTTTGGTTCTGTTTTTTTTTTGTATTATTAGTTAAATAATAATTTTTTATTATTTGCGTTGTGATGGTTATAATTTAGTATATAAGTCATACTGTAATAAACTTATTTTATTTCCACGAATTTATATTTTTTTATTGCAGAAGTTTTTATATTATGCAAAAATACATAACGATAAATAAATATTTAAATAAAATAACGATTAAAAACAAAAATTGAAAATAATGTAAAAAAGATAAAATAAAATGTTTTCAAATAGAAATTAATTTAAAATAATAAATTCAGTTTTATTATTTTAGTTTTCTTAAATTGTTAAAACATTATGTACAGTTTATTGCAAAATTTTATGCCACAATCGTATACTGTTTATTTTTTTCGAATAAAATACATATATATATATATTAAATGAAAATATTTCTGATTTCGTTTTATGTTAAAATCTATGTTAAGCAGAATTTGAAAATTGTAATTTCAATAAGAATTTATTATTTTTTAAAAATTAATAAACAATTATATACTATATTAAATAATTACAATAAACTACCAGATTAATGAACCTGTTATATATATATATTATTGTTATATAAATAGTTTTTTAAATGAGTTGGGTATAAAAGGCCTAAGACAAAATTCTCTATCACAGAAGTTCACGCGTGATAAAGGCCGTATATAAAATCCACCAATATACAAAATATTCTATACGACGAAACCCATTTGAAAAAAGTTGGCAATTTTTTTTTCTAAGTTTTGGTTTAAAATACAAAAATTAAATTTCAGTTAAAATTAGATTCAATTTAAAACGTGTTATTTTATTTTTTATTTAGGTATTACGGTATAATATCATGGTAATACTTTCTTCAAATATTTTTAATAAGTATATATTTATTAACTTCAATATTGTTTTCTTATCGACATCATCCCTCCTAATTCAGAATTTCGCATACATATGATCATAATTATTTTTAAATAAGGGAATACACTTTGATTTTGAATCCAACTCTAAAATCCCTCCTAATTCAGTATATCGCATATACATAATAGAAAAGAGTATGTTACCCTAGGGTATTTGTAAAAAGGGTGAAACGTACCGCGCTCCCTATTTGTATTGTAGGATATATATTGTAATTTACTCCATATTTGTATTGTGTATGTATCTATCCTATAGTAATGATATTCCTAGGAGTAGGCTTGCTATTAAAATACACATAATTTTTTTTTAATATTGCAGCCAATATTTACAATAATTGCAATTAAGCCTTCGGAAAAATTCGGAGTTAAATATTCACATTAAATTTAATGTGTTTATATATATAGGATGTATTTATATACATATATAGGAAATTATTTGTTAGCAATGACAACTTTAAATTTTACAATAACCCAAATAATATTAAACTAAGGGGCCTCGACGGCCTAGTGAGTAAGAGCGTTTCAAATACGCTGTAAATTCCACACACGTCGTAAAAGTTATTCCCTCTTACGACATTTACAGCCACTCCTGAACAGGAAAGGCTGTGTAATTTCCTGTCCACATTTTTGTGCATTAAGAAAAAAAAAAATATTAAACTATATGATCATATTTAATTGTATGAAATTTTCTTTTATCCTTTAGATATACTTTAATTTTTCACATTAAAGTCATTTTCAAAAGTTGACAAAAAACAAGCTAAATTCATAATATTATGTATGTACTATGTGTATATTGTATATAAAAAGTAGTTTTTAAGATTTTTCTACACTGCTTTTTTTATATATCAAATAATTTTTTGTTTTTTTAATTTTTTTATTCCTTTTAATACTCTGGAATTAAAATGTTTTTTTAATTGATACTGAGAATAAATTATATTAGATAGATTTTATTTATTTAAATTAATGATAAATATTTTGTTAAATTACATTTTCTCTTTTTAATTGAAAATTAATTAAAACTTATTTTTTTTTTATATATGAATAAAAATGCAAGTAAAATCGAATTAAAATTTTATTCTTAATGAATTAGGATTTATATAGTTAAGGGGGTGCGTTCACATGTCTATAGAAAAACGATGCTATAACAAACCGAATAGAAAATTTAAAACGTGCATTGCTCTATTGAGTTATTTATATTGGATTAAAGCGTTGATTAACGATAAACGATAAGAGCATTCGTTTATGATTATAAGCATTCATAATGATTTATTAATTATTTTTTTTATAAATTAAATTTTCTTTTATTAAAATGAAAATAAATAATAAATATGCCTACATCTTTATATTTCTTTTTCTAAATACATATTCTGGAAAAACGGGTAACCTTCATCACATAACCCACTAAAAATCACTCCAAGTTCAGAATATCTCATAAACATATACATATGTAAATATTCTGAAAAGGCGTAAAACTCGGATTTTGTAACCTTCATTATTTGTTAACTACATTATTTATTTTTCATATATTTAAACATATTTCGTGGCGCTTTCGAATTATTGTCATGAGCATTACATTTTATAATTAAAAATAAAGAAAAAAAATAGCTTATATAACTCTTTAATTATGTAATATTAGTTCTAAGTTATAATAGGCATTACCAAATTTTGGTTTTGAAATATATGTACTTTTATTTTTGAAATATTTTATTTATTTTGTTTTCTATGAGGTATTAAAATTTTTGTTAATTTTTGAAAAGTTTTTTTTTGTAAATTTTGAAATAATTGAAATTCATATTTCATGTGGTGTGAGAACGGGAATAATTTATAAAATAATTTATAATATGGTTAATTGATATAAGAAAATTATTTACATTTTATTATTTATATTATTGGCATTGCATGCACTTGTTGTGTTATTGTGTTATATTTATGCACTTGTTGTGTTATTGTGTTATATTTATTTTATAATAAATTATTTATCAATAAATAATATTTTCACTTAATTTTTCTTTCCTAACTTATTTTCAAAATCAAAATTATTAATAAAATTAGTTTTGTCAACTGTTTTGTTACCTCTACTGTACCATATTAAATATTGTCTCTTTAAAAGTTCTTTCAAGGAGCTTTTATAGTGCTGCAGAAAATGGAGCCCTTTTTAAAAAAAGTATTTTTAGAGCCTTATAAGGGTTAATTTATTTCTTATAATTATGATTGTGTTATAGGAGTCTTCAAGTGTGTTATAAGAGTTTTATGAGATCTTTTTCCAATTTTTAAGAGTATTACTCTTTACAAATGCTACTTGGAGCTGGGCAATCCAAACCAAAATCTTTATAGACCACAGGGTAACTCAAATCAAAAGCTGCAAGGACAAAAGCTACAAGCTTAACAGAAACTGTATTGACACCAAATGTATGGAAAATAGTTTTGAATAATATCAAGAAAAATGAAATAAATTTTAGGTATTTTTCAATTTCAGCAGATGCATCAAATAGGGAAAACGTCAAGCTTTTTCCTCTTGTATTTACTTATTTTATTCCAAAGCAAGGTACTAAAAATAAAAGTTTAAATTTTTATGCTGATGATTATGAATCGTCTGATATCAAATAAAATAATTGATTGCCTTACTATCCAACCTAAATAAGAACGTACGACGTATAACATCTGACAAAATGTGTTCATGCCCATAGATTTTATATGAACCCTACCGAAATGCGCGACGTATAAACGCTGAATATTCGAATTTCCAATTTTGACATGACGTTTTTTTTTTGTTACATTTTTATTTTTTTTAACATAGCTTTCATATTTTAGATTGACATATGCCGGCGTTTTATTTCGGGAGACGTCAACGTATTAACGTCCGGCGTTCTTATTTAGGTAGAGAAGTTAATTATAATGGTTTGCTAATCAGCCATGTTACATCTTGTTCGGCTGACAATGCAGCGGTTAATTATGGAAAGTTCAATTCTGTTTTTCAAAAATTATGATAAATTTATGTATGTATGTATACATTTTAAAAGCGAATTCCTTTTACCACGTCATTCACAATTCTGCTAAATTTACTTATAAAACACTAACTACATATACATATATTATACACGTTATTGATACACTAGTCAATAAGATTTATTCTGAATTTAATAATTCTAATTAAATTCTAATTTTTACTAATTCTTACATTTTCTTAATTTTATGTGCGAATCAATTTTAACTTTAGAAAAATTGAATATAACTTAATTATATTATAAAATAATAATAACTGAATTACATGGTACACTCTTTGAAAATTAAACTTGAATTACGTCTAAAAGATCGCTTTTTTGGGAGCACTGTTCGAAATGGTTTAACAAAATTTAACAAACGCCTTCAAAATAAGTTTATTGCTGATGCAAGAGAAATGTATAATCGGGCTTTGACTTACTGAATGTAATATATTAAATGAATATAATAAATGAAGATCGTTTATATATGATGAAATAATTTTAATTCAAAATAGCGATTTAGAAAAAATTATAAATGAAGAACTGTTCTCCAGAACAGAACAAATATGGGTGACCCTTTTTAAAACTCTTGATTTAATTGAGCTTGAACAAATTGTTGGTAAAGTATTAAGTATACCTGTGAGCTATGCTTTTATAGAACGTATTTTTTCTATAATGGAATCAACGTGGAGAAATTATAGAAGCAGAATAAGAGTTGAGATATAAATCAGAATTGTTGATCAGTTTTCTTGTATATTTAGCACAACCTGAACAAAAGCCATTATTAAAAGCAACGAAAAATGATAAGAAATACAATTTCAGAAAATAAATAGATGTATTTTCTACATACTTAATTTTGTGACAATATTATTTAAGATTAGATTTATAATTACGAAGAAGTTGAAGTTTCTTCAAGAAAAAGCTTATTTGTTTTTATTTTGATGTTATATTTTATTTGATGATATGTTTGCAAAAGTAATTGAAAACTTAGTTTCTCAATATTTTTATTTTTTTGTTATATTTAATAATACATATTTTATTCTTAAATTAAGAATAAAGAAAAAGTTATGAAGAAACAATTTGTTTTTATTTTTATGTTTTTTTTTTAATTCTTGAAATTCTCAAGGCGAGCCCTTGTTAAATGTTGGCAACCCTAACACAGGAACAAATTCAAGTTCCACAAAATTTTGTATCACAAGCCTCGGAAACAAATTACCCTAAACAAATTTAAAATAGAAATTGTATCCATTTCATACAGAATAATAAAATATTTCATACAGAACAATTGCATACAGAATACGTAAATAAAACTAGAATATGTTTTATCTCCAGTTAGAATGGGGAATAATACTTAACGTGGAATTTTAGCTTATTTAGAGCTTACTATTTTTTAGGAATAATACTTAACGTGGAATTTTTAGCTTATTAGAGCTTATTTCTTGGAAATAAGGCCTATTAGACCTTATTGCTATAAACTTTATTGCACCCTGCCATTTTCTATATCTAACAAATAGTCTCAAAGTGATTTTATTATAAAATATTGATAAAATCACTCAACAAAAATTAAATCGCTAAAAAATTTTTTAATATAATTACGTATGTACATGTGTACCTATGTATTATTATTAAGTATATTATAGCCTAGGTACATACAGATAAAAACTGTAAATATTAAAAAAAGTCAAACAAGTTTTATAAGATCCCTTCAAATTAAAATTGCATGAATATTAAATAAATTTTTTTAACAAATCTTAAAGACCTACATTGTATGTACTGTGTATTTGTACATACGTTGTACATACTAACATATATATGTACATTACATACATTATTGTACACTACATAATATATAGGTAATAAATAACTTTTATTAAAAAAAAAGCCCTAGGGATTTAAAAGACATTATATTGAAAATTAGTTTGGTGACCTCCTAAATGATTGGTATTGCGTCACATGCTCACATATTCTCTGCAATCTACATACGCACCAAATTTGTAAATAATTAAATATGCACATACATATGTATGGATGTATGTGTGTATGAAATATTAAAAGACGAAACTACCGTACTACCTACTTATTGTTTTTCAAAAGTCACAACAAAAGATATACTTACATAGGACAAAATGATGATAAAAGAAATAATAAAACAATTAAAATTTGAATAAATTTTAAAAAATTAATTACATATTTAAAAAAAATAAAATTGCCTAAGATTTATTCCTATCTTAAAAAGAAAGTTTTGTTTTTATTCAGATGTATGTATGTAGGTATGTGCATATTATGTACATATGTTTGTATATATAGCAAATTTTACTTAATATGTGAAGGTACTTACATAATATGTATGGATAAGTAAGTATGTATTACTTATTTCTTTTTCAAGAGATGTCAGAAGATTAATGTCCAAAAAATGGTAATTATTTTAAATCCTTTTTCAAATATTTGTAGGTACCTACCTATATTTGAATGCATATTTAATTGTATAACATACTTTAACGTAAATTAAAATCCTTTTGTATATAATATACATATGTATGTATGTTTGTACATATTATAAGTATGTAGGTACAACAAACCTATGTACATAATGTTGACATTATTTAAAATTTTCCTTCAATATTGTTTCTTTAATATCTGCCCTTTTGTTACACAAAATTTATCTAACATAATAACTTCTTTTGTTGTATAATATTAATATACACAAAAGTATGAACATTTTTCAATAAATTATTTTAAGTACAAAAATATGTAAATACATAATATTATCATGTTCAACTTACATATAGTAATAAAGAAATTAACATAAAATCATAAAGTAACTATATAGTTATATATAAAGTAGTATATAGTTACTTTGTGATAAAATAACCTTTTATAAACTATTTTTTTTAAATCGAACAATAGGTAGGTAGGTACCTATAATATTTTAGTTTTTAAAAAGAAAATTACATTTTGTAATAAACTTAATTTTTTGCCAAAAAAAGTGTTTTAAAAACAAAATGTTAACAATTACCTACATTGCATTGGTATTTATATATATATATATGTATGTATTATGCAAACATGCATTAATATAAAACTTTTAAAAGTAGTAAACAATTATTCTTTAATTCAAAGAAAATAATAATTAAAATATAATAAAATAATTTAAACAAAATATTAAATATAATTATAATTGAATACTTTGTACCGAGATGGCCCACATGCTAAAGGCAAAGGCTCCTAAAAATATCGGCAGATAATCAGATATTTATATCTGGACGATATAATATGAAAAAAAAAATTATTTAATATGTAGCTATGTAGATGTAAATAATAAAAATCTTTTAGTCAAAACAATTGGCGTTCTTCGAATTTTCGTTTTGACGCAATTTTTTCTTATATGCATGTATACACATACATATGTACATATGTATTTGTACACAAAAGTATATGAACATTTTTCAATAAGTACAAAAATAGTAAATATATACATAATATTATCATGTTCAACTTGTCTTATAGTAATAAAGAAATTAACATAAAATGTACACAAATAAAACTTTAAAAGAAACCTTTTATAAATAATTTTTTTTTTAAATTGAACAATAGGTACCTACTTATATTATTTTACATTACATTATATTGATATTTATATTGTATTATACAAATATGCATACATATACAACTTTTAAAAATAGTAAACAATTCTAGCAGCGATATAGAACAATTCCAGTAGCGATATAGAATCAAGCTAAGATGAGAATCCTAGCAGTATATTAATAAAGCTAGCACAAGTTTGTAATACGGAGCTGAATTGAATCAGTGACATTAAAGATACTTACGAAGAGAAGCCATCCTCAAAAAATTCAGGTGAGCCAAATAAAATAATAATTCAATTCTATAATCTACGTAAAAAAGTGAATTTATGAAATCTATAAAGGCAAAGAAGTTATCAATGCAAGATCTTAATGGAATTGAAAGTGACAAAAATAAATTAATTTTTATAAATGAAAAATTAACAGCATACTTTAGTTATTTGCACAAGAAAGCTAGGGATCTAAAAAAAGACAATCAATTTGAATTCGCATGGATTAAGAATATCAGACTATTTATTTAATATCAGACTAGTTAAGAATATCAGACTACTTATAAAATAATAAGAATCCTACACGAATCTCAGCTCAATGTCAAATAATTCTTATGAACTGCCACTTAGTGCCCATGTAGTCACAAATATCTATAAGACTTGCGATATTAATTTAATAGAAAAAAATTCCTTAAAAATCTTATACTTAAATTCTAGAAGCCTAAAAAACAAATTAGATAACATCAAAATTTTATTGAATTCATTAAAATATACCATACATATACTAAGTATCACAGAAACTTGGATTTTGAATGACACTGAACACTGTATCAACATACCTAATTATTTATTAATATTATCCAGTAAAAAAGCGAGACGGTGGTGGTGGCGCAGCTATATTTATTCATAATAGTATTAATTATCTCAAACAAAGTTTTTATTGTGACGAATACAACAGCTTTATTAACATTAAAATTATTCACAAAAATATCACTAGTAACATTTCAGTAATTTATAGACCACCCAATAATACATCCAGCTTAATTGATAACTTTTTTGTTGAATGTGATAACCATTTAGTTAGACTAGCAACTAAAAACAAAAACATTATTGCTAATAGGTGATTTCAGTTTTGATATTAACCAAATAAAAAATACTACAAATAGAGCGACCAGCGTTACAATATTGGAAAAGAAGACAAATAAATATACTGCATCTTGGATAGATGATGAATGTGTAGAATTAATAAATAGGAAAAATTATTGGTTTAAAAAACATACAGAAAATATAAGTAATGAATATTTTAAATACAAATATTCTTACTGGTTGAATAGATTAACCTCGTTAAAAAGACAAAAAAAAAGGAATATGACAATATACAATTTGAAAAGGCTGCGGGTGAGTCTAAAAAAAACGAAGAAGAATACAGTTGCCTTTGTCAACTCTTAGATACCCGTACGAACCGTTAGTATGTTCACAGCCTGTCACTCTGCTTACAATATTATTTTTTTAATATTTTAGTATTTTAAAATAATTTGGGTGAATTTTATAATTTCTAGAACTATGGGCTGTAGATATATTCAAACTATATGTTTATACATTCTTCAAAAGCAAATTCTAACCTTCCACATAACGATTATCAATCCAAAACTTTTTCAAATATTCTATAGCACCATTTAATACTAAGCGGTAAATATATATTAAATTTACTTAGTACAAAATAATAAATATAATTTTAAATATTATACAGAATAATTTCTTATAAGTACATTAAAATACATATATGTATGTAAATACGGCGCTATATAATATACATCTATACTCTTATCATTCATTCACTAGTGACATATACGATATGTAAATAAACATGATATTATATAAGTATGTACATCAATATCATATAAATAAAAATTCTTCAAGCAACCGTTATGTTGTTTATTTATTTACATTTTTTTGTACTACGCATTATATCCTCAACAATTTCAAATTATCGAGTGAAACAAAATGCAAAAAATTTGTTGAAGAAATTTGTTAGAAAATTTGAAAAAATCAAGTAACACTTTCGTCAATTATAAAGTAACCCTATATTATTAAAAAAAGTTGTTAACAGAAATAAGAGTATGATGTTGAAGCTTTAATTTTTGTGTACTACTTCAAAAAAATTTTAACAGGTGTTCAAGTTACAGGTGTTTAAAAATAGGAAATTTTCAGTTTTTGACCCCTTATAGCTCCTAAACGGGGGGTGATACAAAAAAAATTTCTGAAATAACTCATACTTATTTTCAAAGATCTAACTTCTGTCAAAATTTCAAGTTTCCAACTTAAACCGTTTAGAAGATAGAAGGGTTAAAGTTTTGCAAAATTTGAGTTTCGCATAACGGTAAATTAAGACACCGTATGCCACAAATATATATTTATTATATATATACTTTTAAAGCTAATAAAAGTAGTAATCGTTTGGCGTTTTCAAAATGAAGATATACCTTATACAACTTGTGCTATAACAATTTAAATATAGAGCTTTTTTAAACCTTTGGGGAGCTGTAGCTCCGTAACGGGTGGGGCTACAAAAAAAAGTTATTCAAAATAAAATTAATATTTTTGTGAGATCTATCAGCAGTTAAAATTTCATAGCTCTATTTCAAAAAAAATGTGGGGATCTAAAAGTTAGGTGTTCGAGAGCTACCCTAAGTTTTGGTCCCAACTCAACCAAAAAAATAGGGAACCTGCAAATTACTCCCAGAATATTTTGTGTAAATTTCAAGATTCTAGCTTTCTTAGTTTTTGAGTTAGTCTGCTGACGGACGGACATGGCTCAAAAGTTTTAGAATTTTTTTCTGATCCGATTCATACCTTTGAAGGTATATCTAGCTCGCTTATTTCGAGGTGTTACAAACGGAGGAGTAATTTTATTATACCCGATCCTATCGTACGGGTATAAAAATATTCTTTGAGAGAAGCAATCAAAAAGGTATACTTATTCAACTAACATTTACTAGTCTCAGTTTGGGTATAAATGACATAGATTTAAAATCGACTTGTAAATGCGGTAATTAATATAAGTCGCAATATGTTTTTATTAAATATTAAATAATTTTACAAAACAACATAACGATACTCTTAAAAGCAATAAGCAAAATAGAAACATTTAATAATTAAAAAGAGTAATGTTATTATTATTATTATTAATATAAATATTTGTCCAGAAAAATGATGTGTAACAAACGCATTCAATTTAAAGTGTTGTGTTGGATTTGTTCTATTTATAGAAAAAAAATAAAATATACATAGCTATAATGTATACAGTATAGATATAATTTTTAATTGAAAATATTTTTAATTGAAAATATTTTTATTTTTTAAAACTAGGATACATTACAAAATGGTAAAGGGAAAGAAAAAAAAAAATAAAATAAACAAAAAAAAATTATTTTTCATTCATTAATTTCTTCGAATTGATTATACCCGTACGATAGGATCGGGTATAATAAAATTACTCCTCCGTTTGTAACACCTCGAAATAAGCGAGCTAGATATACCTTCAAAGGTATGGATCGGATCAGAAAAAAATTCTAAGACTTTTGAGCCATGTCCGTCCGTCCGTCCGTCCGTCCGTCAGCACGCTAACTCAAAAACTAAGAAAGCTAGAATCTTGAAATTTACACAAAATATTTTGGGAGTAATTTGTAGGTTCCCTATTTTTTTTGGTTGAGTTTGGACCAAGCCTTAGGGTAGCTCTCGAACACCTAACTTTTAGATCTCCACATTTTTTTTGCAATAGAGCTATGAAATTTTAACTACTGATAGATCTCACAAAAATATTAATTTTATTTTTAATAACTTTTTTTTGTAGCCCCACCCGTTACGGAGCTACAGCTTCCCAAAGGTTCAAAAAAGCTCTATATTTAAATTGTTATAGCACAAGTTCTATAAGGTATATCTTCATTTTGAAAACGCCAAACAATTACTACTTTCATTAGCTTTAAAAGTATATATACAAGTTGGAAACTTGAAATTTTGACAGAAGTTAGATCTTTGAAAATTAGTATGAGTCATTTCAGAAATTTTTTTTGTATCACCCCCCGTTTAGGAGCTGTAAGGGGTCAAAAACTGAAAATTTCCTATTTTTAAACACCTGTAACTTGAACACCTGTTAAAATTTTTTTGAAGTAATACACAAAAATTAAAGCTCCAACATTATATTTTTATTTCTGTTAATAACTTTTTTTAATAATATAGGGTTACTTTATAATTGACGAAAGTGTTACTTGATTTTTTCAAATTTTCTAACAAATTTCATTAACGAATTTTTTCCATTTTGTTTTACTCGATAATTTGAAATTGTTGAGGATATAATGCGTAGTACAAAAAAATGTAATTAAATAAACAACATAACGATTGCTTGAAGAATTTTTATTTATATGATATTGATATATATACATACTTATATAATATCATGTTTATTTACATATCGTATATGTCACTAGTGAATGAATGATAAGAGTATAGATGTATATTATATAGCGCCGTATTTACATACACATATGTATTTTATTGTACTTATAAGAAATTATTCTGTCAATGGAATATTTAAATATAATATAATATAATATTTAAAATTATATTTACTGTTTTGTACTTAATAAATTTAATATACATTTACCGCTTAGTATTAAATGGTACTATAGAATATTTGAAAAAGTTTTGGATTGATAATCGTTATGTGGAAGGTTAGAATCTGCTTTTGAAGAATGTACATATAAACATATAGTTTGAATATATGTACAACCCATAGTTCTAGAAATTATAGAATTCACCCAAATTATTTTAAAATACTAAAATATTAAAAAAATAATATTGTAAGCAGAGTGACAGGCTGTGAACATACTAACGGTTCGTACGGGTATCTAAGAGTTGACAAAGTCAACTGTATTCTTCCTCGTTTTTTTTTTAAATTAATTTTATTTGACATACTTACATACCCATATATGCATAAATACAAACAAAATGTTTTTAATCATTTTAAAATGTCATTTTATAGATTTAAATAAAGAAAGCAAAAAAATATTTTATTATAGGAAGCAGGGATATTTTATAATTGTTTATGAATTGTAAATTGTAATGAGTAATCTTTAATTTGTTTCGAATTTTTTTTGTTAAAAAGAAATTTTTTCTAATTTTTTTTTTTTAATCTTATTATAATCTTCTATATATCTCATGGACTTCTATATATATCCCATGACACTTCTGTCTTTTTCAAGTGAGTCAAAAGTCCCAATTTTCCTTTTGTAATGATTTTTTTTTCTCTCCCCTTGCCACTACTCTAAGGAGCTGGGAGCATTGGGCATCCACTAAGTCATTTATTTATTCATATTTGACTAAGTTTCAGTTTCTGGAATCATTAATTTCACTAAGCCGTTGATTACTCAGCTGTAGCTATTGTACAAGACTATGAGACGTTTCATTTATTTCTGCGCCATCTATTATCTTATACAAGAATTATAGTTTATTATTATTTTATTATATAGCTTTTAACAATATGATATTAAATTATAATTTATAGGACATACATGTAGGAAAATCAAACGTCTTTATTTCATATAATTATCTTCTTTATTTTGTGCTCTTGATTCCTTTGATATTTTTTACATAATGACTCTTACAAAATTTTAAAACTGACCAAGAAAACTAAATTACATTTTCATACTTCCTACGCTAGCGTCATGTACTAAACATTAATAAAAGTGACAACTAGTAGCAAAAAAAAACAATTGTTAACTTAAAATAAAATCTTCAATTCTTACAAAAAATGACAACTAGTGACAAAAAACAATTATTAACTTAAAATAAAATCTTAATTCCTACACTCGGCCATTTGACATTCATCGGTCCTCCGATGACCACGGCTTTAAATGTTTTGCACTGGTACAAGTTTTATTGGGTCCTTCATGTTGGGTCCTAACTAGTTTATTGGGTCCTACCTTAATCACATCATATTTTTATATATTAAAAATATATAAAAATATATATTGCTTTTACTCCGCTAATTTTATAAGGTCCATGAAATTTATCCACTAATTTGTTGTTGATAAATTGCGTTCGTTTAATCGCTACCAATTCGTCCATTTTGTAAGGTTTATGCATTTTCCTCTACTTGTTAAATCCTTTTTGATTTTTCTCCTGAACCTTCTTAATTTGTGCTTTAGCCTTTCTCTTGCCATTTCCCGTCGTTCCTGATATTGTTGTAAAAAATTCTCCTGCAACAATTCTATCAATCTGATATTCTGCCTTTGATGCATTGATACTCCTGTTAATAATTTAAAAGGTGATGTGCTAATACTTCTTTGATACGTGCTGTTTATTGAACATTGCAATTGTGATACATATTTCTACCACTTCGCAGATTTTTTTTCTACGATTTTCGTTAAAACTGGAATAATACACCTATTTAACCGCTCTACTTGACCGACCGGCATTCCTGTTGTTGTTAACACATGTTGAATAAATTCTTCTTTATAATAATTCTGAAAGTCCTTGGAAGTAAATGCGGCGCCATGATCTGAAATAATTCTTGCAGGATTACCAAACGTCATCTGTTGTACTCGTAACTTATCTAAAACCTCTTTTGTCCCTGTTGACTTTGTGGGATAAATCCACACAAATCACTACCGGCAATCACTACCAATAAGTACTTATACATTTTGGCAGTTGGAGTCATCGGTCCTATATGATCTATATGGTACGTTTGCATGGTACGTCCTTTTTATCAATTGTGGGTAGAAACCCTTCATATTTACCATGTTTTCTTTCCGCTAGAATGCACGCAACGCAATTTTTATTACTTTCCGAATTTTTTCTTTTAAATTTGTAATAAAATATTGCTGAGTAATTTGTTCTTCAACTTTTTTAAAACCGAAATTACCATTTTCATGGTATGTCCTTATAATTTCTTGCTCCATATCCTGTGGGACTACCAGTAACTCTAATCCATCTTTATATTTGTATAAAATGTTATTCTTTATTAAATAATCATTATAAGGCTTGACAGCTAAACTTCGCAAATTGATTTCAGCGAGTCATCATTTAGTTGACATTGCTTAATTTTGATATTTAAATTTTGTTCTGCTGAGATATACATAACTGCATTTCTGCTTAATGCGTCCACGTACCTCGTTTTTTCTCCTGTTTGATCTTCAATTTCATATTCAAAATCCTGTAGGAAAAGTACCCAACGAAAAATTTTAGGACAAACATTTTTCTTGTTTGTTTAAACGCGTTACAATCCGCTATAATTTTAAATTTTTTATGTATTAAATATACGCGAAATTTGGTCAATGTTTAATTACGGCCAGTTCTTCCAGCATGTAGCTGTGATATTTTTCTTCCAACTCAAATGTTTTCAAAGACATATATTAAACTGGATGAAATTGTTGATCCTCATTGTCACGTTGAAGAAGCACTGCCCCAAAACCATATTTAGATGCATCAGTGTGTAATTTTGATGCTATCTTGATGAAATTTATACTGTAGGTTAACAACGACTAAAGTAAGACGGGGATTGGAAATGTGCGAAATCGGACCATGGGTTCGAGTACCTCCCATACAACTCCCAAAACCGAATACTCATATCTTCGAAATTAATAAAGATAGAAACTTAAAATTTTGTACGAGGGTGTGTTTTGCTGAATATCTGATATCCCTAAAATTTGAGATCAATTGGTGTGGTTATTCGGGTACCTCCCACACAACTCCCAAAACCGAACAAGCATATATTCGAAATTAATGAAGATAGAAAATTGGTACTAGGGTTGGTAGGGTGTCAAATTTGGTACTAGGATGTTGTTTCCTGAATGCCTGATTTGTTCAAAATTTGAGATGAATTGGAGGAGTTGTTCGGGTACCTCCCACACAACTCCTAAAACCGAACAAGCATATCTTCGAAATTAATAAAGATAGAAACTTCAAATTTGATACGAGGGTGCTGTTTCCTGAATCCCTGATTTGCCTAAAATTTGAAATGAATTGGAGTGGTTGTTCGGGTATCTCCCACACAACTCCCAAGACCGAACAAGCATATCTTCGAAATTAAATAAATTAAATAAATATAAAAACTTGAAATTTGATATAAGAGTGTTCTACCCTGTTCTGATTATGTCTCTAAAATTTGAGATGAATTGGGGTGGTGGTCCGGGTGCCTTCACACACTTCCCAAAACCTAACAAGCATATCTTCGAATTTAATAAAGATAAAAACCTGAAATTTTATACAAAGGTTGTAAAAGCATTTATTTTTTTTAGCTTATATTAAATACCAAACTGTTATATTAGTTTATTTTTATGGATTGTTATGAATTTTTAATTTAATTTGTAATTTAATTTGATTTTTAATTTAATTTGATTTAGGATTTATTTTTATGGATTTTTAATTTAATTTGTATTTTTTAGGTGTAGGGTACAAATAAGTCGGTTGGATCGACTTACTGTTACATTTACTTGTTTTATTTTCATTTGATTTACATTTAGTTTTAAAATAAATTCTACTTCTATTGCTTCTTAAAACATTAATTTTTTTTTTTATAAGTAGTAGTTTCAATTTTATATAGGTACTTATTTTTCCACAATTGTAAGGACCGTTTATATTTTGCACAATAATTACAATTTTCTTCTTCTGTTCCGTATAGGTAAGTGTAGGTATGGTGGCGAGTTGCTCGTATAGTGGCGAGTCTGTTGTTTTTTGTAAATAATAAGAAAATAACGAATATTTTTAAATTTCTAAGTTCTGTCATAATTTTATTAATAAAAAAATAGTGAATGTTTTCGCGGGGTTTTCATATCTAGTTGTTCACATTGTTTTCTAAAGAAAAAAGTTGAGGTAATTACTTAAGTTTTTGTTTATTTATATATGTATGTTTAAAAAATGGCGATACTCGATACTCGTCACTAAACATGAAATTTAGAGATTTGATTTTTATTAAATAATTTACATATTTGAAAAGAGCAAACAGAAATACAGAAAACTAACTGATTTTACTAAAAATGTTTAATGGACATACTATATACAAATCTTTATTTCAAAAACATTAATTAAATTTAAAAGAGTTAAATAAAATGGGTATACTTCCATATAGGTCTCTCGAGCTTTTTAAATGACGTCATCACTTAACAGTACTTTATGATATCACGGTTCCGAATATAATAGTAATAAGTGGCGGATTTGCCATCTAGCGGCGGAAAAATGCATTACAACATTTGATTGAGTGATTTTTTTTTTAAAGTTGGAATTTTGTTTTTTAATTCTCACTATGAACTGCAATATCTCAGAAATTGTCGTACGGATTAAGATGAAACAAGATGCATATTAACGACAGTATAATGCTCTACAATATTGTAGAAAATTGTTCTAGTTATTGTCGTATGGAAAAAATATAACGGTTTAATTAAAATAGTACAAAATGTTAAAAACATTTTGTAATGCATTTTTCCGCTGCTAGGTGGCAAACCCGCCACTAATTACTATTATATTATATTCGGAGCCATAATGTCATAAAATACTGTTATGTGATTACGTCATTTTAAAAACTCGAGCGACCTATATGGAAGAATCCTCAATAACACAATATTAATTTAACTGAAAAATTATTATTTTTAAAAAAAATATCCACATTTAAAATATTTATATATATTATTAAGTAAATTTTTGATTTTAGAGGCCTCTAGTGGCCTAGTGGGTAACAGCGTATAAAATAAATACGCCTGAACAGGAAAGACTGTGTAATTTCCTGTCCACATTTATGTGGCAGAACAATGCATTAAAAAAAAAATAAAATGTTTAGTTTATGTTTTAAACGTTTTTTGTTTTGTTAATCTATTTCAAATTGTTATTTAGTTATCGTAAGTTCGTGTAAATATAGTAATATAAAGTAGCTATATACATATATATGTATATTTTTAAAATCTGATCGCATTTGAGTTCCTATTATTAAGTAAATGAATTAGATTTTTACTTTGTTTCGTTTCAGTTAATTTATTTTGAATTTTTATATTAATCGTAAGTATGTATGTGTGTATGTATATATGAATATTTTCTTTATTTTCTACTTAAGAATAAAAAATTATATAAAAATTAATTTTTTCGTATATTAAAGTTTATTTTTTTAAAGGTTCAATAAATTTTTTTTAATATTTAAGCATCTACTAATACCTTTATCGCCACTAAACCAGCATTTTATAAGTCCACTAAACAAACAAATTTTTTTTTGTATCGCCACTAAACCAGCATTGCACATTAATGTTAAAAAATTTAATTGAAACAAAACTATTAGAAAATTAATGCCAAGTTTTAATGCCAGGTATTTAAAATACCTACATTTATTATTTAAAAAACTAAAAAATGGAAAAAAATAAATATCTCATATTTTATAGCTTATCAAAGTCGTCGTAAAAAATTATATCGCCACCATACCTACACTTACCTTATATAAGTATTTTGAACTACTTGGCATATACGATAAATTTAGCAAAGTAAATTCATCATAATTATCAATATTTAAATTTTCGCCGAAAGTTTTCGGTCCATGATAAGTTTTAATACCTATCTTTTTTATATTTTTTCGAACCATCATTTGTATTACTAATATCTCCTTCATCTTCTTCTGTAAAATCTGAACTTAATAATGTTATGGTTTCCTTTGGTTTCACTTTTTTCTATTTTCCTTCTATTTGTGAAGCCGTATGTTTTTATAGAAAACTCATTAGCTTCACAATTTAATTAACGGGTTGGTTTGAACCCTCTTCGTGATCTTGTGAAATCATTAGTGCCATTGCTATTCCTAAAGCAATGTGACGAGATGTTTTTTACTTATATAATTTTGTTTCTTCCGTATGTCTAGTCGTCCTATATAATTTGTGCCTAATCGTAAAATTTTTAAGTTCTAAATTTTGGAGAAGTAACGAAATTTTTATTTATGGAACTTACAACCAGGAATAATACACTTTTTTATTCTGTTCATAATAATTCACTTTTTTAACACTTTATGACAAATATTTTACTTTAACACGTTTTATAGATAGGTACTCAATTTGTTTTTATAAAAATATTAGTATTTATTAATTAAATATATGTACCCAATATAAATATTAATATAATATAATATTATAATATTAAAATTATATAGTAGCAAATTTTATTTATTATTATACATACATACATATATATATTTTATAAATCCAGTAATAAAAAAATATTCCTTATCTTCAAATTTGATAATGATTCCAAAAATATGAAATTTAGTCCAAATCCAAAAACATCCAAAAACATCCAAAGTTTAAATGAAACTAAGATTTACTAGTTAAAAATATAACATAACTAAAATGCTAAAATATTGGCGCGCTAGAAAACGTTTACTTCGTTTGGTGTGTTTACTTCAATTCAAACGACGAATTTTTGTTCAGTTAATCGTTCAAAATAAGAAATTTGTATATACTTTTTAGCTTATTTTCTTTTTATAAACATACTATACTTCTGCTATTACAATATGTCTGTAAGCTAAACTATAATAATTTGTTATAAGTAAGTTAAAAATAAAATTATTTAAATGAACAAAATCCATACAAAATTTTGAAAAACAACAACAAAACAATTTTTTTTTTGTTTTTATTTTGATTTGGTTCTTTAAAAATTAGAAAAAAAAAACATGTAATCTGGTATACTAAATAATAATAATATAACAATATTATAACCTGTTATAACTACAAAAGAACCTAATATATAAAAGGTTTGAACCTAATATATAAAATCTGATCCCATTTAAGTTCCTATTATTAAGTAAATAAATTAGATTTTTATTTTGTTTCGATTCAGTTAATTTATTTTGAATTTTTATATTAATCGTAAGTATGCATGTGTGTATGTATATATGAATATTTTCTTTATTTTCTACTTAAGAATAAAAAATTATATAAAAATTAATTTTTTCGTATATTAAAGTTTATTTTTTAAAGGTTCAATACATTTTTTTTTAATGTTTAAGCATCTACTAATACCTTTATCGCCACTAAACCAGCATTTTATAAGTCCACTAAACAAACAAATTTTTTTTTGTGTCGCCACTAAACCAGCATTGCACATTAACGTTTAAAAATTTAATTGAAACAAAACTATTAGAAAATTAATGCCAAGTTTTAATGCCAGGTATTTAAAATACCTACATTTATTATTTAAAAAACTAAAAAATGGAAAAAAATAAATATCTCATATTTTATAGCTTATCAAAGTCTTCGTAAAAAATTATATCGCCACCATACCTACACTTACCTTATATAAGTATTTTGAACTACTTGGCATATACGATAAATTTAGCAAAGTAAATTCATCATAATTGTCAATATTTAAATTTTCGCCGAAAGTTTTCGGTCCATGATAAGTTTTAATAACTATCTTTTTTATATTTTTTCGAACCATCATTTGTATTACTAATATCTCCTTCATCTTCTTCTGTAAAATCTGAACTTAATAATGTTATGGTTTCCTTTGGTTTCACTTTTTTCTATTTTCCTTCTATTTGTGAAGCCGTATGTTTTTATAGAAAACTCATTAGCTTCACAATTTAATTAACGGGTTGGTTTGAACCCTCTTCGTGATCTTGTGAAATCATTAGTGCCATTCCTATTCCTAAAGCAATGTGACGAGATGTTTTTTACTTATATAATTTTGTTTCTTCCGTATGTCTAGTCGTCCTATATAATTTGTGCCTAATCGTAAAATTTTTAAGTTCTAAATTTTGGAGAAGTAACGAAATTTTTATTTATGGAACTTACAACCAGGAATAATACACTTTTTTATTCTGTTCATAATAATTCACTTTTTTAACACTTTATGACAAATATTTTACTTTAACACGTTTTATAGGTAGGTACTCAATTTGTTTTTATAAAAATATTAGTATTTATTAATTAAATATATGTACCCAATATAAATATTAATATAATATAATATTATAATATTAAAATTATATAGTAGCAAATTTTATTTATTATTATACATACATACATATATATATTTTATAAATCCAGTAATAAAAAAATATCCCTTATCTTCAAATTTGATAATGATTCCAAAAATATGAAATTTAATCCAAATCCAAAAACACCCAAAAACATCCAAAGTTTAAATGAAGCTAAGATTTACTAGTTAAAAATATAACATAACTAAAATGCTAAAATATTGGCGCGCTAGAAAACGTTTACTTCGTTTGGCGTGTTTACTTCAATTCAAACGACGAATTTTTGTTCAGTTAATCGTTCAAAATAAGAAATTTGTATATACTTTTTAGCTTATTTTCTTTTTATACACATACTATACTTCTGCTATTACAATTTGTCTGTAAGCTAAACTATAATAATTTGTTATAAGTAAGTTAAAAATAAAATTATTTAAATGAACAAAATCCATACAAAATTTTGAAAAACAACAACAAAACAATTTTTTTTTTTGTTTTTATTTTGATTTGGTTCTTTAAAAATTAGAAAAAAAAAACATGTAATCTGGTATACTAAATAATAATAATATAACAATATTATAACCTGTTATAACTACAAAAGAACCTAATGGTTTGATAATGTGATAAAACATTTGATAAATAATGATTATTATTGTTCCTGCTAGATGTAGACAGAGACAATAATATTACAAGCACTTTTTAACTTTGCTAGGGGTTTCTTTAGTTCTACGTCATCTATTATTTTACACAAGAATTTAATTCGTATATCAATAATTATTATTATTTAATGAAATTCAAGAAATTTCATGAATAGTGTTATTTCAAAATATAACAGATCCCGATCATGAATCAAAAACATTCATAACGTTGCGATACAAAAGTTAAAAAAAAAAATAAAATAAATCTGTTTTCTTTTCAATTAATATTTTAATATTTCATTAAAACTATAAAAACCAAAATACTATGCAATAAAATAACTAAATATAAGAAATTATTCAATTACCAGTTAACAAAATTTTGATTAAAATAATCGTATATTATTATATAAGTATATTTCGAATTCGTTATTCGTTATAATTGTATACATATTATTATATTTTCGTATACCTATTATTTTAATCTTATATTATTATAATCGTATATTATTACATTGTACAGCCACGACTGAACAGAAAAGGCTGTGTAATTTCCTGTTCACATTTATGTGGCAGAGAAATGCATTAAAAAAAAAAATATATCGAAACAAAACTATATTAAATAGTAACGAAAACACATTATCGTTGAAAATAAAAATAAGTAACATAAAAAAAAAATAAATCTTTAAATTAATCCATCTTTAAATAATCAGTCATACTTTCACTATCTAAATTTATTATAAATTTGTCGTTTGATTGACGAAAGCATTCTTTCTAAAAATGTTCGTCTTGATTTTTTTCTGAGTGACTCACACATTTTTCCCAGTCTTCTTGTGTAACATTATTCATCGCCTCATGTGCTAATTTTTCGAGATATACGATCTTAAATGTGACATTTTTCTCGGTTATTTCATTTTTAATCTTAACCCATATTAACTCTATCGGATTATAGTGGCAATGATGTGGTGGCAGTCTAACTACTTCGTGTCCAGCTTCAAAGGCTAGTTAATCTGTTTCATATTTTTTCAGGGGCCTCGGTGGTCTAGTGGGTAAGAGCGTATGATATAGGTAGTAAACACCGAGGAAGTGTGGGTTCGAATCTCACACACGTCGTAAGAATATTTCCCCCTTACGACATTTACAGCCACGTCTGAAAAGCAAATGCTGTGTAATTTTCTGTTCACATTTATTGGCAGAGAAATGCACTAAAAAAAATATACATATATATATTTTTTTCATATTCTTTATTTTTATTTACTAAATCAAGTAATTCTATTTTAGTTGACTCTAAATCGTATGGTATATTTTCTTTTTCAACCATTCTCGAATATCATCTTTTCTGTAATTGCTGTTTAGACTCTTATTAACTTGAAGCGAATGGTATTTCTCATTATCCATCAAAATTACTGAAGGCTCTTCTAAATATTTTAAAAAATTCCAGTTTTTAAATACTTTGGCATTTATATTTGTGTGATAACCTTCATCATAGGATGAAATATTTGCAAGGAAGGTGTTTTTACTTTCTTTTTAAAACTCAGGTTTTGAAGAACCCACATGTAAAATAATGAGTCTCCCAATTGGTGCTTTTATGCTTTTGGAAGAGTCTTGATGCTGGCAGGTATAGTTTCTTGAATGGTTTTAGTTCAGCCATGTTTCGTCTAAATAAAAAATTGGTCTACCATCTTTAATATTTCTGACGCAGTATATTTTTCTCAAGAAACTTATCCGAGCAAAAACAATTTTTTCGTTTTCGAGAAGATATTTTCTACCACCGTCCTCTTTTTTGAGTTTAAAGCCTAAATCTTTCAAAAAAACCTAAAAAACTACCTTCAAAATTAACTTTTTCTTTTAAAAATGATTTAATTTTTTCCAAATTAGGATAATCGTTTCTATCGTAAAAAGCTAATACTTCCCTGGGTATAATGTCTTTATCAAATTCGTCCATTTTGTGTATAATATTTTTCCGCTGCTCTTGATGTCAACTGTAATATTTTTGACTGTGCCTAAACTAACTGCACATGCCTGAGCAGTTAATTCCTGACGATAATATTTTGTAATATATAAGAATTTTTGAAAAAATTTTACAAATTTTTCACATAAATCAAAACATCTTCGTTTATTTTCTTGCGACATTTTCTCTTCTAAAATTTTTTGTATTGTTGCAATTCTGTTTTTGAAAAGTAAAAGAATATTTTATCTTAAATAAGTTTCCTAACAACAAAATACAGGTATAACTTTTTTTTTGTAAATTGTGAAAATATTTATGATATATTTTCCAAAAATCTTTTGAAAATAAGTTTTCTCTTTATAAATATTTTCTGCATCAAAAATTAGAAATGGGGGCATCTGTGGCCTAGTGGGTAAGAGCGTATAAAGTACGCTGTAAACACCGAGGGAGTGTGGGTTCGAATCCCACACACATTGTAAGAGTTATTCCCTCTTACGACATTTACAGGTACGCCTATAAAGGAAAGGCTGAATTTATGTAGCAGAGAAATGCACTAAAAAAAAAAAAATTAGAATTTTTGGTTTGAGGATGTCTAGGTTTATTTAATGAAAAATTAAATTAAGAATATTTTATTTTCTTTTTTAATGAAAATTTTAAAATAAATAGTTGTAAATCGTTAAATATGTACATAGATATGTAAAGTGAAAATAATAAATAGGGGCCTCAGTGACCTAGTGGGTAAGAGTGTATAAAATACGTTCTAAACACCGAGGGAGTGTGGGTTCGAGTCCCAGAGTTATTCCTCTTTACGACATTTACAGCCACATCAGAACAGGAAAGGCTGTGTAATTTCTTGTCCACATTTACGTGGCAGAGAAATGCAAAAAATTATAAATGTACATACATACATACATATGTATATGCATTTTTTTGTAAATTTAGTTATTTAATTTTCGTTGTACCTAAATAAATATTAAAATAAAAAATTTAGAAAAAATGCTCATTGGCATAATGTTTTAAGAGTAAGGACGGTTACCAAATGTCTGTAACGAGCTATAATTTATATTTTACTGGTATAGTTTTAATACTGGTCATAGTTTTTTAAATAAATCTTTTTTATTTGCTTAGTACTTTTTTTATATACAAATGTAGGTAGCTATACTGTACTTATATATGTACCTAAGTACATATGTTTATTTATTTGTTATAGGTAAGTATGTTGCTTTATTGTTTAGGTTAAAAATTCAATCCGAAATTCATGATTCAGTTGAAGATGCTAGAACCGGCTTACAACTTTATAAACATTACTTGAAATTACAGGCTGATAACAAATTGAATTGTACCTTAAAAGAAGTTTATGAACGAGGGAAAAGATTAAGCTGGAAAGTGTCCGAAAATTTTTATAATTAAAGTACCTACTCGTAGAAACAGAAACAGTTTGTATAAAAACATACAAACCTGAAAACAATATTGTAAATCAATATAAACATTTTTTAATGAAATTTAAGAAGATGTGTCAAATAAAACTATAATGTGTAAGTGAAAGTATAAAGTAATTATTTTATATAAATTAATAAAAAACAAGTAAATGTAACAGTAAGTCGATGCAACCGACTTATTAATACCCTACACCTGAATAATTCGAATTAAATTAAAAATCCATAAGTTTTTTTGGCAGCTGCTTGAACTTCTTCCCTTTTCTGTCTTATTCAACTCGAATTTCAGGAACGTAAAAGAAGCATCCTCTTGGGATATGCTTGACACCTTTGTAAAAAATTTTAAGTTTCTATCTTTATTAATTTCGAAAATTTTTAGTCCTTGAGAGGTGTGTGTCAGGTACCCGAATTGCCACTCCAATTCATCGAATCCATCTCAGGAACATAAAGAAAACATGCCAGAACACCATTGTACTAAATTTAAAGGTTCTACGGTTCTACTTTTGTTGGTTTTGGAGATATGCTCGTTGCTCTTGTGCTCGTGCAGAAGTTTCCAAAATACGAACCCATGGTTTAAATTCTTTCAAATGTCAGTTTCGAATTTTACAGAAAAGGAAACATAACAGAACACCTTTGTATTAAAAATAAAAGTTCTATCTTTGTTGGTTGTGGAGATATACTCGTTTGCTCTGGGGCTCGTCCGGAAGCTTCCAAGATTTGAACCCATGGACCAAATCCTCACAAATTTCAGAAACATAAAACAAACATGAAAGAACACCATTCTGCCAAATTTAAAGGTTATATCTTTGTTGTTTCTGGAGATAATCTCATTTGCTCTGCGTCTCGTTCGGAAGCTTCCAAAATCCAAACCCATGGACCATATCCTCTTAAATTTCAGAGACATAAATCAAACGGGAAGGAACATCATTGTAAAAAATTTAAAGGTTCTATCTTTGTTGGTTTTGCAGATAATCTCGTTTGCTCTGGGGCTCGTTCGGAAGCTTCTAAAATCCAAACCCATGGACCATATCCTCTTAAATTTCAGAGACATAAATCAAACGGGAAGGAACATCATTGTAAAAAATTTAAAGGTTCTATCTTTGTTGGTTTTGGAGATAATCTCGTTTGCTCCGGAATCATTCGGAAGCTTCCAGAATCCGAACCGATGGACCGATTTTGTCCAGATTCGAGCTTAACCTTCCTTTCGTAATTAGGAACCTACTATATAAATTTCATCAAGATAGCTTTATTAGTTTTTGAGTTATCGTGCGAACGGACGGACGGACGGACATCGTTAAATCGACTCAGGAGGTGATCCTGATTCAGAATATATATACATGTCCATATCTAACTCGCTTCCTTTTTGTGGTTACAAACACCATACCAAAGTTAATATACCCTATACTTTAGATGTAGGGTATAAAAAGCAGAAAAAATTTGTTTTATTAGATTTTTTTTATTATTTTTGTTTGTACCATACGACTAAAAAAAATATAATATAAGGTATGTACTTGAAAAATATTTGTATCCTTTGAATTTAACGTATACAATATTTAGGTTATAAAATCATATGATTTTTGTGCATATAAAGTATTTTTATTTCTTTTATACTACTTTCCTTGATATTGCTTCATATTAAATAATGCTTAATATAAAAATTTGTTATTGTACCGTTTATAATTTTTATTCGCATTTTTGACATTAGTAACAAACCGAGCTATTTAGAGATAACACGGAATTTCACATTGTCTCTGGTAAATTTATTTATTTAATAAAAGTTGAATATAAAATTATAACGATAACAACATTCTTATAAAAAATGTTTAAATAGGTAAATGTTTAAATAATTACATACTTATATGATATTTTAATAATTTTTTAAATACGAATGATATGATTTCAAAAAATCGAATCTATTAGAAAAGTATGTAAGTCATTATTTACAATTCTGAAAATATTAAAAGCAAGCCCAAACTAAAGTAAAATTTGAATTAACTTATTAACACAAATTATTAAAGACATTAAAAAAAACTTAAAAACAAATTATATCGATTTTTCACTCTAAAAACACATACACATATATATATTTTTTTTTATATGTACATACATAAATATATGACTATATGTAGCTGCTAACAATATTTACAAAAATTTTAATTTAAAGTTTTTAAAATTTTAAGTTTGTAATATTCTTTTGGATATTATTTTTTGATTTTGGAAACTATTATAATTAGAATTTTAAAATAAATTTGAAAATAAATTCGATTACTATTACTATCATATACAGGTGATTTTAAAATATAAGAACAGCGGCAATTTAAGGTAAACATTTTATAACATAAAATTAATATAAAATTTTTTATATGTTACAGAATATTTCTATTTATGGTAAAATCAAGTTTTGATAAATAATGGAAAAAATTTAACATTTGACAAATTAAAATTAAAATATTACAAAATCATATAACACATAATTGCTAAAATGGAAGGACATCAAAAGCAAATTTACATGTTTTTAATATTTATAATATTTATAATTGCATTTAACTTTTCCCGAAAGGCAATAAAACGTGACAAAGATTTAAAGCAATTACGAGATGAGGCGATGAAACAGAAAATAAAAGCAGACATCATTGAACAAAAATTAGAATTAGAACGGAGAACACAGGAGGAAGAAAGTCGACGACAACAGAAAATTATAAATCGTCTGAAAGAGCATAAGGATATTTGTTATGATCTTTCTATATTTGGCGTTAAACCTTTTAAAGAACATATAAGAAAACCATATAGAATCAACAGAATTGTAGAAAAAGATCAATATGATTTTATTGATGATAACTTTGATAACCACAATAATGTACAAAAAATGAATAAAAAAAGTGTCAATATAAAACAACAATCACAGAATCATAATGCATCAGAGCCAATAATCTATTTGTTTATATTAGTTTTAATATACTTTTTAATGAAATCGGCATCAGATATTTCACAACATTTTAAACAAGTAAGTAGCAACTAAATTTATAGATTTACACATTATCTAGGTAGCCGTTATTTAAAGATTTAAATTTTTGTATGTTACGTAGAGTACTTTTCTAAACAACCCTCCTTGAAAAAATAAAATACACTTTATTTAAATTTCAATACAGAAAAAGAAAACATAACAAAATGTTTTTGTTACTACAAAAACAGGTTTAAGTCTAGGACCATATTTAAAAATTTCGTTATTTTTTGTTATAACACTTTTTTTTAATATTTTTTAGAAATCCGGACAAAAAGCCGAAAATCGAAGATGTTCACTACAAGAATATGCTGAAAGAAAAAATTCAAAAGGTACATCTGTTTATTAATGAATATTGAATTTTATTCACTTTACAAGTATTTTAAATTAAAATATCTATAATAGTAAATATTGTATTAAAAGAATGTTCCTTTGATATTTAAATTTTTATCCCTATGTTTGTAAACTATACATTTCTGTATTTATTTTAATGTAGTAAGGATAATTTTATAACACATAAGAATTATAATTTTATAGTTATTAAATATTATCTATGAGAATCTTTCAACAATACGTTTTTTAAAGTGTTAATATAAAAACTTTTTGTTTTAAAAAAATATTTAAGTAAAATTTCAATATCAAATCATTTTATAAAATTATCCTTCACACTATAAGTTTTAATACCTTCTCTTAATTTTGAAAATACAAATAAAAAATTAACATATAAACTTTTAAAACTTAAAATTAACCATGAAGGAAAAATAACTATTGTAAGAAGAAAAACAGTAAAATTTATTGACAGAAAGCCAAAAAATACTAAATGTTAAAAGATGATAATAATTAAATATGTAATAAAAAATTTGAAGTATTTAAGATAAATTTTACATATCTTTTATATATATTTTCATATTGCTTTTCTTCTTTTTTATTATACATACATATTTATAGTTTAATCATTTCAAACTTGTTACTTGATTGTTAAATGTAAGTAAATTTTTAATTTCGTTTTTTGTTTCAATTGATTTTATTGTTTTAAGTTGTTTTAATTTTAAAAGAGTGAGAATCATCAGTTTATTTAAAATGGTACAACATTTAAATAAATCACTTATGTAGATACTATCTTATTAATTCATAACTTAAATTAAAAAATAAACATAAATGTAAGAAAACTATATAAGTTTAATTTGTCTCTTAAGATTAAAAGTAGATTTTTGCTATTAAGAAATTTAGTTTTGCGGTCATTCCATTTATTAAAATCTATTTAAAACTTTTAAAGTGCCACTAAAAAACTCTTTTCTTACATCACACACATATTTTTGTTTCATCATTTAATCTAATTAGTTTTTTAATATTTAGCTAAAATCAGAAATTATATATATATATACATATGTATATATAATTTCTGCTAAAATTCAGTATATGGTATTATATTCAGTTCTTTACAAAAAATAAACAATTTGTAATAAAATATTTACATACATATTATATTGCTTACATTAGAACATAATATATGTACTCAACAGACCTGAAAATTTGTTCGTAATTGTTATGCGAACATATTCGCCGTCTATTTGAACCCTAAAGTTATGGTGGGCACAGGGCACTACCGAATTTTATCAATTTAGGCCCGGCTGCACTAGCCTTTTTAATCATAAATAGTCTTTTTTCTAGCTGAAATGAAGAGATAGCTTGTAAAATTTAAAAGAAAGTTTCGGAACATTTTTGAGACTCCGAATTTCTTTGTTACTCACTAGGTATAGTGTGACGCAAAATCTTTTTTAATTTTTTTGTACAAAAAAAAATTAAAGTACATACATACATATGTACATATGTTTAAGATTTTAATAAACAAATGGAATAAAAAAAAAATTTTAGTATAGGATTTTATGATTAAAAATGTTCTAACAAACAAATTCAGTTATAAATTTTTACATTTTAACTTTTAAATTTGAAGCAGCTAATTGTATTCATTCACACAATCGGAAACGTTCAATATACAGTAACTAACATTTACAATCAATTACCATTAGATATTAAAATTACTGAGGATTAAAAAATTAAAATGAAACAATACTTTTTTAATTTTTTGATATAGTACTTAAATAATATATTCATTCATTTATAATTGATTTATTTTTCTGAATTAATAGACTTACATATATGTATACATACAGACTTACATACATACATAAGAATTTACTATTATTTACTATTATTATATGAATTTATAATTTGCATAGGTATCTTTATTTGAAAAGATTTTATATTTTTTTGTACTTTTAATGGTTCTGTATATAAACATACATATTATATATTATAAATATTTTTCTTTATTATTAAATTTTTTTTTTCTTTTTTACACTTTTTAAAAAATTGAAAAAAAATTTTTTTTAATGTACATACATAATATGTATAATGTATTTTAATATGTCATAATAAAACTGTACCTATATGTACATACATGTAAATGCAATATATTTTATGAATGTTTTCATTTTGACATTTTTATTGAATTTTTAAAAACAAACAAATTTAACAAATTTAATGGATGTTTAACAAATTTAATGGAATATAATAAATGTATGTTCTATTATTTGTAAAAGAAACTTATATTTTATAAAAAATTATTGATATGATCTATTATATTATTTTTTTTTTGATTTCATTTCTCTGCCACATAAATGTCGACAGGAAATTACACAGCCTTTCCTGTTCAGGCGTGGCTGTACATGTCGTAAGGGGGAATAACTCTTATGACGTGTGTGGGATTCGAACCCACACTCCCTCGGTATTTACAGCATATTTTATACGCTTTTACCCACTAGGCCACCGAGGCCCCCTTTTATATTATTAAATATTAACCCACATTACCTAATTTTAAATTTTGGTTAATATGATCCAGCGCGTTTACTTATGAAAATAAGATATCGCGCGTACGCAGACTGAAATTTTGTTTCTGTCACAAACAGTTTTTCAGATCTCTTCTTAAACGGTATATTGTTCAATATAATCTAAAGTTAATAATTACATAACTTTTGTTAGTTCTAAGATCTAAGCAAAAAATATCTATTACAATAAGAAGGGACACGCCAGCGATTTTGCTAATATTTCTCATGACGTTGCCACTATTATTCGTAAATTATTTTTTAGAAATAAGTAGATAGTAATAAGAAATTGGATAAAAAGTTAATTTGCAAGAAAGCGATAAAAAATATATGGAATTATGGGAATCTCAAACATTTCTTATTTTGTTATTATAATTTTTAATTACATTTTAAAGTTTTACTCATATAGCTTAACATAGTAAAATTCCATGTGTGCTTAATTTTTTTTCCTTTCTTATTCCCTTTGGGCACATACGGGTTCCACGAAACCTCTATATCTGATGCTGTTTTGGACTAATCTCTTGATTTCTGACCAAATTTTCGTTGGTTGGTACAATTTTTTTCATTAACGAACTTCGTCATGTAATTTTTGGTCTACCCCTTCTCCTTTTTCCTTGTAAGTTACAATCAAGTGACTGATTGGATATCGCACAGTTTTGTTAATGTGTGATCGCACAACTTTTATTAATATGTAACTGCACTTTCTTCCTTTTATGGTCCTGATTAAGAGGTGTTGCCTTGTAATACTCCATAATTCTGCGTTTGTGATTGTTCTTTGCCAGAAGACTCTACAGATTATTCTAAGGCACTTATTTACATAAACCTGTATTTTGTTGATGTTATTTATGTGCTTATACTACCATGCTTAATACTACCATCTCCAGCTATAGTGCGGCCAAGGTAGTTGAACTACATCTTCTACTGTATTGCTGTCAATTATGATGGGTTTATTATTTGTTATGTTTATTCTTGGGCATTTTGTTTTCTTGTTGTTAATTTTTAACCCGACTAAAGCTGCTTCATCGGCGACGTCATTTAGTTTAGTCTGCATATGATTATGTATATGAGCTGGTAGGCAGATGCCGTCAGCGCAATCTAGATCATATATAATAATCTATTGGTCAGATTTCATGTAATGCCCAAGTTGATATATATATCTCTGTATCTGTATCTTTGATATCGTAGTTTCTTTTGAGTTTTCTGTTTGTGAGGGAGTTTATATGTTTGAATAATCGTCTCATGTTGTTTGCTGCTATTTGGGATTCTTTGTCAATGTTGTTATAATATTTTCTCTTGTCTCTTTGAGCGAGCTCTTTCACTTTTTTGACTATTGTGTTGTATTCTACTCTAATATCTCGATCATTATTTTGTACTAGTAATTTGTTCAGCCTTCTTCGATTTTCTATTTTTCTCCACGTCTCCTGTGACAGCCATATTTTTTCTGGGCGTATAGTGCCTAATGCGTGCTCACCAACTTGTATATATACAAGTGTATATTGTATACATCTTGTATATTGTGTAAATTTGGTCTAGTTATTTCGTGCTTTGGTATAAGTTCTTGCTTTATACATTGGTTTTTCAATTTTTCTGGTTTTTTTTTTATTAGGGTTGGTGGAAAACTCGAAAGTCATCAAGTGAAACTGCACGTAGTTCCTCAGAGTAGTGTTGTACTTTAACCAACCAAAACCACCCCCTTTTAAAACCAAACTTTAGGATGGAACCTTTAATACAAATGTACAAGTTGGTATTGGGGATAGGGACTTGGAAAGGATTATTGGGGAAATTAGAATTAGGAAATTTGGGATTATGGGGGATAGTTAGGAAAATTTGGAGGTATAATTTGAAGAAAGATGTTAATATTCTTCGCAAACTTAAGTAAATCGTACAAATATGGATTACCAACTTTAAGGAACACATGTCATGGTATATGGCTCCACAAACGGGACGTGCGCATGGCAAATGAATTTCTATAAGCTGTATTTCGCTATCTTGATAACTCTATATAGTAGGGATGAGCTTCTGTTGCACTCCTTGTTTTTCGTTTAAAGACTTTGAATGGAGGCATTAACTGTTTTATTTCTTTGGAACAGGTGTTAATCCCTACAATATATCTATAAAACAAGATCAGTGACCCAACTGTATGGCGATGGCTGAGTGGAGTGAGCATTGAAGTTACACTGGGATTGTTGATAAAACGAATAGCTTTGTTTTGCACATTATCTAGATAACCCAGCATTGTTTGAGGGTCTCCAGCCCAAATTTGTGCATTATACTCCATTTTTGGCCTAATGTAGGTTTTATAGATATTGCGACCAGATGCAGAAAAGTAGGTTTTACAGCAATACAAAAAACCCAAACATTTAACTGCATCTTTAGCTATACCAAAAATATGATTTGACCAAGTCAATGGTTTAACTCGACACCCTGCATGTTTAAATCTGTTGAATGCTGCAAAACTTCACCCTGAAATAGTAGGTTGGGAATAATAGTGGCAAGTTCTCGTGAGATCAAACAGCATTGAGTTTTTTTGGTGTTGTTCAACTCTGTTAATTTCACCCCATTTTTGAATTTTTGCTAAATCCTTATTTAGCTCACTAATAGTGAAATTTTTTGCTCTTCTATTAATCTGATGATTTATGTTACAGCGATTATGAAACTCATAGGAAGCTACAAGGGTACTATTGTCTGTGAAACTATGGTTCGGATTGGAGGTGAATGAAAGTAGGTCATTGATAAATATTAAGAAGAGAGTGAGTGATAAAACTGATCCTTGAGGGGCACCAGTATTTATTTTGAATTTGTCAGATGAATATCCATCGACCAGTACATAAATCGTACGATTCGAAAGGGAATCTCCAATCAATTTTAGGAAGAACCTAGCTAAACATAATGCGTTGCGTTTTTCCAACAGAGTATCATGCCAAACTCGGTCGAAAGCCTTTGAAATATCAAAAGCCACAACATCGGAGTCACCAGAATGATGATGGCTGATGTTTAGCTTCTCACAAAGATAAGTCATGGGATCACTGGTTGAACGATGGACTCTGAACTCGTATTCAAATATTTGTGATCCGGGTGATCTATTGTGGTGTCAATATTTTTCTTTTGGGATGTGCTGCTTTGCGATTTGAGTTTTGCTGATTTTATTTGTACATCTGCTGTGATAGGAATATGATGACTATGAATTTCTACACCCCTTCAAATTCAAGAGTATAGTATTGAGTATCTCCAACTTCAGTTATGTAGTTGTGATCGATTTGGCTTCTTGTGCTACCACTTGGTGACACCCAGGTGTACTTGTGTATGTCTTTGTGTGGAAATATGGTGCCTGCGATCACTAGGTTGTATTCTTCGTTTATTTCAACCAACCTATCTCCGTTGTCATTACGTGTGCCAAGACCATGTCTTCCTGTTATCTTCGTTTTGATGTTACCTTTGCGTTGAAGTCCCCCATTAGAATGGTTATTTCACTTCTATGGAAGCTGCACAGTGTTGCAGAGAATTGGGCGTAGAATGTGTCTTTGACCTCTTCTTCTGCTACTTTCATTGGAGCATAATAAGTGTTCTTCATTGTATGAAAGCCCCTAATCTTAGTGTATGTTCTTACTGTAATTATTGTAATTATTACTGTAATTATCTGATATTACCTTCTACCTAATAGCACTATTTTTTAATCTCTGATCTATAAGGATTCCTATACCACCCTCACTTCTCTCGTTTCCAAAGTATATTAACATGTTTCCTTCTGTGGTTGTTACTTCTCCTGTTCCTGACCATCTTAATTCACTTAAACCCAATATCTCACTTCGGCATTTTTCGGCAATGACATACCGTCAGATGTGATGCTGCAGTGAGTAAGGTCCGCATGTTGTGCGAGTAATGTTCGCGTCTATATATTATATAGTATTAAATATTTATATCAATATTAATTATAGGATATAGCTGGAACATGTTTTATAGACTGATAAACATAAGTAGGTAATTTTTTTGTATTTTATTATTATTAACTAGAAAATCCCTGTGCAATTGCACAATTTCTATAGATACAAAAACATTTACGATATCATACTGACTCCCTTAATAAACTGCCTAAAAATTTCATTTTTATACCAGCACCATTAAAAAAACGTTTGAATCACTTACTTGATTGTAATACAAACAAGGTAGAATGTAAACCAACGGTTTTTAAAAGCGCACATTTCCAAAACTCAATACAAATTGTTTAGAAGTGTGACTTACACAAAAATTTGAAAATTTCATGTAATAAGAAAAAAACGTGAAAATAGGACATTTTTGAGATTTTGAGGGGCCGTAAGTCCGGAATCCTATATAACTAAGAAAAGCTGTTAACACACGTAAAAATATATTATTGAAGCTTTAATTTTTATGTCTTGCCGAAGAAAAGTTTTTACAGGTGCCTAAGTTACAGGTGTCTAAAAATAGCAAAATTTCAATTTTTGAGGCGTAATAACTCTTAAAGAGGGGGCGTTACCAAAAAATTTTCTGAGGAAACTTATACTAATTCTAAAAGTTCTTTCTTGTCTCAAAATTTCAGGTTCCTATCTAAAGGGGTGCCGGAGTTATGAAAAAAGAAATTTCATGCAAAATGTGGTTTTCACATAACGGTAAATTTAAATCGTAAATTACAAAATATTACATAATTTTGATATTGTTTTATATAGATAATAAAATTTTCGATCTTCTGGCGGTTTTAGATTGCAAAATTATTACGCAAAGCCCGAGATATATACATCTGAAAATGGGGCTTTTTTACAATTTTGAAGAGCTGCAGCTTTGGAACCCTTTACAACTAAAATAAACCTTTCACACACGTAAAAATATATTATTGTAGCTTTCATTTTCATGTCTTGCCGAAGAAAAATTTTTACAGGTGCCTAAGTTACAGGTGTCTAAAAATAGCTAATTTTCAATTTTTGAGGCGTAATAACTCTTAAAGGGGGGGCGTTACCAAAAAATTTTCTGAGGAAACTTATACTAATTCTAAAAGTTCTTTCTTGTCTCAAAATTTCAGGTTCCTATCTAAAGGGGTGCCGGAGTTATGAAAAAAGAAATTTCATGCAAAATGTGGTTTTCACATAACGGTAAATTTAAATCGTAAATTACATAATATTACATAATTTTGATATTGTTTCATATAGATAATAAAATTTTCGATCTTCTGCCGGTTTTAGATTGCAAAACTATTACGCAGAGCCCGAGATATATACATCTGAAAATGGGGCTTTTTTACAATTTTGAAGAGCTGCAACTTTGGAACCCTTTACAATTAAAATAAACCTTTCACACACGTAAAAATATATTATTGTAGCTTTAATTTTTACATCTTGCAGAAGTAAAATGTGTGCAGGTTCCTAAGTTACAGGTGTTTAAAAATAGCAAATTTTCAATTTTTAAGCCCTAATAGCTCATAAACAGGGGGTGGTCCGAAAAAATTTTCTGAGGAAACTTATACTAATTCTAAAAGTTCTTTCTTGCCTCAAAATTTCAAGCTTGTATCTAGAAGCGTGCCGGAGTTATGAAAGTAGAAAAATCATGCAAAATTTGGTTTTCACATAACGGTAAATTTAAATACTAAATTTAAAAAAATTGTATAATTTTGATATAAATTTACAAAGATAAAAGAAATACCTGTCGAATGACGTTTTCAGATTGAAAAAATCTTAAGCAGAACATAAGATATATGCATTTAAAAATAGGGCTTTTTCAAAGTTTGAGGGGGTGTAGCTCCGTAATGGGGGGGGCTACATGAAAAAGTTGTTCCACAAAATTATTTTTTTTATAAGACCTACCTATGGTTAAAATTTTTTTTCTCTATCTTTAACGGTGTAGAAGTTTTGTAAACAGACGGACGGACGGACGGACGGACGGACGGACGGACGGACAGAGTGAAACTAATAAGCACATTTTTTCAAAATTTTTTTGGAAATGTGCTAAAAATCAAATCTAAACATATAAAATAAAATAAAAAAAGCTGGGAACAGTTTATTAATAACTAATCCCGCCGTTTTATCGTGGCGAAAATTTTTGACAGTTTTTTAATCATTGAGAAAAAATGGTCCAAGCTTAAAACACATTCAGGGTAAAAGTTCGTGGCGATATGCCAAAAATTGTTTGAAACAATGTATAACGTGCACAATAAAAACCGGCGATGTTTTCTCCTGGCTGAAAAATTTATATTTTACAATTTTGTAGCGGGGAAATCAATATAGTTATATTGTGACATTAAAATTTAAAAACAAATTATTAATGCAAAATTTTTTACATTCGATTTGTAGATAGGTTAAGATAATAATATGTCATTTGAAGAAAAATTAACTTCCTCGATTAAAATAGTAAATTAAATGAAGACACATTAATTCTTGTTAGTTTTAAAAAATGTTCTTCATCCTTTTTTTTTTCCATATAATATTTCACGAAGAAATCATCTTGTTCCGATCTTCATTTGTTATGAAATTCGAATTCACCCACCAACCGTATATATTTGGTATATATAATACACCGAGTATATTGAAATTGCTCCTCCGTTTGTAACATCTCGAAATAAGCTAGCTAGATATACCTTCATAGGTATGGATCGTATCAGAATCAAAAGTCAATAAGCTTTGTCCGTCCGTCCGTCTGTTCGTCAGCAAGACAACTCAAAAACTAAGAAAGCTAGAGTCTTGAAATTAAAACAAAATATTCTTACAACAACTTGTGGGTTCCCTATTCTTTTTGGTTGAGATCCGACCAAAACTTCGGGTAGCTCTCAAACACCTAACTTTTAGATTCCCACATTTTTTTTTTGAAATAGAGCCTGATAGATATCATAAAAATATTAATTTTATTATTAACAACTTTTTTCTGTAGCCCCACCCGTTATGGAGCTACAGCTCCCCAAAAGTTCGAAAAAACTCTATATTTAAATTGTTATAACACAAGTTATTGTTATAAATTGTTATAACGTCAATTTTAAAACGCCAAACGATTACTGCTTTCATTAGCTTTAAAAATATGTATACAATTAATATATATTTGTGACATACGGTGTCTTAATTTACCGTTATGCGAAACTCAAATTTTGCAAAATTATTGATTCCTTCTATCTTCCAAACGGTTTAAGTTAGAAATTTAAAATTATGAGAGAAGTTAGGCCTTTGAAAATAAGTATGAGTCATTTCAAAATATTTTTGTATCGCCTCCCGTTTCGGAGCTGTATGGGATTCTTGATTCCTTCTATCTTCCAAACGGTTTAAGTTAGAAACTTGAAATTTTAAGAGAAGTTTGGTCCTTCAAAATAAGTATGAGTCATTTCAAAATATTTTTGTATCGCCCCCCATTTCGGAGCTGTATGGGGTCAAAAACTAAAAAATTCCTTATTTTTAAACACCTGTAACTTTAACACCTGTACAAATTTTTTTGAAGTAATATACAAAAATTAAAGCTCCAACATTATATTTTTATTTCCATTAACAACTTTTCTTAATAATATAGGGTTACCTTAAAATTGACGAAAGTGTGACTTCATTTTTCTAAATTTTTCTAACAAATTTTTTTAACGATGTTTTAGCACATTTCCAAAAAAATTTTGAATTTTTGTCCGTCCGTCTGTTTACAAAACTTCTACACCGTTAAAGATAGAGAAAAATATTTTAACCTACCCATGGTTAAAAAAATTTTACCATGGGTAGGTCTCATAAAAAAAATAATTTTGTGGAACAACTTTTTCATGTAGCCCCATCCATTACGGAGCTACAGCCCCTCTAACTTTGAAAAAGCCCTATTTTTAAATACATATATCTTATGTTCTGCTTAAGATTTTTTCAATCTGAAAATGTCATGCTACAGGTATGTTTTTTAACTTTTTAATTAATATCAAAATTATACAAATTTTTTAAATTTAGTATTTAAATTTACCGTTATGTGAAAACCAAATTTTGCATGATTTTTGTACTTTCATAACTACAGCACGCTTTTAGATAGAGGCTTGAAATTTAGAGGCAAGAAAGAACTCTTAAAACTAGCATAAGTTTTCTCAGAAAATTTTTTTGGGCCACCTCCTGTTTTCGAGCTATTAGGGCTCAAAAATTGAAAGTTTGCTATTTTTAAACACCTGTAACTTAGGAACCTGTACACATTATACTTCGGCAAGATATAAAAATTAAAGCTACAGTAATATATTTTAACGTGCGTTAAAGGTTCATTTTAGTTATTTAGGGTTTCAGAGTTACAGCTCTTTAAAATTGCGAAAAGCCCCATTTTCAGATGTATATATCTCAGGCTCTGCGTAATAGTTTTGCAATCTAAAACCGCCAGAAGACCGGAAATTTTATTACCTACGTAAAGCAATATTAAAAAAAAAATTAAAAAAGTGATATTATAAGCAGAGTGACAGGCTAACGGTAAACTGGTATCTAACATATCCGTTATACCCAACATTCTAACGGTTCGTACGGATATCTAAGAGTTGACAAAGGCAACTGTATTCTTCCTCGTTTTTTGTTACATTTAAAACAATCCCAATAATCGAAATAATTTTAATATTTTTTAAAATTTTACTCTATTTTTTTGTAGTTTTAAAAAAAATTTTTATGTCAATAAAAAACAGCTGTTTTCGCCGTAAAATTTTCGACCCGAAATTCGTCCACCACCATCGGTCGCCACCCGGAATGTGTTTTTACCTTTTAGCTCGAGCTGAAACTTTATGTTTTCCGTGTGGAAATTTAAAAAAATACGACACTTGGAAACCTATTAAATAAGTAGTGTTATTTTTTTTTTGCAAAAATATTTCTATAAATCTTAGTGTTTTCGTAATGACATAATATTTATCTAAATATGCCGAATTTTACATTAAAATAAAGTTTTTAATTTTCCTACATTATATCAAAAATTTTAACTTTATTTAACAAAACTACTTTCAAGTCTTTTTGCGTTTATTTTTTTTTGCTTGAAAAAAATTTGCTGAATTTATTTTATTTAAATGTACTTTGGAAGATGTCTTTGGTATATTTAATAAAAGATCTTTGGTATATTTAATAAAAGATTCATGTCTCTGATAATGAAATTTCATAAATTTTCATGCGCTTTTTTTTGTGGCGTTCGTTTTCAGCAGCTTTTTAATTAATCTTATAAAACCGTCGCGTTTATCAAAATTTCAGCTTAAAAATCAAAATTTCAATCTAAATAAACAAAACTACTTTAAAGTCTGTTGCGAAGCTTTTACCAGCTTTTATAATAGAAAACAAAATCAAGAATAAAATTGGCCTATTATTTTTTTCTTATAAATATGACGCTTACTATAAATTTTGCTCTTTTCACTTTCAAGCCTTTTAATTTTATTAAGAGTATTTTTATTTTTTTTTTTTTTTAAAAAAGAATCATTTGAAAACTGCCAACAGAAGATTAATAATTTATTTTTAATTTACCGCTGCGACCAGTTCATAATGGATGTGGCGGTCAAATTTAAAAATTTGCTTTAAATTTCTATCGAAAGTAGTTTTAAAAAAGTAAAAAATCTTAAAATTCTTACTTTTAATGAAAATTTTGTGTCTCTGATAATACTTTTAGTCGAAGATTTGTGTCTCTGATAATAAAATTTTAAATTATGAAATAAATATACAGAAATATCATCATTGCCAGTTTAGTTTACATTCAGTGTGAGTGGTTTATTATAGAAATAACATATTTTTTTTTACATGTCTTGTGTATTATATTATAGATGGCTATTTTTATTTTTAGATATTGAGTTATTGCAGTATAAAACTATTAATTATTACATTATAGTATATTGATAATGTGTTTATATGGTATCTCCCACCGGGGATTGAACCCAGGATTATCACGTTGGTTAGCTTACAAATTTGCGCATCAGCCAACTAGGCTAAGTTGAGGAGGCTATATGTGTACTTAATATACCACTCATTTTTTCTCTAGCTAGTTTTATTATTTTAGTTTCTAATTTATTGCACTTTTTTTTAATTCCAGGTTTTCACAGTCTAGTTCAATAAGCTTATTTATTTGTTGTTTAGAAATATAAATGACTCATCGGTGGCTGTTAAAAAAGCTATTCTGTTTTCTAAATTTAAGTCCTCATGTCTTCCTATGTCTTATTTAAAATTTTTTTAAACACTTCTGAAATATAATATTGAAATTGAATTTCCAATGCAACAGTTACTTATTTGTATGTACTAATAAAATATTAGATTCTTCTCATACACTGTGTATTTAAAAAAATATGTACTCTGATGACCCAAACCCAAAAAACAAAAAAACATATTTAAAAAACTATTAAAAGGAAAGGAAAAAAAAAATAAATAAAAAAAAATCTCATAAAAACCTATACTCCACTTTATCAAGCTCAATTACTCGAGCAATTCTTCCAATTTAAATCAAACAATTATCTTAATATTTTCCAATCTTTTTACTATCGATAATTTAACAAAAACTTAGTACTTTTATATTTTTCAAAAAAAAAATCTCTCTTTGTCATTCTCTATGTCTAGTTAACCGTTTTTTTAAGAGCACACTAACTAGCATCTTTTCTTTTTTGTGGAGCGAGCTATCAACGTTTATAAAACACAAACCCAACAAACATAAATCCTACAGCTCGTCCATTCTGACGTTAATTTTTCTTATAAAATTTCAAACCACATAGCTTACATACATAATTAAATATTTATCTTCCTTAAACATATAATTTTATTTAAATCATTTAAATATCTTTCTTAACAAAATTTGTTTTTCTTCCATTTGAAAATTTCTTAAAACATATAATTTTTCTTTAAATCATCTAAATATCTTTCTTTAAAAAAATCTGTTTTATTTTTATTTTTTTTTAATAATTAGTTTGAGTATGGAGATCCAAGATCGAATACGAAAAGCATTAAAAATTCATTCAAAGGGCTTTTGGGTGAGTTGAAAACCCTCCACATCTTTCAAGAGATATCGTTCTTTACCGATCACTTTATGGCACTGATAAGGGCCACGATATTTCGGTATCAATTTTTTATTGACGTCGACAGTCGTATCGACATTGGAAATCATAACCAAATCGCCTTCGACATAAACTTTCGGTTCCTTTTTTTTTTTATTAAAGTTTTCTTCATTATATTTCTGATTCTTTGTATTATTTATTGCAGCGTCACTACGAATTTGTTCAAGAGATTGAACTGAATCATCTAATACAACATTTTCAAGATATTCTCTTACATTGTCGTTAATCTTACCCTTTTGATTAACTCCAAATAACAGTCTAGAAGGAGTATCTTTCGTACTTTTAGAGCAGCTATTATTTAAAGCAAACTCAACCTGATTTAACGCATTGAACCAATAAATTTTCCGTTCATGATTAATTAATTTAGAGATCATGAGGTCCATAGTACGGTTCACACGCTCTACTTGTCCATTCGCCTTTGGACAACCACTTGCCATTAAAACGTGATGGATATTATTTTCCTTCATAAATTCTTTAAACTCTAGTGAAGCGAAGCAGGTGCCACGATCACTAATTAACCTTGTGGGGTTACTGTATTGCCTAAAGTACATTTCAAGTATCTTAATTGTATTAGTAGAACTTTGAGAATTAGCAGCATGTAACTTTCTAAATTTGGTAAAAGCGTCTATGACTACTAAGATATATTTCTTTTTATTTTGTCTCATTTCTAGCGGCCCATAATAATTACCTTTATTAATATAATTACCCCATAATAAATACCTTTTGGAGTGCAAATAACCTTCTTGCCTTCCTGACTTAGTATTGTAATACATTTTAAACAATTTTGAATGTATTCTTTAACATAATCCTTCAAGTTTGGAAACCAATACGTGTTTTTAATATATTCACATGCTTTTTCTATACCAAAATGTCCTAAAGTCTCATGAGCATTTATGATAATAACATATTGCTGACATATTGCTAACGTCCTTTCAAATGAATTTTCTTCAACGGCTAATACAGCTAAAGATTTACTTTACGTGCGTCTACGGGCTGCATACGCTTTCCTTCGCGATATTCAATTTCATAATCAAAATTTTGCATTTCTAGAGCCTATCTACTTATGCGCGGATTAATACCTTGTTTATTAAGAGTTAACGTTAGAGCATTACAGTCAGTGACTATTTTAAATTTTCGATCCAGTAAATATGTACGAAACGCCGTAAAGCATATATAATGGATAATTTCTCAATTGCTTCGTATCCAACAGAACTTCCATCGCAATGGAGCTCAGTCTCATGTACTGGCAAAAAGATTGATAATACCGGTCTTTCCAATAATTTTGACTTTAGTTCATCAAAAGCATCTTTTGTTGAATTTTTTCTCTGGATTAGGACTGAATAAATCACAAAAAAATTTATCTTTGCGCCAACGTTTTGTATATTTTCTATACTTTTTCAAGGCTAATAAATTTTTTTAGAACTTTATATATTGTTTTTTAACTCATTAACATTTTACAATTATATCCTACCTTAAGATAATAATTTAAGGTCGTCTAATAAACTTTTTAAACATTATAAATATTCTTAAAAAAAAATTGTAAATTTAACATTATTGAGCCACAAATAAAAAAATCAAAAATTGTAAAAAAAAAGGTTTATCAAACAAAAAAATTTATATAAATAATAATAACTTAAGCGCTTAAAAACACGAACAAAATGTACTAATAAATTACAACGACAATTATGTAATTATGTATATGTCATATTGCACTTGTCGTATCATATATTACACATATCAAAATAGACAGACCCAAAAAACCAGAAAAAACTAAAATAAAAAATAACATAATCCCTATTGACCTGAATTTTATTGCACTATATTAACTTATTACTACATGAATTTTACATTGTCATTAATGAAACATTAGGTAGAAAAAATTCTTGATATTAGTTTTTTGTAATGCATTCTTTATAGTCACATAATAGTGATTTATATAATAGAGTTTAAATTCTGTGTATCAGTTTTGAAATTAATATTATTCGAGTTTAATTAAATATATATCATTTCGCTAATGTTTCGCTTAAGCCATTTTTTTTCTTTGTCTACAATTTTGACGTCATCGAAATTAAAAATTAGATTTTCTTGTTAAAAATGATGTTGTACCAGAGCAGTTTTTCTTTATTTATATTGATATTCTTACAATCATATTTATGTTGGTTCATTCTATTTTTCAAAAATTGTTTAGTTTGTCAATGTAACATGAATTACATATAGTGCAATCAATTTTATATATTAGATTCGATTGTTGGAATTTATCATCCTTATCTTTTAATTTAGAAAAAAGGTTGCAAACTGTCTTACTATATATATACATCAAGAAAAGGTATTTTGATGTCTTTTTCTATCTCTAGTGTGAATTTCAGTTTATTATGAAACCTATTAAAACATGATACCACTATTACATGTTCATCCACAGTTTTGGTTGCTATAAGTAAATCGTCAATGTAAATGGTTACTACTTGTTGTTTTTAAACATGGTGGAATCCACTTTTCAGATCCATTATAGTGAAATATTTTTTATTCGCAAATTGATCTAGTAAATCCTCTATTACTGGCAAGGGGTAATTATAACGAAAAGTGATCTTGTTTAACGCTCGAAAGTCAATGCATAATCTATAATCGTCAGCATTCTTTGTTTTTATAATTACAATAGGAGAACAAAATGGGGAAGAACTTTCCCGAATAATATCGTCTTTCAATAGATTAGTTAGTTTATCCGATAAAATTTTTCTTTCGTGAAACGATAACTGACGCGCTTTAGAAGTAAAGAATTCTTCTTTAATTAAATTAATCTTCATCTTGGATTTGATCTTAGGTTCCGTATTTTTCTTACACTCGTTCTTATAATTTAAATATAATTTTTTAATTTTTTAATTTTTTCTTGAAGACAAATTTCTTCATTAAAATTTAATTCAAAAGCTTCAATATTATCATTATCTTCATAATGACTAGTATTTATATTCAATAATTCATTTATATAAGTAGCTTCATTATTATCTTCTGATTTAATATTTTTATTATCAATAATAAGTTTATTTTCTTTTGGTTCAAATACTAATTTAAATCCTACTTTATTCAAAAAATCTCTACCTATAATAGTATCGGCTTCCATTGTTTCATTTGGAACGACCAATAATTTTATTAATTCTAATTTTTCACAAATATTTAAATAATTATGATACGAACCTAATATATTTAATTTGGAATTATTAATTCCATCATAAAATTTTGAAACTTCTTCTAATTCAAATTCATTAACAAATTTATTTTTTATAATTGATATTCGACTACCAGTATCAAATAAAGCTACTAATTTTATTTCAATAAGTTTACTTGAATTTGATTATTGATCTTTTACATACAGCCCCACCGATGTGGTGTACTCAACATTTTGCATTTGATATATGTTGTTTGTTGTATTTATCTTCAACGGACAATTTTTTATTTGATGGATTGATTGTCCGCACCTATAGCACGAACCTTTTTCTCTTTTCGGTTCACTATAATTAGTTGCAACATGACCTTTTTTTCCACAATTATAACAATTAACGTCATTACTTTTTTTTTATGTTTGATAATATTGCTGGTGATACATACATTTTTTGTACAGAATTTTGATGTTGACGATTTTTATAATTTTCAGTGACATCCTTCATTGAAATTTTTGAAAAAACTTGGAATAATTCTTGCGGTGTTCCAAAATTTTGCATTCTTGCCTGGTTTCTTAAATTGGAACTGGTAATACCGTCAATAATCACATCTACTATCCCATCTGCAGGAACATTCAACCGATTAATTAAACATATTTTTTCTTGATAGTAGGACGAAAATGTTTCTCCACTTTTCCACATCCTGTTTTCCATTTCTTTGCGAAGTATTAATTTGTTAGGTCTACTATTAAACACAAGTCTAAGTTCGTTCATAAGCTCCTCAAAATTAAGATTGATATGGCTTGCTTTGGAATGAAACCATTTCAATGCACGCTCCTTTAGCTTAGACACAAACATTAATTTCATTTCTTTATCCTTTATATCTTTGTACAAATTTTTAATATTGTAAACCTGCTTATACCAGACCATAAAAGCCTCATTTCCATTAAAATTTGATAAAAGTTCACTATTTCTTTCATTGTAAAACAAAATTTTTCTTGCTTATAAGATTTTTGCCTGTTTTCTCTTTCGTTTATTACTTTCTCTTTCTTCATTAATCCGATATTTTTTTTTAATAATTCAATTTCTTTTAACTGCCAGTTTGTTTCAACGGCGGCTGATTCAATTTCTGCAGCTGTCTCAACGGCTTACAACTGACTGTCTATTCTACTTATAAATGGTGTACTTGTTTTAACACGTTCTATTACTGTTCCATCTTGTATAGCATCACAAGTTTCCTCTTCTGCTTTCATTACATTTCTTCCATTATACTTCCTTTTTATAATTACTAATACCTAACATTTTCTTAATTCTGGACTTTATCCCACTTCTGATCTATAATCGACTTTATCTCAAGCAATACTTCCAATTTAAATCAAACAATTATCTTAATATTTTCCAATATTTTTATTATCGATAATTTAACACAAAGTATTATTCCCCCTTGCGACATTTACAGCCACGCCTGAACAGGAAAGGCTGTGTAATTTCCTGTCCACATTTATGTGGTAGAAAAATGCATTAAAAAAAAAAAAAAACCCAACAAACATAAACCTTACAAACCGATTATTTTTTTTATTTATATTTATTGTTTTCCTTCGTTCCTATTATTTAACATTGTTTAACATTACCCGGAGTACGTTTCGTTTTTTACTCTGAATAGAATTTATGCGTTTATAGTATTATCTACCACACTCATATGCAGAGTTAACATTACTATGCCATTTCGAAACGACTAGAGTTATGAACGAGTAAGAGTAAACGACTGAGAGATATGAATTTGGACTGCCAAAATTAGATAGGAACATTCATTTATTTCAAACAAATAATAGAGTTTTCAAAAAATATTTTTAATTTTAATTTTCAGAAGTATTAAAAGTTCAATTGAACAATTTCGTTTACAGTTATTTCAATACGTAAGTTTATAATATTAAAAGTTGAAATAAAAAAATAATAATGACAATTCATAAGACCTTAACATTTATAACATTCGTTAACTCTCCTTCCGAGTAGTTTAGAAAAATAACTCTACTAACTCAAATGTGCATTCCGAAACACTAATTGTGACGTTATGGAGTTAATTAAACTATACTACGGTTATTTCGAAATAACTTTATCTGTCATAGAGTAACTCTAACATACTGAAAGTAAGAAACGAAACAAAATAATTAGGAAAGGTAATTTAATAAATATTTATTTTAACTACAATTGTTGTGATAGACTAGAAGAATTTTATTTTGTTAAGCTAATATTAGAGTAAGAATTTATAATGTAATTAAAAATTTTAACAAAGATAACAAAAATTATAACAAAAAACCAAAAAATTGTAAGCAAATGCATTTATAAAATAATCTATTAAGAAATTTTAAAATATAATAAGTATCAAAAGTATCGTTGTTTTTTGTACACCTTGTACCTATAACGAATATTTCAGATGCTCATTATTCCATATATTTTTTATTGCTTTCTCGCAGATTAACTTCTTATTACTATTTCTACAAAAAAAACAAAAATAAAAATACGAATTACAGAACCAACTCATGAAAAAGTTAGCGAAATCACTTGAGTGTCCTTCCTTATTGTAATAGATACTCTTTGTTTGATTGTAAGATATTACTAGAACCTGCTAAACCTAGAACTTAAGTTAATACTAGAATTCAAGTTAGTACATATTTATATCATAAAGAAACAAAACAAAATAATATAATGTATTTAGTTTCTTTATGGTTATATTATAATATAACCGATTTCTAATTAGTATGAATTCTTTAATGTTTTAAAATTAACAGCTGTAATACCATAAGCTGAATTTTTATAAAATTTTATATATTTTGTATTGTAAAAACAACTCTAACAGTTTTCGTACATAACATGTATACTATAATTAGTGTTTATGTTAAAAAAAAATGGAGAAAGCTAAAAAAATAATATTTTTAAAAAAAATCAAAGCCAAATTTGCAAATCAACGATCGGTATCACTAGATACGCATAAGATTGCAACCTTTCAAAATAACGACAAAAGACGTCAATCATTTGGACCAGAACTACAGTTAGGAGCAACGATGCGTCCTTTGAACGCAGCAGGTAAATCTTAATTTTAAATTAAATTTAAAATATAAATAACTCCACTTTTTTTTAAGTTATCATACCTTTACCATTATTAAGAAGAGGATCAGTACCGGTTTTTTCATATCATCCCGGTTATCTATTATTAAAGCAACCATCAATTGATTCATTTAGTGAAGGTGAATCAAGTCCAGAAGTTAAAAGAAGAGTACGTATGATTCAAAGACATTGAAATCTAAAAACATTAAAATTTTTAAAATTTTGTCAAAAACTAATTTATATATTAGTCTTCTGGTCTTATATAAATTTATGTAAATATATCAATTTTAATTATTACATGTTGCCAAATAATTAGTTTTGTTGAGCTAATTAAAATAAAATTTAATTACTTATACATATACATAAATATATTTATAAACCATAAAATAACAAAACTTATTTTTAAATATACAAATTTATATCCGCATATCTTCGCACTTAATTAAGTTAGACATCTCAAATTTTGCAAAAAATTATCTAGTATTATGGCAACAACTTTTGTTGTATAAATATACATATTTATAATCTATAAAATTAAATAGCAAAACTTATTTTTAATTTATTATATTACAGATTTTTAATAAAACATAAAATATTTTTTCTCATTTTCTATTAATAGATACATACATACATACATAAGTTTTATTGTATGTGGTATTTATAACAACTTTATATGATTCAAAACTTAAAATTTATGGAAAAATAAACATTATACTACAACCAGCTACAACCAAAAAGATGTCCAAAGTTGAAAATACTCAATTTTTTCTTCTTTCTATTAAGAAAATAGATTAGAAACTGGTATACAAATTTTTAAAACTTTATACACAAAAATATAAAAAAATAAAAGAAATATAAAACAGAACAGAATATAAAAATATTAAAAAGAAAAGTATACACATCCAATAAAATATTTGCATGCGTTTCAAATTTAATGCATCTTTCGCTATTTTTTATTGGTGTACGTTTTCTATTCAATCTATTCAATATTCAATGCATTTAATTATTTGCTATGATATAATGAAAAATATAGTAATTATTAATGTAAGTTAGATAAATATTGTGAGACAAATTTAAATAAATGTTTTTTAATACAATTATTAAATCTGATTAAATGATTACCTTTTTAATAAAAATGTATAAATAAATGATTTGATTAATAATGGTAATAATGGACTGGCCAATGGTAATCTTCCCTTATACCTTATTATAGTGGAATAAAATACAAACTATTTGTTTGTAATAAAAAAACGTTAAATCTATTTTTATTTAATCTGTATAAATCGATTTAAAAATTACATTGTGAAAATATGTACATTTGCCTATTATTAATACTATTAATTAATACTATTTTATAAGGGTAGAGGTACTTACCTAATAAATAAAATTTCTTGATATTTATTGTTGTAAAATTTTTAAACGATGATGGGATGAAGGTGTTTTTTTTAATAATTCAGCTGAATTTTTTGTTACCCATGAACAATTTTTCTTATTAAAAGTAAGATAAAAAAATCAAGAATAAGTTTTTTATGGCTGTAACATTCACTTTCTTGTTTAAACCAATGAGGATAAAATTCATTTGTTTTAGTAATGCATGTCGATTATTTATTTTTTTAAATTAACATAATGAAAATAATTGTCAAAAAAAAATTTGAATATATTGAACTAGGTGTTTCCAAAAATATTTTTTCTAATGTACTATTGAAGTTTTTGTATTTTATTAATCGTTCTGACAGCAAATTTTTGAAGGCTCTTTTTTAATCATTACTTCGTAGCATTTAGAACTGTTTATTTTATTTTTATTAGAAATAATTTTAAAAATGTCATAGCCAACAAAGTATCTTTTAGCTTGCTCAGCTTCAAGTGAACTTAAGTTACTGTCGTTTATGGTAGAGTTATTTATTATTTTAGTAATACTTTTCTCAATATCTGGTGATATTTGTGTTCCATCAGATTCAGACTCAGCATTATTAGAATCTAATTCTAAATTATTAAATCATCTGATTTAACCTAGATGTTAATAAAAATTTAGTTTCCAGATTTTCACATGAGAAGAGATCTTCACTTAGATTTAATACTCCAATATTAAGAATTAGCCCTTGAATACAAAAGTTCGTTTTTTTTTGGCGGAAGTTTTAATGATTTTAGATAATTTAAAACATTTTCAAGATATTTAATGTGTATTTCCAATTAGCAAAGGGACCACGCAACATAACGACAATATTTGTTTCCCAATAAAATTTTCTCTTTGAGAAGCACCAAAATCGGTTACTCCATCAATAAAATCTTTGGACAAATTATAGGTCAACTCTCTACCAATATGAATTTCATCTATTAAGAGAACAACTTTTTTCGATTTAATATCCATTTTATTAGATAGATTGAGCAGGTTATCTAACAGACATTGATTAAATCCAGGCTGAAGATTTTTTATAGGAGACCAATTGTAAATTGAAATAAACTGACTTGGTAAATCTAATCTCAAATCATCTATCAAAAATGAGTAAAATGACGATGATTTAAAATTAATATTTTGCGCTAGTGTCTTTTGATGTTCATTATAACTTTGCTTATGTGACAAAATCATTTTGCAAAATTGTTTTGAATTAGTGTTAATATTGTCTAGTGCATATATTCTTATTTCTACATTTTCTTGTTGGTTTTGAATTTTTTTGATTTTTTTTTAACTTCGAATTTTCTTCTTCTAATTTTAAACATTTACCTGTGTACAATTTGGTTTGGTTCTAAAAATGAATTAAATTTTCCTATTTTAATTTACATTGGTGACAAAACAATATTCCGGAAGATTCTGATGACCTTCGAATTTTTCGAGGAGTTGGTAAATTTGAAATGTCTTCTAACGTTAATAGTTCATAGCAAACATTTCTTTTTTTAAAAGCAGGACCTTCGTACACTCGTTTCGGAATATGAATTGTGCCAACAGAAGATTCTAAATCAAAATTATATGCTACATAATTTACATTAGAATTTTTTTTAGCACATTTCCAAAAAAATGTTGAAAAAATGTGCTTGTTAGTTTCACTCTGTCCGCCCGTCCGTCCGTCTGTTTACAAAACTTCTACACCGTTAAAGATAGAGAAAAAAAATTTTCTCATAAACAAAACGAGAAAGAATACTCCTTTGTCAACTCTTAGATACCCGTGCGAACCGTTAGTATGTTCACAGCCTGTCACTCTGCTTACAATATTATTTTTTTAATATTTTAGTATTTTAAAATAATTTGGGTTAATTTTATAATTTCTAGAACTATTGGTTGCACATATATGCAAACTATATGTTTATACATTCTTCAAAAGCAGATTCTAACCTTTCACATAACGATTATCAATCCAAAACTTTTTCAAATATTCTATAGTACCATTTAATATTAAGTGGTAAATGTACATACATATATTAAATTACAAAATAGTAAATATAATTTTAAATATTATATTATATTAATGCGCACATGGTATATTTATATTGTTATAAGTATATCGCCATACATTGCAATATTTCTTTAAAAATATTTTCATTCATAGAATAATATCTTATAAATAAAATAAAATACATATATGTATGTAAATACGACGCTATATAATATACATCTATACTCTTATCATTCATTCATCAGTGACATATACGATATGTAAATAAACATGATATTATATAAGTATGTATGTATATCAATATCATATAAATAAAAATTCTACAAGCAACCGTTACATTGTTTATTTATTTAAATTTTTTTGTACTACGCATTATATCCTCAACAATTTCAAATTATAGAGTAAAACAAAATGCAAAAAATTCGTTAAAGAAATTTATTAGAAAATTTGAAAAAATCAAGTAACACTTTCGTCAATTATAAAGTAACCCTATATTATTAAAAAAAGTTGTTAACAGAAATAAGAGTATAATGTTGAAGCTTTAATTTTTATACATTACTTCAAAAAAATTTTAACAGGTGTTGAAATTACAGGTGTTTGAAAATAGGAAATTTTCAGTTTTTGACCCCTTACAGCTCCTAAACGGGAGGTGTTACAAAAAATGAAATGACTCATACTTATTTTCAAAATGATCTAACTTCTGTCAAAATTTCAAGTTTCCAACTTAAACCGTTTAGAAAATAGAAGGGTTAAAGGATTTTGCAATAATTCAGTTTCGCATAACGGTAAATTAAGACACCGTATAGCACAAGTGTATGTTTATTATATACATGTTTGTAAAGCTCATAATAGCACCTATCGTTTGAAATTTTCAGATTGAAGATACATCTTATAGAGCTTGTGTTATAACAATTTAAATATAGAAATTTTTCGAATTTTGGGGGGCTGTAGCTCCTTAACAGGTGGGGCTACAGAAAAAAGTTGCTAATAATAAAATTAATATTTTCATGATATCTATCAGCAGTTAAAATTTCATGGCTCTATATCAAAAAAATTGTGGAGATCTAAAAGTTAGTTGTTTGGGAGCTACCCGAAGTTTTGGTCGGAACTCAACCAAAAAAAATAGAGAACCTACTTTGTTTGGTTGAGTAAAAATAGGGATTATTATTATACCCGCACGACAAGTATCGGGTATAATAAAATTACTCCTCCGTTTGTAACAACTCGAAATAAGCGAGCTAGATATACCTTCTAAGGTATGGATCGGATCAGAATCAAATTCTGAGTCGATTAAGCCATGTCCGTCCGTCACCACGCTAACTCGAAAACTAAGGAAGCTAGAATCTTGAAATTTACACAAAATATTTCTACAACAATTTGTAGGCTCCCTATTTTTTTTGGTTGAGTTCCGACCAAAATTTCGGGTAGCTCCCTAACAATTAATTTTCAGATCTCCACAATTTTTGTGAAATAGAGCCATGAAATTTTAACTACTTGATTTTTTTTTAACTTCGAATTTTCTTCTTCTAATTTTAAACATTTACCTGTGTACAATTTGGTTTGGTTCTAAAAATGAATTAAATTTTCCTATTTTAATTTACATTGGTGACAAAACAATATTCCGGAAGATTCTGATGACCTTCGAATTTTTCGAGGAGTTGGTAAATTTGAAATGTCTTCTAACGTTAATAGTTCATAGCAAACATTTCTTTTTTTAAAAGCAGGACCTTCGTACACTCGTTTCGGAATATGAATTGTGCCAACAGAAGATTCTAAATCAAAATTATATGCTACATAATTTACATTAGAATTTTTTTTAGCACATTTCCAAAAAAATGTTGAAAAAATGTGCTTGTTAGTTTCACTCTGTCCGCCCGTCCGTCCATCTGTTTACAAAACTTCTACACCGTTAAAGATAGAGAAAAAAAATTTTCTCATAAACAAAACGAGAAAGAATACTCCTTTGTCAACTCTTAGATACCCGTGCGAACCGTTAGTATGTTCACAGCCTGTCACTCTGCTTACAATATTATTTTTTTTAATATTTTAGTATTTTAAAATAATTTGGGTTAATTTTATAATTTCTAGAACTATTGGTTGCACATATATTCAAACTATATGTTTATACATTCTTCAAAAGCAGATTCTAACCTTTCACATAACGATTATCAATCCAAAACTTTTTCAAATATTCTATAGTACCATTTAATATTAAGTGGTAAATGTACATACATATATTAAATTACAAAATAGTAAATATAATTTTAAATATTATATTATATTAATGCGCACATGGTATATTTATATTGTTATAAGTATATCGCCATACATTGCAATATTTCTTTAAAAATATTTTCATTCATAGAATAATATCTTATAAGTAAAATAAAATACATACATGTATGTAAATACGACGCTATATAATATACATCTATACTCTTATCATTCATTCATCAGTGACATATACGATATGTAAATAAACATGATATTATATAAGTATGTATGTATATCAATATCATATAAATAAAAATTCTACAAGCAACCGTTACATTGTTTATTTATTTAAATTTTTTTGTACTACGCATTATATCCTCAACAATTTCAAATTATAGAGTAAAACAAAATGCAAAAAATTCGTTAAAGAAATTTATTAGAAAATTTGAAAAAATCAAGTAACACTTTCGTCAATTATAAAGTAACCCTATATTATTAAAAAAAGTTGTTAACAGAAATAAGAGTATAATGTTGAAGCTTTAATTTTTATACATTACTTCAAAAAAATTTTAACAGGTGTTGAAATTACAGGTGTTTGAAAATAGGAAATTTTCAGTTTTTGATCCCTTACAGCTCCTAAACGGGAGGTGTTACAAAAAATGAAATGACTCATACTTATTTTCAAAATGATCTAACTTCTGTCAAAATTTCAAGTTTCCAACTTGTTGAAATTACAGGTGTTTGAAAATAGGAAATTTCCAGTTTTTGACCCCTTACAGCTCCTAAACCGGGGATGATACAAAACAAATTTCTGAAATGACTCATACTTATTTTCAAAGATCTAACTTCTGTCAAAATTTCAAGTTTGTAACTTAAACCGTTTAGAAGATAGAAGGGTTAAAGGATTTTGCATTAATTCAGTTTCGCATAACGGTAAATTAAGACACCGTATAGCACAAGTGTATGTTTATTATATACATGTTTGTAAAGCTCATAATAGCACCTATCGTTTGAAATTTTCAGATTGAAGATACATCTTATAGAGCTTGTGTTATAACAATTTAAATATAGAAATTTTTCGAATTTTGGGGGGCTGTAGCTCCTTAACAGGTGGGGCTACAGAAAAAAGTTGCTAATAATAAAATTAATATTTTCATGATATCTATCAGCAGTTAAAATTTCATGGCTCTATATCAAAAAAATTGTGGAGATCTAAAAGTTAGTTGTTTGGGAGCTACCCGAAGTTTTGGTCGGAACTCAACCAAAAAAAATAGAGAACCTACTTTGTTTGGTCGAGTAAAAATAGGGATTATTATTATACCCGCACGACAAGTATCGGGTATAATAAAATTACTCCTCCGTTTGTAACAACTCGAAATAAGCGAGCTAGATATACCTTCAAAGGTATGGATCGGATCAGAATCAAATTCTGAGTCGATTAAGCCATGTCCGTCCGTCAGCACGCTAACTTGAAAACTAAGGAAGCTAGAATCTTGAAATTTACACAAAATATTTCTACAACAATTTGTAGGCTCCCTATTTTTTTTGGTTGAGTTCCGACCAAAATTTCGGGTAGCTCCCTAACAATTAATTTTCAGATCTCCACAATTTTTGTGAAATAGAGCCATGAAATTTTAACTACTGATAGATATCATAAAAATATTAATTTTATGATAATATAAATTTTTCTGTAGCACCACCCGTTAAGGAGTTACAGCCCCGCAAAGTTCGAAAAATCTCTATATTTAAATTGTTATAACACAAGCTCTATAAGTTATATCTTCAATCTGAAAATATCAAACGATAGGTGCTATTATGAGCTTTACAAACATGTATATAATAAACATACACTTGTGCTATACGGTGTCTTAATTTACCGTTATGCGAAACTGAATTAATGCAAAATCCTTTAACCCTTCTATCTTCTAAACGGTTTAAGTTACAAACTTGAAATTTTGACAGAAGTTAGATCTTTGAAAATAAGTATGAGTCATTTCAGAAATTTGTTTTGTATCATCCCCGGTTTAGGAGCTGTAAGGGGTCAAAAACTGGAAATTTCCTATTTTTAAACACCTGTAACTTGAACACCTGTTAAAATTTTTTTGAAGTAATACATAAAAATTAAAGCATCAACATTATACTCTTATTTCTGTTAACAACTTTTTTTAATAATATAGGGTTACTTTATAATTGACGAAAGTGTTACTTGATTTTTTCAAATTTTCTAACAAATTTCTTTAACGAATTTTTTGCATTTTGTTTTACTTGATAATTTGAAATTGTTGAGGAATAATGCGTAGTACAAAAAATGTAAATAAATAAACAACATAACGGTTGCTTGAAGAATTTTTATTTATAAGATATTGATATACATACAAACTTATATAATATAATGTTTATTTACATATCGTATATGTCACTGATGAATGAATGATAAGAGTATAGATGTATATTATATGTAGCGCAGTATTTACATACATATATGTATTTTATTGTACTTATAAGAAATTATTCTATGAATGGAAATATTTTTAAAGAAATATTGCAATGTATGGCGATATACTTATAACAATATAAATATGCTATGTGCGCATTAATATAATATAATATTTAAAATTATATTTACTATTTTGTGATTTATTATACATTTACCGCTTAGTATTAAATGGTACTATAGCATATTTGGAAAAGTTAGATAGATAATCGTTATTCGGAAGGTTAGAATCTGCTTTTGAAGAACGTATAAACATATAGTTTGTATACATTCATATACAAACACATATAAATATATAGTACAAATATAGTTATATATATGTACAACCCATAGTTCTAGAAATTATAAAATTCATCCAAATTATTTTAAATACTAAAATATTAAAAAAATAATATTGCAAGCAGAGTGACAGGCTATGCACATACTAACGGGTCGTACGGGTATCTAAGAGATGACAAAGGCAACTGTATTCTTTCTCGTTTTTTAATAAAAACCTCCAACTACGAATACCTACGAAAAAATAATATTTATCTATAATATTGAAATGTAAGTACCTATCAATTAAATCAAATTAATGTTTAAGGAATTAAATATTTTATAAATATTGTTATAATAATATACACCCAAAAAAAAACATAAAATATCTGGTGATATTTGTGTTCCATCAGATTCAGACTCATTATTAGAGTCTAATTCTAAATTATTGAATCATTTGATTTAACCTAGATGTTAATAAAAATTTAGTTTCCTGATTTTCACATGAGAAGAGATCTTCACTTAGATTAATACTCCAGTTATTGTAAGAATTAGCCCTTGAATACAAATGTTGGTTTTTTTTGGCGGAAGTTTTAATGATTTTAGATAATTTAAAACATTTTCAAGATATTTAATGTGTATTTCCAATTAGAAAAGGGACCACGCAACATAACGACAATATTTGTTTCCCAATAAGATTTTCTCTTTGAGAAGCACCAAAATCGGTTACTCGATCAATAAAATCTTTGGACAAATTATAGGTCAACTCTCTACCAATATGAATTTCATCTATTAGGAGAACAATTTTTTTCGATTTAATATCCATTTTATTAGATAGATTTAGCAGGTTATCTAACAGACATTGATTAAATCCAGGCTGAAGATTTTTTATAGGAGCCCAATTGTAAATTGAAATAAACTGACTTGGTAAATCTAATCTCAAATCATCTCTCAAAAATGAGTAAAATGATGATGATTTAAAATTAATATTTTGCGTTAGTGTCTTTTGATGTTCATTATAACTTTGCTTATGTGATAAAATCATTTTGCAAAATTATTTTGAATTAGTGTTAATATTGTCTAGTGCATCTATTCTTATTTCTACATTTTCTTGTTGGTTTTCAATTTTTTTTAATTTTTTTTTTTAATACAATGCATACAATTTGGTTTGGTTCTTAAAATAAACTAAATTTTCCTCTTTTAATTTACATTGGTGACAAAACAATATTCCGGAAGATTCTGATGACCTTCGAATTTTTCGAGGAGTTGGTAAATTTGAAATGTCTTCTAACGTTAATAGTTCATAGCAAACATTTCTTTTTTTAGAAGCAGGACCTTCGTACACTCGTTTTGGAATATGAATTGTGCCAACAGAAGATTCTAAATCAAAATTATATGCTTCATAATTTACATTAGAATTTTTTTTAGCACATAATTTTAAAAAAAATGTGCTTATTAGTTTCACTCTGTACATCCGTACGTCCGTCTCTTTACAAAACTTCTACACCGTTAAAGATAGAGAAAAAAAATTTTAACAATGGGTAGGTCTCATAAAAAAATAATTTTATGGAACAACTTTTTCATGTAGCCCCATCCATTACGGAGCTACAGCCCCTCAAACTTTGAAAAAGCCCTATTTTTAAATGCATATATGTTATGTTTTGCTTAAGATTTTTTCAATCTGAAAACGTCATGCGACAGGTTCTTTTTTTAGCTTTGTAAATTAATCACAAAATTTTTTAAATTTAGTATTTAAATTTACCATTATGTGAAAACCAAATTTTGCATGATTTTTCTACTTTCATAACTCCGGCACCCTTTTAGATAGAGGCTTGAAATTGAGGCAAGAAAGAACTTTTAGAATTAGTATAAGTTTGCTCAGAAAATTTTTTTGTACCACCCCTGTTTATGAGTTATTAGAGCTCAAAAATTGAAAATTTGCTATTTTTAAACACCTGTAAATTAGGAACCTGTACACATTATACTTCGGCAAGATATAAAAATTAAAGTTACAGTAATATATTTTTACGTGTGTTAAAAGTTTATTTTAGTTATATATAAAAAGCCCCATTTTCAGATGTATATATCCCAGGCTCTGCGAAATAGTTTTGCAATCTAAAACCGCCAGAAGATCGAAAATGATTATTTATTATCTATATAAAACAATATTAAAATTATGTTATATTTTGTAATTTACTATTTAAATTTACCGTTATGTGAAACCATTAAATTTACCGTTATGTGAAATTTCTTTTTTCATAACTCCGGCACGCCTTTAGATAGGAACCTGAAATTTTGAGGCAAGAAATAACTTTTAGAATTAGAATAAGTTTCCTCAGAAAATTTTTTGGTAGCACCCCCTCTTTAATAGTTGTTACGCCTCAAAAATTGAAAATTTGCTATTTTTAGACACCTGTAACTTAGGCACCTGTAAAAAATTTTCTTCGGCAAGACATGAAAATTAAAGGTTCAATAATATATTTTTAGGTGTGTTAACGGTTTTTCTTTGTTATATAGGATTCCGGATTTACGGCCCCTCGAATTTTGAAAAAAGTCCTATTTTCACGTTTTTTCTTATTATATTTCTTTTTAAGGAATTAAATGTTTTATAAATATTGTTATAATAATTACACACAAAAAAAAAAAATAAAATTTAGTTTATCTTTTAAAAATTAAAATTTTTCTTGAAATATTTTTTTAATCAAATTTTAAATGAATAATTATCACGGTTTAATAATATAAGTTAAACTTTTCGCTTTTGATTTTGTTCTTCCACTAAATTAGAGATCAGTAAAGATTACCATTGCCGTTATTATCAATTGCATTATCATTCAAACTATAATCATTTGAATCAGATTTAATAATCTATAATTATAATTTAGTAGTTTTCAGCCACACACTACGTATTATGAATTCCGTTTCAAGCTTTGAACATCAGTAACTACATATTTTTTACGATTTTTCTACTATAAAACCTATACATAAAATTAATAATAATAAAATAAATAAAAAAAATTTAAAAAAAAACAGCTTTTTTGAACTAAAAAGTAGAAAATAAATTTTTAATAGCAAATTTTTCTGTAATTTTCTAAACTATATTGTTACAATCGAGATTTCTTTGAAAAAGTTTATTTCAATATGTCAAATATATATATAAATATAAGTATATATAAGTTTTAAAGTCTGTGAAATTAATATAAAAGCTGGAGGCAAAATTTAAAAATATAAGTTTATAGTTATGCGTGTTGCGTATGTTACCTCCAGCTCTTATTTTAATTTCACAGACTTTAAAACTTATATATACTTATATTTATATATATATTTGACATATTGAAATATACTTTTTCAAAGAAATCTCGATTGTAACAATATAGTTTAGAAAATTACAGAAAAATTTGCTATTAAAAATTTGTTTTCTACTTTTTAGTTCAAAAAAGCTGTTTTTTTTTAAATTTTTTTTATTTATTTTATTTTATTCTTTTTAGTAACGACAAATATAAGTATTAAATTGATATTTTTTTTTTTTCCTTGTTTAATTTTGAATTTTTACAGTTGCTCTTACAGTCTATAATTATATTATTACCTGTTATAATATAGAATATATTGAATTTTTTTATTATTAATTTATTGTGGCAAAATTTTTAAAAAATTAAGAAAACGTTGCATAGCTAAATTCAAAATTTAAATAAAAATATTGCAATTTTATAATGTTCTTTATTACCACTTAAAAATGCAACCCTTTAAAAACTTTGATTTATATACTGCCTTGTTTTTTCTTTCTTTTCATAACATAACATTTTAATATTGTTTTTTTTTATAATATTGCAATTTTATAATGTTCTTTATTACCACTTAAAAATGCAACCCTTTAAAAACTTTGATTTATATACTGCCTTGTTTTTTCTTTCTTTTCATAACATAACATTTTAATATTGTTTTTTTTATCTGTTATGTACGGAAATATCAAACGTATGTTTCTTTCTTTTAAAATCATAACATTTTAATAGTTCTTTTTTTCTATCTGTTATGTGGGTAAATATCAGATGTGCACAATATATACATAAGAAATATACTTTAAAAATATTTAAAAACAATCAAAGTAACATTTTTTATTCTCTTTTTTTTCTATTCGTTTTTATTTTTCTTCCAGTATTACATTTTCCTTTTTTTTTGTTTTCTGTTATTTAGGTACGCTAAGTATTTCTTTTTTTTTTTAAATGTTTAATTTATACATGCATTCTATTTAAAAAATATAAATTATAACCTATAGAACATACTGAATTTTTTTTTGTTCGTTTATATTTACCGTCCATTCATATGCATACATAAAATTTTTTTTTGTTCGTTTATGTTTACCGTCCATTCATATAAATATAACTGTTGCTTACATATTAAAAAATAATAAATCTATAACTACATACATAAATAGCCATATATTCATTCATATACATATGTATCTATATTATAAGCTGAACTTCTCAGTGTTGCATTATATCATAATGCGGCAAAATTTTTGAAAAATTAAGAAAACGTTGCATAGCTAAATTCAAAATTTAAATAAAAATATTGCAATTTTATAATGTTCTTTATTTCCACTTAAAATGCGACCCTTTAAAAACTTTGATTCATACACTGCCTTGTTTTTTCTTTCTTTTCATAACATAACATTTTAATATTTTTTTTTTTTATCTGTTATGTACGGAAATATCAAACGTATGAACCTTTCTTTTAAAATCATAGCATTTTAATAGTTCTTTTTTTCTATCTGTTATGTAGGTAAATATCAGATGTGCACATATACTATTTCTTATGTAAAATAGTATATATATTATTTTACATAATAAAATACAACTATTTCTTATGTCTATTTCTTATGACTTTAAAAATATTTAAAAACAATCAAAGTAACATTTTTTATTCTCTTTTTTTTCTATTCGTTTTTATTTTTCTTCCAGTATTACATTTTCTTTTTTTTTTGTTTTCTGTTATTTAGGTACCCTAAGTATTTCTTTTTTTTTTTTTAATGTTTAATTTATACATGCATTCTATTTAAAAAAATAGAAATTATTAGCTATAGAACATTCTGAATTTTTTTTTTGTTCGTTTATGTTAACCGTCCATTCATATAAATATAACTGTTGCCTACATATTAAAAAATAATAAATCAAAATAATAATAATAATCTAAATAATAATAGTTGGGAATTTGGGAATTTGTCGTGACTGCGTTAGCAGGTTTTTAATAGTACAGCACACATAAAAATATGCATACCATTTTTGTACATGTTTTGTACCTACATATGTATGTAATAAAAAAATTTGGTTTTAAAAGTATGTAATTGAGAATATATTAAATTGCTTAATTCTAAATACTAATGTTTTTGAATTAAACAAGGTAGAATGTAAACCAACGGTTTTTAAAAGCGCACATTTCCAAACTCAATACAAACTGTTTAGAATTTTGACTTACACAAAAATTTGAAAAGTTCATGTAATAAGAAAAAAAGTGAAAATAGGACATTTTTGAAATTTTGAGGGGCCGTAAGTCCGGAATCCTATATAACTAAGAAAAACGGTTAACACACATAAAAATATATTATTGAACCTTTAATTTTCATGCCTCGCCGAAGAAAATTGTTTACAGGTGCCTAAGTTACAGGTGTCTAAAAACAGCAAATTTTCAATTTTTGAAGCGTAATAACTCTTAAAGAGGGGGTGTAACCAAAAAATTTTCTGAGGAAACTTATACTAATTCTAAAAGTTCTTTCTTGTCTCAAAATTTTAGGTTCCTATCTAGAGGCGTGCCGGAGTTATGAAAACAGAAATTTCATGCAAAATGTGGTTTTCACATAACGGTAAAATTAAATAGTAAATTACAAAATATTACATAATTTTGATATTATTTTATATAGATTATAAAATTTTCGATCTTCTGGCGGTTTTAGATTGCAAATCTATTACGCAGGGCCTGAGATATATAACTCTGAAAATGGGACTTTTTCGCAATTATGAAGAGCTGCAACTTTGGAACCCTTTACAACTAAAACAAACCTTTAACACACGTAAAAATATATTTTAATATATTTTAATATCTTTAATTTTTATATCTTGCAGCAGTAAAATGTGTACAGGTTCCTAAGTTACAGGTGTTTAAAAATAGCAAATTTTCAATTTTTAAGCCCTAATATCTCATAAACAGGGGGTGGTCCAAAAAAATTTTCTGAGCAAACTTATACTAATTCTAAAAGTTCTTTCTTGACTCAAAATTTCAAGCCTCTATCTAAAAACGTGCCGGAGTTATGAAAGTAGAAAAATCATGCAAAATTTGGTTTTCATATAACGGTAAATTTAAATACTAAATTTAAAAAAATTGTATAATTTTGATATAAATTTACAAAGTTAAAGAAAATATCTGTCGAATGACGTTTCCAGATTGAAAAAATCTTAAGCAGAACATAAGATATATGCGTTTAAAAATAGGGCTTTTTCAAAGTTTGAGGGGCTGTAGCTCCGTAATGGATGGGGCTACATGAAAAAGTTGTTCCACAAAATTATTTGAATTATATGAGACCTACCCATGGTTAAAATTTTTTTTCTCTATCTTTAACGGTGTAGAAGTTTTGTAAACAGACGGACGGACGGACGGACGGACAGAGTGAAACTAATAAGCACATTTTTTCAAAATTGTTTTGGAAATGTTCTAAAAACACGTATGTATATAAATATTATAAATAAACACATTGCTTTTATAAATAAAAATGTATACTAAAAATCAATTGATTTGATGAAAAAAAACTTAAATTTAACACTTGCTTACTAAATTTTAAGTAAATGCATATTAAATTTTACACTGTGTTCTCAAGTGCGGCACATTAATTTGTTTACACATTCATATCTTTCAAATTCATAGCTTTCAAACCAAAAATATTTTCGAAGCACATATTATTACATATTTTGAAGTATGTACCTTTGTATATGTACGCATACAATGCAGTGGGTTACATAAAAAACAATAGTCTTTTATAGAAAAAAAAAAACATTTATGGATTACGTATACGTATTGGTATTGGTATTGGTGAGTTTAGTAAATTTAGATAAAATATTTTATTTTGGTTCTGTAATAATTCTGTTAAAAATTCTGTTATATCTTTGTATGAAAATTTAATTTTGAAATTAAGCTAATTTCTCTAATGTTTTTCAATATTATTATTTTAAAATCATGTATTGTCATCGGGATCTGATCTAATTCAAATCTCTAACTCAACGGGAAGTGTGTTTAAAATGGCTTCTAAGATTCCATCCTTTACCCAACCAAGTTAATAAAAAGCTGTTAAAAAAAGCAGTTAAAAAACAAACACCACATTTCATATTTATATTACGATATTACAGTAGTATGGTGCCTACGATAGTAGTATCAGGTAGTATGTATGTAGTACGGTAGTATGTAGTTACAAAACGTACACAACAAAACAGAATAACAAAAAAAAAACAAAATTATAAAAGCCATTCTCACTTACTCTCTTTAAAATTGTGTATTCTTTTTTTCCTCTCGAGTCACGAGCCTCGACTCGATCTCAACGGCTCAACTATTCTTTGGCTATGTATTAATGTACTTAACTTATGCATGTGTAAAGAAAAAAATTTAAAAATTGAATCGTCATTTATCACAATATTTATTGAAATTTTAAGTAATGATGAATGATATTAATCTGCTATTAATAATCAATACGTATCTAAGTATGTTCTTATAAATAACCAGCGGGCGAGTCTCTTTATAATTCAAATATATAATTGTTTTGGTTTTTTACTTTTCTATTAAATTGTTGCATTTATGTATGAATGTTTGTATATTATTTGAAGCGATTTTCTAATTGTATCCTTTTTTGAATTCAATTTCTTCTCATATACTTAAATTTGAGTACACAGCAGTTCTCATAACCAAAATTAATTTTGAATAATTTTTTATTTTTAAATATTTTGTATGTCAATTTTATGCAGGGTTACCATATGTACAATTGTGGTAATATTTGTACGGTTTTCTCGCCCTCTGTACCATGTTACATATACAATCTTAATCAAGGATTGTACGACAAATACCTATAGGGTCTTTTTAGATTTTAAATTTTTCACATTAGGGCAAGGTAAAACGAACAACGGCAATATTGTTACAGACAACGTTGCTCATTAAAAAAATTTAACTGTATTTTGCTCCAACCTTTGTTTGTGCATTTTCCGAATGTTTTACGGATACCTATTCTGTTTTCACCACGTACCTTTAAAACATTTATTTCGAACTCGATAAATAAATAGACATAATAGTCCTCACTCACAATACCAAATAATCTAAATTCTAAATATACGTACACCAACTACAGGCTCTTTATACAATTTAATTCTATTTTGGCGTTATTTTAAAAATTATTTCAGTTAATGTTTTGACGAATTTAGTTTTGCTTTCTGAATTTTTACGGATTGTACTTTTTCCATAAATTCTATTTTTCTAAACTGCAACTGTCTATTATATGAATTGGGATTCAACATAAAATTTGACTACACATTAACAGGGGCCCCTAGTCTATAATATAATACACAAGATGTTGGCGAGACCTTGCCAACATGTAAAATAATATATTTTATATCTATAATAAAACACTCACACCTGCTCACACTGAATGTAAACTAAACTGGCAATGATGATATTTCTTTATATTTATTTAATAATTTAAAATTTTATTACCAGAGACACAAATCTTTGACTCAAAGTATTATCAAGAGACACAAACCGTTCATTAAAAATATAAATAAATTTAGTAAATATTATTATCAGAGACCAAATTTTCCACTAGAAGTATTATCAGAGACACAAACCGTTCATTAAAAGTGAGTACAGTCAAAAAAGGAAAAGTACATACTTAAAAAACACACATTTTCAATAAAAATAAATTCAACAAATTTTTAATTTTTAAATTTGACCGCCACATCCATTATGAACTGGTCGCAGCGGTAAATTAAAAATAAATTATTAATCTTCTGTACCAGGAATTAATGATTGAATTTCTGATTATATACCAGATATAAACTAAACTGGCAATGATGATATTTCTGTATATTTATTTAATAATTTAAAATTTTATGATCAGAGACACAAACTTTTACTTTTTAAAAAGTACTTTCGACACAAAATTTAAAGCAAATTTTTAAATTTGACTGACACATCCATTATGAACTGATCGCAGCGGTAAATTAAAAATAAATTATTAATCTCCTGTTGGCAGTTTTCAAATGACTCTTTGTTTTGAAAAAAATAAAAATATGTACTCTTAATAAAATTAAAAGACTTGGAAATGAAAAGAACAAAGTTTATAGTAAGCCTTATATTTATAAGAAACAAATAATAGGCCGATTTTATTCTTGATTTTGTTTTCACTATTATAAAAGTTGGTAAAAGCTTCGCAGCAGACTTTAAAGTAGTTTTGTTTATTTAGGTTGGAATTTTGATTTTTTAAGCTGCATTTTTGATATAACATAAAATATTCGAATTTTTTTATTAATATAAAATTCGGCAGACTTAGCTAATTATATTTCATAACAGAAATCAGAAACTTACTAAATATTATAGAAATGGATATTTTTCTTTAAAAAAAAGAAAAAATAACATAGAAAATATCATTTTAGAAGCCTTCTCTCACAATAGATTCATAATTTTGTACTAATTTATTATTAGACCATTAAATTAAAAAGCTGTCGAAAACGACCGTCACAAAAAAAGCTACCGAAAATTTATGAAATTTCATTATCAGAGACATGAATCTTTTATTAAATATACCAAAGACCTCTTCCAAAGTACATTTAAATAAAATAAATTCAGCAAATTTTTTTCAAGCAAAAAAAAACAAGTAAAAGTTATACCCTACACCTAAAAAATTCAAATTAAATTAAAAATCCATAAGTTATTTTAGTTAGGTACTTAATATACCTAAGCTAAAAAAAAATTCATGTAATAATCCCTCCCTTAATACAGGTAGTAAGGGAGTCAGTATGATAACGTAAATGTTTTTGAATCTATAGAAATTGTGCAATTGCACAGGGGATTTTCTAGTCTATAATATAATACAATAAAGAAATCATATACATAGAGTATTTACACCGAACAAATTTTTTAAACCATTTCTGCACAAAATATAGAACCCCGAAATTCTGTTTTGCTGCAGATTAACATATTTTGAACAAAAAATTTATACAGAAATGATATTTATTTGCAGCTTATAAAAAAATGAAATGTATTCTGGTATTATTTTCATATTTACACTATTTTATAATTGTAGTGGTATGGTAGTGGTAATATTTTTTTTATTCGTTTCATTCTTATTTGTTTGTACGTATGTTTATTAGATTTGAAATGATTAGAATTTGAATGTTTAATAATTTTTTGGCTGGCATATATAAAGCGTATTAAATAGCGTATGTGTGTGTTTAGTAAAATTAAAAATGATTTTATTATGCATGCATAAGAACATAACGTATTGAAGTAGGTAAATAAATAAAAAATTAGATAAGTGATAATAAGTGACTTTTATTAAATATTTTGTTTTAATAAATAAACTTAAGGTAATAAGGAAACAAATCAATGTTAAATTACAGATTCACTGAAATATAGTTTCTTTTCCTACTTAGAGTAAATATATAGTCATAATATACCTAGTACTAGTAAAAGTAAATAATTTTTAAAACTTTTGCAAAAATTAATAAAAAAATCAAATTTTATTTAACAATTTTCTTTTTAATATTAGTACCTAAATGTTAGAATAGCTAATATTAAAATAGGAATATTAGTACAGTACCTAAATAGGGAATCAAAAAATAACAAAAGCACATAAAATTAATTAGTACCTAAATTTATTTAGTACAAAATTTTCATGAAAAAAAAAATAAAAATTGAAGTTATTAATCCATTACAAATCAAGAAAAAGTTTAAAAGATATTTATTCAAAAATTGCAGACCATGTGAGACAAAATTTCTACTATATATATTTAGTTTTGAATTATTTTTGAGTATTTTTTTGTCTTTCCCTCTTGGATTCCTTAGCTTTTTGTTCTTAATAGCAAAAAAATATATGATATTCTTGATTGTCTTAATAGCAAAAAAAATATATGATAAAAACCCATACCGTGTAGCTTTACAATCAAACAATCAAATATTTCAGTACATAATAGAAATGATAGAGTATTTTAAAAATATAAAATCAATCTCTTCTCCAAAAATTTATTGTATTGAAGGTATGGTTCAATCTTTAACAGGCATTATAGAGTTAAGTTCAAATATATTTTCAATTTATAATACAAACGAGTGTTCTTATTTGCTATTGTCTCGCCTTAATCAAGATGCTTTAGAAAATTTGTGTTCATTAATTCGTTATAGAAACGGTTGTAATAATAACCCATCTGTCTCTGAATTCAGTAACATCTTAGCGAAAATCATGTCTGTAAAATTAATTAACTTTAAAATTGAACACTCGAATTGTGAGGAAGATAATGATGAATTTCTTTCAGAAGATTTAGTAAATTATAAATTAGAAGAATATAGCTCAGGTACAAATGAAGAAGAAGTTGAAATTGAACAAATTGATGATAATATTACTAACGTTGTCATCAATTATTTAGGAGAAAATTTAGAAAAAACAGAAAGGAATGTTGTTTCGAATAACGCACAAAGATATATATGTGGTTATATCATTTTTAAAATGAAGAAAAAAATTTCTTTTGTGTCATGTAACGATTTATTTTTTAAGACTTCTGAAAGCCCTTTATTACTTGAGTCGGAACAATTTATTTTTCAAAAAAACTACAAAAATTACTCAGATATTGTCCATTTAAAAGCGCCAACAGAAAATTTTTTTGAATTCACCCAATTTCAAAGCAATATATTTGATCACTTTTTTTCTAAAAACTTTCATCAAAAGAACTTAAAAAAAAACATTTTATATTGTTGTTTGGAAGCTACTAATAAATCGGATAAATATTCTATGTGGTTCAACGAAAATGAAAAATGCTTTACGCATAAAATTAAGTTTTTAGAATTACTAATCGATTTGTTATTAAAAAAAGAAACCAAATGTTTAAAGGAAAAATTAATAATTGAGGAAGAACAAAAAGCTAAGGAATCCAAGAGGGAAAAACAAAAAAATAGTCAAAAATAGTAGAAATTTTGTCTCACATGGTCTGCAATTTTTGAATAAATATTTTTTTAAACTTTTTCTTGATTTGTAATGGATTAATAACTTTAATTTTTATTTTTTTTTTTTATGAAAATTTTGTTAAAAATCAATGCATGAGATTATTAATTTAAGTTAATTACCTATATATATTGTTAAAATGATTAATTATGTTTTTATGTTAAATTTTTTAAATGTTAAAGTAATTTATTATGCTTAGTTATAATTTTGTAAATAATTTTGTAAATGTACTAATAAAAAGGGTTTTTTTTGCCATTTGGAAAATTAATACTATCAGACTATATTTTAGAATTTTCCATGTGGCTTTTTCCCTTCTTATGTTTTCCTTCTATATTCTTTAATTTTAAGCAATAAAACATTTTTTTAATTAATTTTATGTGCTTTTGTTATTTTTTGATTCCCTATTTAGGTACTGTACTAATATTCCTATTTTAATATTAGCTATTCTAACATTTAGGTACTAATATTAAAAAGAAAATTGTTAAATAAAATTTGATTTTTTTATTAATTTTTGCAAAAGTTTTAAAAATTATTTACTTTTACTAGTACTAGGTATATTATGACTATATATTTACTCTAAGTAGGAAAAGAAACTTTATTTCAGTGAATCTGTAATTTAACATTGATTTGTTTCCTTATTACCTTAAGTTTATTTATTAAAACAAAATATTTAATAAAAGTCACTTATTATCACTTATCTAATTTTTTATTTACCTACTTCAATACGTTATGTTCTTATGCATGCATAATAAAATCATTTTTAATTTTACTAAACACACACATACGCTATTTAATACGCTTTATATATGAGAGCCAAAAAAATATTAAACATTCAAATTCTAATCATTTCAAATCTAATAAACATACGTACAAACAAATAAGAATGAAACGAATAAAAAAAATATTATCACTACCATACCACTACAATTATAAAATAGTATAAAATGAAAATAATACCAGAATACATTTCATTTTTTTATAAGCTGCAAATAAATATTATTTCTGTATAAATTTTTTGTTCAAAATATGTTAATCTGCAACAAAACAGAATTTCGGGGTTCTATATTTTGTGCAGAAATGGTTTAAAAAATTTGTTCGGTGTAAATACTCTATGTATATGATTTCTTTATGATAATACCAGATAATACACAAGATGTTGGCGATACCTTGCCAACATGTAAAAAAATATATTTTATATCTATAATAAAACACTCACACTGAATGTAAACTAAACTGGCAATGATGATATTTCTCTATATTTATTTAATAATTTAAAATTTTATTACCAGAGACACAAATCTTTGACTGTATTATCAAAGACACAAACCGTCAATTAAAAATATAAATAAATTTAGTAAATATTATTACCAGAGACCAAATTTTCCAATAGAAGTATTATCAGAGACACAAACCGTTAATTAAAAGTTAGTACAGTCAAAAAAGGAAAAGTACATACTTAAAAAACACATTTTCAATAAAAATAAATTCACCAAATTTTTAATTTTTAAATTTGACCGCCACATCCATTATGAACTGGTCGCAGCGGTAAATTAAAAATAAATTATTAATCTTCTGTTGGCGTTATCAATCTTTGTTTTGGAAAAAAAAAATAAAAATAGGTACTCTTAATAAAATTAAAACGCCTGAAAGTGAAAAGAGCAAAGTTTATAGTAAGTCTCATATTTATAAGAAAAAAATAATAGGCCAATTTTATTCTTGATTTTGTTTTCATTAGTATAAAAGCTGGTAAAAGCTTCGTAAGAGACTGTAAAATAGTTTTGTTTATTTAGGTTGAAATTTAGATTTTTAACATAAAACATAACATAAAATATTCTAAATTTTTTTATTAATATAAAATTCGGCAGACTTAAATAATTATATTTCATCACAGAAGTCTGGAACTTACCAAATATTATAAAAATGGATATTTTTCTTAAAAAGAAAAAACTAACATAGAAAATATCATTTTAGAAGCCTTCTCTCACAAAAGATTCATAATTTTGTACTAATTTATTATTAGACTATTAATAATATTGTTAGCCATGGAAAAAATAAGATTTATTAATCAGATCAGATAATATAATACCAGGAATTAATGATTGAATTTCTGATAATACACAATATGATTATACACACAAGATGTTGGCCAGATCTATAATAAACCACACACTGAATATAAACTAAACTGGCAATGATGATATTTCTGTATATTTATTTAATAGTTTAAAATTTTATTATCAGAGACACAAATCTTTGACTCAAAGTATTATCAGGAGACACAAACCGTTCATTAAAAATACAAATAAATTTAGTAAATATTATTACCAGAGACAAAATTTTCCACTAGAAGTATTATCAGAGACACAAACCGTTAATTAAAAGTTAGTACAGTCAAAAAAGGAAAAGTACATACTTAAAAAACACATTTTCAATAAAAATAAATTCAGCAAATTTTTAATTTTTAAATTTGACCCCCACATCCATTATGAACTGGTTGCATTGCAGCGGTAAATTAAAAATAAAATATTAATCTTCTGTTGACAGTTTTCAATCTTTGTTTTGGAAAAATAAAAATAGGTACCTATTCTTAATAAAATTAAAACGACTGAAAGTGAAAAGAGCAAAGTTTATAGTAAGTCTCATATGTATAAAAAAAAATAATAGGCCGATTTTATTCTTGATATTGTTTCTAGTATAAAAGCTGGTAAAAGTTTCGTAACAGACTTTAACCATTTTAACGTAGTTTTGTTTATTTAGATGGAAATTTTGATTTTTAAGCTGAATTTTTGATATAACATAAAATATTCTAAATTTTTTTATTAATATAAAATTCGGCAGACTTAGGTAATTATATTTCATAACAGAAATCAGAAACTTACTAAATATTATAGAAATGAATATTTTTGCTAAAAAAAAATAATAAAATAAAATAAAATATCATTTTAGAAGCTCTCTCACAATAGATTCATAATTATTGTACTAATTTTATTAGGCCATTATGCCATTATATTAAAAAGCTGTCGAAAGCGACCGTCACAAAAAAGCGGCAGAAAATTTATGAAATTTCATTATCAGAGACATGAATCTTTTATTAAATATACCAAAGACCTCTTCCAAAGTACATTTAAATAAAATAAATTCAGCAAATTTTTTTCAAACAACAAAAAATAAACGTAAAGGACTTGAAAATAGTTTTGGTAAATAAAGTAATATCTGGTAATATCGCAGCGAAAACAGCTGTATTTTTATCGACATAAATTTTTTTTTTAAAACTAAAGAATAATAGAGTCAAATTTTAAAAAATATTAAAATTATTTCGATTATTGCGATTGTTTTAAATGTAACAAAAAAAAATAATGTCGTAGCGGTTGGTTGGTGAATTCGAATTTCATAGCAAATGAAGATAGGAACAAGATGATTTCTTCGTAAAATATTATATGGAAATAAAAGAAAAGAATGAAGAACATTTATTGAAACTAACAAGAATGAATGTGTCTTCATTTAATTTATTATTTTCCTTATTACTTCCTCGATTAACTTTTCTTCAAATGACATATGTCATATTATTATCTTAACCTATCTACGAATGTTAACAAAATGACATTAAAAATTGTTTTTGATTATTAATGTCACAATATAACTATACTAGCAGAGTACCCGGCGTTGCCCGGAGTATTTTATTGGCTTCATGAAATAAAAATTATTAACTTTTGTTTCTGTGTTAATATAATTTAATTAATATAGTTAACTTATTACTATGCATTTACTGGTAGAATTACTGGTATATATAGATGCTGGTAGTTAATATTCTATTTTTATTACATTTAGTTAAATTGAATAAACAGAGCGAAGAATTAGAGACAATTCGTCTACAAAAAATCTTTAAAGGAATCAATAATCTATTAAGTACGCAATTACGGCGAAGTGAGTTTTCATGATATATTCGTTAATAGCGAAACATAATTTCGCATTTCAATTATAAAAGACCATAATGTAATAAATTGTTTTTCCTAAGTAATGTCACTTCATGTTTTTGTGAATTATCCTTTTAAGCACATTTTGAAAAATTTGTTATTAGGTTCGCTCTTTCCCTGCGTCTATTTACAAAACTTATATACTGTTTAATAAAGAGCAATGAAATATTAATTATGCATAGGTCTCTTAAAAGAGTAATATTATAGAACACCTTTTTTATGTACCCTCACCGTTAGAAATTCTACAGCTTCTTTTTAAATGCATACATCTCAGGTTCTGTTTAACATATTATTTTTAATATAAAAACTACATGATTGTGTTTTACCATTATAAATCTACCAGAATTTTTTTACTTTTACTTTTTCTAATTATTTTTTCAAATTGATTGGCTAAAAATATGTGTAAAAATTGTATATGGATTAGAATGTAAAGTTTTCTGTTCTTTAAATATGTATGTACCTACTCAATTTTGATTAAATGATGTACAGAAATGTGAATATGTTTTCTAATTTAATTGATTAGTTTTATAGTATTTTTAAATATACGGATATTATACATACTATATGTACATATTTTAATGATATTTTATGGGAAACATGTTATACACATGCATCTTATATAGGTAGACCACATGTAAAGACCACATGTAAGTAATGCATTTCTGAATGATGACATGATGATTGTCTAATGTAGATTGTTTCTGTTTTTAACAACGGCCGAAAATGTTATGTTGTTAAGACTTAAACACAGTATTCTTAAGTTACTTAATAAGGTTATTTTAATTATTTTTATATAAGTATTAGAAATTTGCATTGAAAGGTTTTTATGGAATATTAAAAACAGTGTAGATAAAAGTAAAGAGTATTGGAAATATCTTTTTAATAATAATAACAATACCAAAAGTATTGCAGAGTATTTTTAATAGGTATTCGTGCGGAAATGGGCTAACGAACGTTAACAAAAATTTGTCACAGGCTTTATTTAGAATCGTAAATTCATCCTGCCAAATTAGACAAAAATTAGAAACAAAATATTTTTTTTGAAAGTCTATCGTGCTGAAATGAGTTAATGTATCACCGCAGAATTAATTAAATGAGCTTCTGTCTTAAAGTGCAATAATTGTGCCAATGTTCAATTGGTCAAACAGTTTAAGCACGACAACAAAAAATGAAAAACTTCATTGAGGCTTGATGCTGAAATGGGTTAATGTATCGTAACCAAATCAACTCAGTAAGCATTTATAGTAAAGAGCTAGAGCTTTTGTGAATTTTCAACTCAGTTGGTCAAACCGTTTAAGCGCGACAACAAAGATATTAAGAAACTTCATTGGGCCGTGGTGCCGAAACAGGTTAGCGCATCGTAACCAAATCAACTGAGTGGGCTTCTGGGCTGAAGAGCTACACTTTTGTAATTTTTCAACTCAATTGGTCAAACCTTTTAAGCGCGACAACAAAGAAATTAAAAAATATCATTGAGCCCTGGTGCCGAAACAGGTTAATGTATTGTAACCAAGTCAACTCAGTAAGCTTCTATGCTAAAGAGTAACAATTTTGCAATTTTTCAACTCAATTGGTCAAAACGTTTAAGCGCGACAATAAAAAAAATTTAAAAACTTCATTGAGACTTGATGCTGAAATGGGTTAATGTATCGTAACCAATTCAACTCAGTAAGCTTCTATGGTAAAGAGCTGGAGCTTTTGTGAATTTTCAACTCAGTTGGTCAAACCGTTTAAGCGCGACAACAAAGACATTAAGAAACTTCATTGGGCCGTGGTGCCGAAACGGGTTAACGGATCGTAACCAAATCAACTGAGTGAGCTTTTGGGGTGAACAACTACACTTTTGTAAATTTACAACTCAATTGGTCAAACCGTTTAAGCGCGATATTAAGGTAAATTAAGAAATTTCACTGAGCCCTGGTGCCGAAACGGGTTAATGGATCTTAACCAAATTAACCTAGTGAGCTTTTCTGCTAAAAAGCAACAGTTTTGCAGTTCAACAGTTCAAATCAATTGATGAAACCGTTTAAGCAGGACAGCAATAAAATTTAATGAACTTTGTTCGGCTCTCGTGCTCAAACGGGTTACCGGAACTTTACAAAAATTTGTCTCAGGGTTTTTTTCCGACCATAAAACCGCCATACAAAATTGGACATAAAGCGGAAACAAAAAATTTTTTGGAAGCCCGCCGGGCCGAACCCGGGTGACATTTGGCAACCCCATTTCTTGGGTACACCGCTAAGGGTGAGAAGAACATTTGTGCAAATTTTCAACAACAAACAAACAAACAAACAGAATTTCTTCCTTATATATTAGATTGATTTCGCCGCTACAAAATTGTAAATCATAAATTTTTCAGTCAAAAATTTTGCCGGTTTTTATTGTGCACTTTATACATATTGTGTTTCAAACAATTTTTGCCATATCGCCACGAACTTTTACCCTGAATGTGTTTTTAGCTTGGACCATATTTTCTCAAAAACAAACAAACAGAATTTCTTCCTTATATATTAGATTGATTTCGCCGCTACAAAATTGTAAATCATAAATTTTTCAGTCAAAAATTTCGCCGGTTTTTATTGTGCACTTTATACATATTGTGTTTCAAACAATTTTTGCCATATCGCCACGAACTTTTACCCTGAATGTGTTTTTAGCTTGGACCATATTTTCTCAATGATTAAAAAACTGTCAAAAATTACCGCCAGAAAAAAACGGCGAGAAAAAATTAAGAAATTGTACCAAACTTTTTTAAAATTATGTGTTTTTCTATTACATCAAGTAAGTGAATCCAACGTTTTTTTAATGGTTCTGATGTAAAAATGAAATTTTTAGTTAGTTTATTAAGGGAGTCAGTATGATAACGTAAATGTCTTCACATCTATAGAAATTGTGCAATTGCACAGGGGATTTTCTAGTTGTATTGAAAAACATTTCTTTAAATTTATCTCACAATTACACCTATACTTACATTATTACTACATATATTTTTCATTATATCAAAGGCCAAAGCCATAGCTAACAATAATTTAGAAGGCCTGGGCAAAAGGCCTGAACGAAAAAAAGCTGTTTAGGGGTCTATTTTTCATGAAAATACACGTAGTTTTATGGGAAAAAATAGGGGGGGGAAATAATCAATTTTTTTTAAGTTCTTCCAAAGGGGTTATTAAAATTTCATCTTTTTTACATTATTTGGTAAAAAAAAATTTTTTAAATTAAATTTTTTCATTGATAAATATTAATTTTAAAAAATTGCTTCCAATTACTTTTTTATTTAAAAGCTTCGAAAGAGAGCATTTATTTCGTACAATACTGAGCAAAAAAATTAATGCAAGCAACATAATTTTTATGACAATTGAAATTTAATAAGTTCAGTTAAATCTAAATTTATATGAATTTTATATACATGTGGAATATATTTTATATGTGTGTAAAATTGTAATAATTTAAACAATTAGCTAATTAAGAGAAAGAAATTAATGGAAATGGAAATAATGGAATAAACAGATCTTGAATGGGCGGAAATTAAAAATTACATTACGATGGTTTACCACAATATTTTTGATTTTTTAAACTTAAAAGTTGAATTTGTTCAATAATAATATTTAATTAACAGGTCGTTATTAATAATAGTTATTCTAAATTTAAAATCAATTAAATATTTAAATTAATAGTTATTCTAAAATAAAAATTACAATTAAGTAATTATTATCAGATAAAACATATAAAAGTATATTGTTGTTTTTAGCTTTGTATAAATTTCAGGCATTTAAATTTTTTTTTTCAATTTTTAAAATTAAATTTTGAAAGTTTAAAATTAAATTATACAGTTAGAATTATTTTATAACAAAAAATACTTATACAATCCGTTAATATTATCTGCCATTATTCGAATTAAAAAATTTTACGTATAGGTACGTTTTTTTCGTTTTTCAATTATAATAAAATTCTGAATTTCATCAATCCGACATCAGAAAATCATAATTTTTTTTTTTTTAAATGTATATATGTGGACCGGAAATTGCACAGCCTTTCCTGTTCAGGCGTGGCTGTAAGTGACGTAAGGGGAATAACTCTTACGACGTATGCGGGATTCGAACCCACACTCCCACGGTGTTTATACCAAATTTTATACGCTCTTACCCAGTAGGCCACCGAGGCCCCCATCATTTTTATTTCCTCATATACTGATGATATTTAATTTAAATAATTGAATAAAAAGCATTACGTATTACCAGTATTATGAATCTGGCGTCCTAATACTTTCATATTATACAATATATGTATTATTATATTTAAAGTATATATATATATGTATGTAGGTATACCATGGCTTATTTAATATAACTTCATAACAATGAACATAATTTGAATTATTCTTAAGAAAAAACTAAATATATTAATAAGATATTAACCTTCACATTAACAAAAAATTACGCGGTAATTCGTATTTTTCCTCAGGAATGATTACGAATTACGATTGTCACATTTGTTTGAATAATTTTTTATGCAATTTATTTTAATTCAATTGTTTATTTTAGTTCATACGCAATTTATGTTTATAAATATATAATTTTTATTTAATTAAATGTTAATTTTTTTATTGTTTGATAAGAAAAATAACTTCGAAATTTGTTGTAAGTTAGAATTTGAAATTATTTATACATATATAAATAATTTGTTATTTTGATTAAAACTATAAATTTTTTATTCCAAATTATTTAAATTCAATTTATAAACTTTGATTAAATAATCTGTAGAATTTCATAAGATATAGGGTCTTAGAGGAACAAAAAGTTTTTAAATCTAAATATTAGTTTTAAGTCATTGTAAAGTAAACTTTTACCAAAACACCTATTGACTTTTAGGATAGTAATATCGAAACGGGTACGGTACACTTGGCAACTTTCGTTTAGTAATTGGACATTTGATCAGTGGATATTTCGTTAAAAAATACATTTATCGAAACAGACACATAATAAAAAAACATTTGGCAAAACGGACAGTTAAGAAAAAGAAAAGGGCATTTGGTTAAAATATTAAGGGAAGTAAATAACAATTATTTCTACAATTTATTTTTATTATTTTCGCACAATTATTTTAAACTTAAATATTTCTTTTTAAAAATGAACTTTCTAATCAATGAAAGAGGTAATGAAATTATAGAGTTGAAAATTAAATTTTTGATTGTTAGAAACTGCGAAATGTCCACTTGTAAAAGTTGCTAAGCGTCCAAGATACCAAGTTTCCAAATTTGCTAGTATCCAGTTGTCAAAGCTGTTAAATTTTAAATTTTCGTGCTAATTGATCTTTTTGTTAAGTATCGTTTTTGCGAAATGTCCACTGATCAAATGCTCAGTTGTCAAGTGAAAGTTGCCAACTGGACGGTTTCCTATATCGAAACATTTATAACTAAAATACATATTTAATTATTAAATTGATTCACAAGAGTAGCCACAAAATTTTGATCTATGACTAAACAATTATTATTTTGATGAATTATTATAAAAAATATTTATTTAAATTTTTATTTTTTAGAACAATGAATAACAATAATAAAATAAGAATAATATATTAATTTTTTATGATATTTGTAGTAATGTTTATGAATATTCTTGTTGTTTATATAACGGTACTGTATACTGTATAAATATAATTTGAGTTAAAAAAGCCTTATCTAATTTATCTATAGCTCGATTTAAAAATTTTGCATCATTTGTAGTATACAATACTTTTAACAAATTTACACGCAGTCTTATGGAAAAAAATAGACTATAAATCTTGAAATAACACAAAAACCATTTACTTTATTCAATTTGGTCCAAAGAGAAAATTAAAGTCTCATCTTTTTTCCATAATTCATTAAAGAAAAATATTATAAAATATAATATTTTCAATCATAAATATCAAAGACTATATACCAACAACAAAGACTATATATGTACATACTAACAGACATTCAATCCCATACAAAAATTTTTGTAATAAAAGTTAAAAAGTGCTTGTAAAATTAATATCCCTGTCCTACATCTAGCAGCATAGATAATATATAGTAATAATAGATAGCCTACTTAAAACTTTTAGATACTAGCGCCGCCATCGCTGGAAGTGCTCTTAGTTTCAATAAACTACTACATCTCGCTAAACAATTTCATTTTAAAATCACTAGATGTCGCCTGTATTTCTATACCTATATTTCTTTCCTATTTTATTTTTCGAATTTATAAAAAAAAAATTATATTGTAATAACAAATTTTATTTCAATCATAAAAATTAACAATTATGATTTTCACCTTCACAATATATTAAAGTACAAACAGTTTCAGATGATTTATCTTCCCAGCCTTTGAGCATTTTATACAGTCCTTCTGTAAACATGTATCTTCAAACAAAACTGTTCGCTTTACTCGTTTTCTTCTTTACATTTTTTTTGACAAATTTCATCTATCTCACCTTAAATTAAAAAAAAGTTTATTTTTAAATTAAATAGAATTATTTTTCAAAGTTAAGAGAATTAATTATAGGAATAATTACCACAGTCCAACCTTGGAATTCCGATAAATCTATCTTTTTTGATTGTAAGCTACGAGGTAGACCCTAAAATGGCAATGAGTTCCTCTAATTTTTTCGTATTTCCAATAACAAATGTAAGCCGTCTTGCTATGATTTAAAATAAAATATAAAATTTTATCTCTTCAATTAAATAGAACTTACCTTTTAATTTTTAAAGCATTTGATCTAAAATTTATTAATAAAACCAAAACAATACACTAAACTGCTGCAGTTAAACCAATATTTGAAGCAAAATGGATTCAAAACTGGCTAACATATGACTTTTGACAATTTAAAAAATTTTATATGACGCTAATAAAAAAAAATGGCGATATTTTTGACATTAGGTGGAAGTACTTTGACTTTTCTAAAATGTTTGACAAAAAAAAAATTTGTTCTAAGTCAACCACCCGTGTCTAGCAGGAACAAAAATAATCAATATTTATCAAATATTTTATCACATTATCAAACCTTTTATATATAAGTTTCATTTATAGTTATAATATTGTTATATTATTAATATTGAGTATACCAGTTTACAAGTTTTTTTTTTTTTTAATTTTAAAGAACCAAATAAAAATAAAAACAAACAAAAAAAAATGTTGTTGTAGTTTTTTAAAATTTTGAATGTATTTTGTTCATTTCAATAATTTTATTTTTACCTTTCTTATAATATATAGTTTTTTTTTTATTTTTTTTTTTATTGCATTTCCCTGCCACATAAATATGGACAGGAAAAAACACAGCCTTTCCTGCTCAGGCGTGGCTGTAAATGTCGCAAGGGGGAATAACTCTTACGACGTGTGTGGGAACCGAACCCACACTCCCTCAGTGTTTACAACGTATTTTATACGCTCTTACCCACTAGGCCACTGAGGCCCTCGATATAGTTTTTCTATAGATGTATAAAAAATGATATACAGACAAATTGTAATAGCAGATAATAGTAACTAGGCCTCGATTTACGTCCGGGTTGCGTTCCAAAAATGAAGATCGTAAAACAAAAAGACGTAAAACAAAGACGAAATAAAAGTGAAATATAGACTTTTGCATTTTTATTTAATAGAAGCTTTATTAATATGTTAGTAAAAAATAAACTTCACTTAAACATTAACAACACAATATAAATTTCATTTTATTGTATTTATTGTATAAAACTATAAATTTATGATTTGAAAAATTCTTTTATTTTCATCTGTCCAGCTTTGTGTTGATTTATTTCATAAAGTTGTTCGTATGGTTTGATAGCAGATAAAATATTATCTTTGAATTTTGAAAATCTTTCAGCGTCAGGATAACTTTCAGCAAATAAATTTGCAGCTTAGTTCAAAAAATTTAAACTTTCAGTGATAACTGTATTTTTCAGTTGTAGAGAATCGTGATTACGTGCTGTATTAACTTCTTCATTTCTACTTTCCTCGATTTCTTCCTTATAATTTTTCAAAGTTGAAAGAAGTTCCTCATTGGACATTTCATTATTGTAGGCTATTAATTCACTTATTTCTTCTATATTCAACTCGTTAAATCCAACTTTATGAGACATACAGACTGTAGTATATCTTCTTGTAAAAAGCTTAGCTCATCTATCTTCTCATGTTCTATGTTTAATATCAATTCTGGACATAAGTTTTTAAATGAGTTTTTTAATGTGGATTGCTTAACGTTTTTCCAACCTTTTCCTATTAGGAACACTGCATTTTTAATATTAAATGAACGCCAATATTTTTTTTAGATCCATTATATTCTTCAACGTTTTTTAATAATTTTGAAAATGACAATTTTAAATAATGAGCTTTAAAAGCTGAAATTACTCGTTGATCCATTGGTTGGATCAAGGATGTTGTGTTCGGAGGAAGAAATAAAATTTTAACTTTTTCACTCATAGTTTTTAAAGAAATTGGAGGACTTGGAGCGTTATCCGTCAATAATAATAATTTAAATTCCACATTTTTTTTTACAATATTTTTCAGCTTCTATAAGAAAATGATTCTGATATCACTCGGTAAAAATCTTTGAAGTCATCCAACCTTTTTTGTTCGAGGTCCACATCACGGGTAGCTGATCTTTGGAAATTCCTATGAATGCTCTTGGGTTTTGTGAATGATTTATTAATAAAAGTTTTAACTTAAAGTCGCCGCTCGCGTTCTATCCAAACATAATCGTGATCCTATCTTTAGCGGCTTTAAACACTGGTGCCGATGGTTTGTCTTGGCTAATACATGTTCTTGTTGGCATCCTCTTCCAAAACAACCCAGTTTCGTCGATATTAAAAATCTAAAAATAAATGTTTACGTTAATGTGCATACCCATTATAATACAAAAATTAATTGTTTAAATTTATGTTATCTACATATTTATGCATCTGGCATGGTTCATAATTTTCCTCTTTTATTAGTTTATAAAATTATTTTTTAAAATTCTCTGCACCACTAAAATCAGCACTTGCTACCTCTCCTTTCATTCTAATGTTTTTTAAATTTTCTCTTTTTGTAAAACGCCATAGCCAACCATTACTGACCCTAAAAGATTTTTTCTCACCTTCAAGTAGTGCTTCTTTTGATAAATCTTCATAAATATTTAAAGCTTTGTTTTTAAGCATGAATTTATTTACTGGAATACGTTTTGCATTAATATCCTCCACGTAAACCTTTAGTAAATTTCCCATTTTTTCTGTTTTCATTTCTATATTTAACTCTGGCAGGATTAACTATTTTTGATAATTTTAAAATTTGAGTTTTGTTTTTGATAATGGTTTTAACGGTAGAGATTGCAAGTTGATATTTCTTTGCAAAGTGTGCACATTTTTCACCATTTTTATGTTTATTTATAATGGCCACTTTCGTTTTATTTTTTATTACCTTTCGCTTGCTTTTTATTTCAGTCATTTTTAATTTTTATTCTAAAAAACAATTTCAACACAAAGATTTTGTTATAAATTAAAAATTATTATTTTAATTTACCTACCATCCAAAAAGAATCATATGTATTAAATTAATTAAAAAATTAATTGTATTAAAATACATATGTATTAAACGAAAACCAAATAGCATTCATACATACTTATGAGGAACAGTAATGTAACAGTAATTTATTTTCAATGATATAAGATTTAAAACCGAAACGCTATGATATTTAAAAGCGAAACCGAAACACAATGATATTAAAAAGCGAAATTATATGTAACTTTTTCCCAAATTTGAATAAGTTGAAAAAAAATTTTTTTGGGTGTAAATCAGAAAAAGATGTAAAACAAAACATTTTAGTCGCAAATTAAAAAGAGTCGTTAAATGAAGCGTCCTAAATCGAGGTCTGAGTAATATGTTTATAAGAAGAAAATAAGCTAAAAAGTATATACAAATTTGTTATTTTGAACGATTAACTGAACAAAAATTTGTCGTTTGAATTGAAGTAAACTAAAATGAAACTAATGTTTTGTAAATATTCGCTACGTAAGTTTTGTATGTCTAGCGCGGCAATATTTAAGCATTTTAGTTATATTATATTTTTAACTAGTAAATTTTAAATAAAACACATAATTATAAAAGGAACAAATTAAAAACTAAATGAAATAGAAAGAAATGATTTTCAAACATACATACATACATATGTCACATTTGATTTGAAAACTATAAATGAAAATTACTTTTACAATAATTTATTTTTTTTTAAATCTTACGATGTGAGCAGGATTTGAACCCACACTCCCTTGGTTGATACGCCATACGTTTAACCAAGGCCTTAATAAATATCTGCAGAACTACCGCGAAATTATGTACATATCTCAACAATTTTAAAAAATTAATTCATGAATAATGAACAATATTCCACACGTAAAATCGTCAAACCAGTTAAATACATGTAACGTAAAATAAAGTTAAATCCACACATGAAAATATAGGACAAACATTTTCACAAATTATGCATTACTGTATTCCTATTATATTTTTACTTTATTTGAATAAAAATGAAAAATAAATTAAATAAATGTTTTTTAATTAGTTCTGTTAGTTTAATTATTATTATTTATTTAAAATTTTGATTTTGCCGTAAAAATGGAAAAAGGCAAGTGGACTACTTGTATTATGTATTTAAAAAATATAAAAAATCTTGGAAATTTCGTATTCAACTCGGCATAAAAATCCCTTGAACATTTCAACAATTTATAATTAATTACATATAAATTATTTTATAATAAAATAAAACAATTCATTAACAAAATAAACCATAATTTAAACAAAACAAAATAATTTATAATTATTTACGCAAAAAAAAAAACAACAAAAATTAGTCTTGCAATTGCATCTTATGAAATTCAGGGACATTCGACCTTAAAAGAAATTAAAAATTAATCTTTAAAAATGATCTTTGAACAAAATCTATATAAGTATGTACTTAGTACTTATAATATCAAAAATTAAAGATATTATTTTTATTTAAATATTTTCACTTTATTTACCTTTTTCGACTCTTAATAACAAATTTGTATATACTTTTTTTTAGCTAATTTTCTTTTTATAAACATACTCTTAATCTGCTTTTACAATTTGTCTGTACATCATTTTTTATACATCTATAGAAAAACTATATTGGTGGAAGAAAGGTAAAAATAAAATTATTGAAATGAAGAAAATGCATTTGAAATTTTAAACAAGTAAATGTAACAGTAAGTCGATGCAACCGACTTATTAATACCCTACAGCTGAATAATTCGAATTAAATTAAAAATCCATAAGTGTTTTTGGCAGCAGCTTGAACTTCTTCCCTTTTCTGTCTTATTCAACTCTAATTTTAAGAACGTAAAAGAGGCATCCGCTTGGGATATGCTTGACACCCTTGTATAAAATTTTAAGTTTCTATCTTAATTATTTTCGAAGATTGGTAGTCCTTGGGAGGTTTGTGTCAGCTACCCGAATTGCCACTCCAATTCATCGAACCCATCTCAGGAACATAAAGAAAACTTGCCAGAACACCATTCTATTAAATTTAAAGGTTCTACTTTTGTTGGTTTTGGAGATATGCTCGTTGCTCTTGTGCTCGTTCGGAAGTTTCCAAAATACGAACCCATGGTTCAAATTCTTTCAAATGTCAGTTTCCAATTTTACAGAAACGGAAACATAGCAGAACACCTTTGTACTAAAAATAAAAGTTCTATCTTTGTTGGTTGTGGAGATATACTCGTTTGCTCTGGGGCTCGTCCGGAAGCTTCCGAGATTTGAACCCATGGACCAAATCCTCACAAATTTCAGAAACATAAATCAAACATGAAGGAACACCATTCTGCCTAATTTAAAAGTTATATCTTTGTTGCATTTGGAGATAATATCATTTGCTCTGAGGCTCGTTCGGAAGCTTTCAAAATCCGAACCCAAAGACCAAATCCTCTCAAATTTCAGAGACCTAAATCAAACATGAAAGAACACCACTCTGCCAAAAGTAAAGGTTATATCTTTATTGGTTTTGGAGATAATCTCATTTGCTCTGGGGATCGTTCGGATGCTTCCAAAACCAAACCCATGGACCAAATCCTGTTAAATTTCAGAGATATAAATCAAACACGAAAGAACACCATTGTACCAAATTCAAAGGTTCTACCTTTGTTCGTATTGGATATAATCTCATTTGCTCTGCGGCTCGTTCGGAAGCTTCCAAAATCCGAATCCACGGTTCAAATCCTTTCAAATTTAAACCCATGTCCAAATCCTCTCAAATTTCAGAGACCTAAATCAAACATGAAAAAACACCATTCGGCCAAATTTAAAGATTATATCTTTGTTGTTTTTGGAGATAATCTCATTTGCTCTGGGGCTCGTTCGGAAGCTTCCAAAATCCAAACCCATGGACCACATCCTCTTAAATTTTAGAGACATAAATCAAACTGGAAGGAACATCATTATAAAAAATTTAAAGGTTCTATCTTTCTTGGTTTTGGAGATAATCTCGTTTGCTCTGCGGCTCGTTCGGAAGCTTCCAAAATCCGAACCCATGGACCAAATCCTCTTAAATTTCAGAGACATAAATCGAACGGGAAGGAACATCATTGTACAAAATTTAAAGGTTCTATCTTTGTTGGTTTTGGAGATAATCTCGTTTGCTCTGGGGCTCGTTCGGAAGTTTCCAAAATCCGAACCCATGGACCAAATCCTCTCAAATTTCAGAGACTTAAATAAAACATGAAAGAACACCACTCAGCCAAATTTAAAGGTTATATCTTTGTTGGTTTTGGAGATAATCTAATTTGCTCTGGTGCTCGTTCGGAAGCTTCCAAATCCAAACCCATGGACCAAATCCTCTTAAATTTCAGAGACATAAATCGAACGGGAAGGAACATCATTGTACAAAATTTAAAGGTTATATATTTGTTGGTTTTGGGGATAATCTCATTTGCTCTGGTGCTCGTTCGGAAGCTTCCAAATCCAAACCCATGGACCAAATCCTCTTAAATTTCAGAGACATAAATCGAACGGGAAGGAACATCATTGTACAAAATTTAAAGGTTATATCTTAGTTGGTTTTGGAGATAATCTCGTTTGCTCCGGAATCATTCGGAAGCTTCCAGAATCCGAACCCATGAACGGATTTTGTCCAGATTCGAACTTAGACTTTCTTTCGTAATTAGTAACCTACTATATAAATTTCATCAAGATAGCTTCATTAGTTTTTGAATTATCGTGTAAACGGACGGACGGACATCGTTAAATCGACTCAGCAGGTGATTCTGATTCAGAATATATATACATGTCTATATCTAACTCGCTTCCTTTTCGTGGTTACAAACACCATACCAAAGTTAATATACCCTATACTTTAGGTGTAGCGTATAAAAAAAAGCATACCTTACATGAATTGGATTCGAACCAATTTATCCTAACTTTCAAGACCTGTACAGTTTCCTCTGCACCATACGACACTTAAATATTGTATTAACAGATTACGAACATAAAATCCAATTTTTAAGACTATGCATATTCAATATGTATTAAAGAATGTGGACAGCAAATATTTTGATTTAAACCTTAAACAAATGTTGTAAAACAAAATAATTTAGCAACATACATATAAATATTGTATGTATTGTGTTTTGTTAAATATACTAATCCAAAAACACCATGTGCAATGGATTTGTGTCTCTGGTAATAAAATTTTAAATTATTAAATAAATATAAAGAAATATCATCATTGCCAGTTTAGTTTACATTCAGTGTGAGCAGGTGTGAGTGTTTTATTATAGATATAAAATATATTTTTTTACATGTTGGCAAGGTCTCGCCAACATCTTGTGTATTATATTATAGACTAGGGGCCCCTGTTAATGTGTAGTCAAATTTTATGTTGAATCCCAATTTATATAATAGACAGTTGCAGTTTAGAAAAATAGAATTTATGGAAAAAGTATAATCCGTAAAAAATCAGAAAACAAAACCAAATTCGTCAAAACACTAACTGAAATTATTTTTAAAATAACGCCAAAACAGAATTAAATTGTATAAAGAGCCTGTAGTTGGTGTACGTATATTTAGATTATTTGGTATTGTGAGTGAGGACTATTATGTCTATTTATTTATCGAGTTCGAAATAAATGTTTTAAAGGTACGTAGGGAAAACAGAATAGGTATCCGTAAAACATTCGTAAAATGCACAAACAAAGTTTGAAGCAAAATTCAGTTAAATTTTTTTATACGCCACGTTGTCTGTAACAATATTGCCGTTGTTCGTTTTACCTTGCCCTAATGTAAAAAATTTAAAATCTGAAAAGACCGTATATTTGTCGGACAATCCTTGATTAAGATTGTACATGGTACAGAGAGCGAGAAAACCGTACAAATATTACCACAATTGTACAAATGGTAACCCTGCATAAAATTGACATACAAAATATTTAAAAATAAAAAATTATTCAAATTTAATTTTGGTTGTAAGAACTGTAATAAATTTTGCTGTAATAAATTGAATTGAAAAAAGAATACAATTAGAAAAGTTTTTTAATCGCTTCAAATAATATACAAACATTCATACATAAATGCAACAATTTAATAGAAAAGTTCAAAACCAAAACAATTATATATTTGAATTTTAAAGAGAACTCTGTCCACTGGTCATACATAAGTACATACATACTTAGATACATATTGATTATTAATATCAGATCAATATCATTCATCATTATTTTAAAATTTCAATGGATATTGTGATAAATGATGATTTTTATCAATTTTAAAAATTTTTTCTTTATACATGCATAAGTTAAGTACATACTACATACATACATATCGCCAAAGAATAGTTGAGCCGTTGAGGTCGAGTCGACTCGAGATTCGAGAGGAAAAAAAATACACAATTTTAAAGAGAGTAAGTGAGAATGTCTCTTATAATTTTGTGTTTTTTTTGTTATTCTGTTGTGTACGTTTTGTTACTACTCCTGACTATCGTAGGTACCATACTACTGTAATGTAAATATGAAATGTGTTGTTTATGTTTTAATATTAATATTATGTATAGTTATAATAGAAAAATCATAAAAAATATATAGTTACTGATGTTCAAAGCTTGAAACGGAATTCATAATACGTAGTATGTGGCTGAAAACTACTAAATTATAATTATAGATAGGAGGAAAGATCAAAAATATGTTGCGTGTGTATTGTATGCATGAATTAGAGATAAAAATTTAAGTTCTAAATTCATATATTATATACATTTTAATATATGTACATGTTTTATTCAAAAAATGTTGAGGAATAAATGGTTAAAAAAAAAAAGTTGCATCTGTATTCGAACCGAATTATCCTGGCTTTCGCAACCTGTACACTTTCCTCTGCACCATACAACACTTACAAATGTTCCTAACAGATTACGAACTTAATAAAAAGTGTGACAGAATGACAAATAAATAAATAAACCGACACCGACAAGTTAATATAAAAGTATATAATAAACCATAATTTAAATAAAACAAAATAATTTATAATTATTTACACAAAAAAAAAACAACAAAAATTAGTCTTGAAATAGCATTTTATGAAATTCAGGACCGACCTTAAAAGAAATTAAAAATTAAACTTTAAAAATCATCTTTGAACAAAATCTATATAATTATTTACTTACTACTTATAATATCAAAAATTAAAGATATTATTTTTATTTAAATATTTTCACTTTATTTACCTACATTTTTCGACTATTATTTCCAGAAGGAAAAAAAAATTATAAGTCAAATAAAAATTATTAATTATACCCGTACAGATCTCACAAAAATATTAATTTTATTTTTAATTTTTGTACCCCCACCCGTTACGGAGCTACAGCTCCCCAATGGTTCAAAAAAGCTCTATATTTAAATTGTTATAGCACAAGTTGTATAAGGTATATCTTCATTTTGAAAACGCCAAACGATTACTACTTTTATTAGCTTTAAAAGTATATATACAATAAATATATATTTGTGGCATACGGTGTCTTAATTTGCCGTTATGCAAAACTCAAATTTTGCAAAATCCTTTAACCCTTCTATCTTCTAAACGGTTTAAGTTGGAAACTTGAAATTTTGACAGAAGTTAGATCTCAAAATAAGTATGAGTCATTTCAGAAATTTTTTTTGTATCACTCCCCGTTTAGGAGCTGTAAGGAGTCAAAAACAGAAAATTTCCTATTTTTAAACACCTGTAACTTGAACACCTATTAACATTTTTTTGAAGTAATACACAAAAATTAAAGCTTCAACATTATACTCTTATTTCTGTTAACAACTTTTTTTAATAATATAGGATTACTTTATAATTGACGAAAGTGTTACTTGATTTTTTCAAATTTTCTAACAAATTTCTTTAACGAATTTTTTGCATTTTGTTTTACTCGATAATTTGAAATTGTTGAGGATATAATGCGTAGTACAAAAAAATGTAAATAAATTTACCGCTTAGTATTAAATGGTTTCGAATTGTATTCTTTTAATATTAATATTATGTATAGTTATAATAGAAAAATCATAAAAAATATATAGTTACTGATGTTCAAAGCTTGAAACGGAATTCATAATACGTAGTATGTGGCTGAAAACTGCTAAATTATAATTATAGATAGGAGGAAAGATCAAAAATATATTGCGTGTGTATTGTATGCATGAATTAGAGATAAAAATTTAAGTTCTAAATTCATATATTATATACATTTTAATATATGTACATGTTTTATTCAAAAAATGTTGAGGAATAAATGGTTAAAAAAAAAAAGTTGTATCTGTATTCGAACCGAATTATCCTGGCTTTCGCAACCTGTACACTTTCCTCTGCACCATACAACACTTACAAATGTTCCTAACAGATTACGAACTTAATAAAAAGTGTGACAGAATGACAAATAAATAAATAAACCGACACCGACAAGTTAATATAAAAGTATATAATAAACCATAATTTAAATAAAACAAAATAATTTATAATTATATACACAAAAAAAAACAACAAAAATTAGTCTTGAAATAGCATTTTATGAAATTCAGGACCGACCTTAAAAGAAATTAAAAATTAATCTTTAAAAATCATCTTTGAACAAAATCTATATAATTATTTACTTACTACTTATAATATCAAAAATTAAAGATATTATTTTTATTTAAATATTTTCACTTTATTTACCTACATTTTTCGACTATTATTTCCAGAAGGAAAAAAAAATTATAAGTCAAATAAAAATTATTAATTATACCCGTACAGATCTCACAAAAATATTAATTTTATTTTTAATTTTTGTACCCCCACCCGTTACGGAGCTACAGCTCCCCAATGGTTCAAAAAAGCTCTATATTTAAATTGTTATAGCACAAGTTGTATAAGGTATATCTTCATTTTGAAAACGCCAAACGATTACTACTTTTATTAGCTTTAAAAGTATATATACAATAAATATATATTTGTGGCATACGGTGTCTTAATTTGCCGTTATGCAAAACTCAAATTTTGCAAAATCCTTTAACCCTTCTATCTTCTAAACGGTTTAAGTTGGAAACTTGAAATTTTGACAGAAGTTAGATCTCAAAATAAGTATGAGTCATTTCAGAAATTTTTTTTGTATCACTCCCCGTTTAGGAGCTGTAAGGAGTCAAAAACAGAAAATTTCCTATTTTTAAACACCTGTAACTTGAACACCTATTAACATTTTTTTGAAGTAATACACAAAAATTAAAGCTTCAACATTATACTCTTATTTCTGTTAACAACTTTTTTTAATAATATAGGATTACTTTATAATTGACGAAAGTGTTACTTGATTTTTTCAAATTTTCTAACAAATTTCTTTAACGAATTTTTTGCATTTTGTTTTACTCGATAATTTGAAATTGTTGAGGATATAATGCGTAGTACAAAAAAATGTAAATAAATAAACAACATAACGGTTGCTTGAATAATTTTTATTTATATGATATTGATATATATACATACTTATATAATATCATGTTTATTTACATATCGTATATGTCACTAGTGAATGAATGATAAGAGTATAGATGTATATTATATAGCGCCGTATTTATATACATATATGTATTTTATTGTACTTATAAGAAATTATTCTGTCAATGGCATATTTAAATATAATATAATATAATATTTAAAATTATATTTACTATTTCATACTAAGTAAATTTAATATAAATTTACCGCTTAGTATTAAATGGTACTATAGAATATTTGAAAAAGTTTTGGATTGATAATCGTTATGTAGAAGGTTAGAATCTGCTTTTGAAGAATGTACATATAAACATATAGTTTGAATATATGTACAACCCATAGTTCTAGAAATTATAAAATTCACCCAAATTATTTTAAAATACTAAAATATTAAAAAAATAATATTGTAAGCAGAGTGACAGTTTGTGAACATACTAACGGTTCGTACGGGTATCTAAGAGTTGAGAAAGGCAACTGTATTATTGCTCGTTTTTTATTAAATTTTATTTCTGTAAAATTGCTACTTTATCTTCAAATTTATATGTTTATCTATTAACCAATTACAATTTTTATACCCATACGATAAGTATCGGGTATAATAAAATTACTCCTCCGTTTGTAACACCTCGAAATAAGCGAGCTAGATATACCTTCACAGGTATGGATCGGATCAGAATCAAATTCTGAGCCGATTAAGCCATGTCTGTCGGTTTGTCCGTCAGCACGCTAACTCAAAAACTAAGAAAGCTAGAATCTTGCAATTTACACAAAATATTCTGGGAGCAATTTGTAGCTTCCCTATTTTTTTTGGTTGAGTTCCGACCAAAACTTCGGGTAGATCCCGAACAACTAACTTTTAGATCTCCAAAATTTTTTTGAAATAGAGCCATGAAATTTTAACTGCTCATAGATATCATAAAAATATTAATTTTATGAATATATTATTTTTTCTGTAGCCCTTCCCGTTAAGGAGCTACAGAACCCCAAAGTTCGAAAAATCTCTATATTTAAATTATTATAACACAAGCTCTATAAGATATATCTTCAATCTGAAAATTCCAAACAATAGGTTCTATTATGAGCTTTACAAACATGTTTATAATAAATAAATACTTGTGCTATACGGTGTCTTAATTTACCGTTATGCGAAACTGAATTATTGCAAAATCCTTTAACCCTTCTATCTTTTAAACGGTTAAAGTTGGAAACTTGAAATTTTGACAGAATTTAGATCTTTGAAAATAAGTATCAGTCATTTCAGAAATAATTTTTGTATCACCCCCCGTTAAGGAGCTAATGAATGAATGAATATAATGAATGAATGAATATAATGAATGAATGATAAGAGTATAGATGTATATTATCTAGCGCCGTAGTTACATACATATATGTATGTATTTTATTGTACTTATAAGAAATTATTCTATGAATGGAAATATTTTTAAAGAAATATTGCAATGTATGACGATATACTTATAACAATATAAATATACTATGTGCGCATTAATATAATATAATATTTAAGATTATATTTACTATTTTGTAATTTAATATACATTTACCGCTTAGTATTAAATGGTACTATAGAATATTTGAAAAAGTTTTGGATTGATAATCGTTATGTGGAAGGTTAGAATCTGCTTTTGAAGAATGTATAACATATAGTTTGAGTATAATTATGTACAACCCATAGTTCTAGAAATTATAAAATTCACCTAAATTATTTTAAAAAAAAAAAGCAAACGATAAAGAATACAGTTGCCTTTGTCAACTTTTATATACCCGTACGAACCGTTAGTATGTTCGTACGGGTATCTAAGAGTTGAAAATTTCAACCGTTTCCAACTTAAAGCGTTTAGAAGATAGAAGGGTTTTGCAATAATTCAGTTTCGCATAACGGTAAAGACACCGTATGCCACAAGTATATATTTATTATATACATGTCTGTAAAGCTCATAATAGCACCTAATAGCACCTATCGTTTGGAATTTTCAGATTGAAGATATACCTTATAGAGCTTGTGTTATAACAATTTAAATATAGAGATTTTTCGAACTTTAGGGGGGCTGTAGCTCTTTAAGGGGTGGGGCTACAGAAAAATTAATATATTCATAAAATTAATATTTTTATGATATCTATCAGCAGTTAGTATTTCATGGCTCTATTTCAAAAAAATTGTGGAGATCTAAAAGTTAGTTGTTCGAGAGCTACCCGCAGTTTTGGTCGGAACTCAACAAAAAAAAAGTAGGGAAGCTACAAATTGCTCCCAAAATATTTTGTGTAAATTTCAAGATTCTAGCTTTCTTAGTTTTTGAGTTAGCGTGCTGACGGACGGACGTACGGACATGGTTTAATCGACTCAGAATTTGATTCTGATCCGATCCATACCTTACCTTTGAAGGTATATCTAACTCGCTTATTTCGAGGTGTTTAAAAATAGCAAATTTTCCGTTTTTGAGCCCTAATAGCTCATAAACAGGAGGTGGCCCAAAAAAATTTTCTGAGCAAACTTATACTAATTCTAAAAGTTCTTTCTTGCCTCAAAATTTCAAGCCTCTATCTAGAAGCGTACCGGAGTTATGAAAGTAGAAAAATCATGCAAAATTTGGTTTTCACATAACGGTAAATTTAAAATCTTCTAGCTCCCCAAAGTTCGAAAAATCTCTATATTTAAATTATTTTAACACAAGCTCTATAAGATATATCTTCAATCTGAAAATTCCAAACGATAGGTTCTATTATGAGCTTTACAAACATGTTTATAATAAATATATACTTGTGCTATAAGGTGTCTTAATTTACCGTTATGCAAAACTGAATTATTGCAAAATCCTTTAACCCTTCTATCTTCTAAACAGTTTAAGTTGGAAACTTGAAATTTTGACAGAATTTAGATCTTTGAAAATAAGTATTAGTCATTTCAGAAATAATTTTTGTATTACCCCCCGTTTACCTGTAAGGGGTCAAAAAGTGAGAATTTCCTATTTTTAAATACCTGTAACTTGAACACCTGTTAAAATTTTTTTGAAGTAATACATAAAAATTAAAACTTCAACATTATTCTCTTATTTCTGTTAACAACTTTTTTTAATAATATAGGGTTACTTTATAATTGACGAAAGTGTTACTTGATTTTTTCAAATATTCTAACAAATTTCTTTAACGAATTTTTTGCATTTTGTTTTACTCGATAATTTGAAATTGTTGAGGATATAATTCGTAGTACAAAAAAATGTAAATAAATAAACAACATAACGGTTGCTTGAAGAATTTTTATTTATATGATATTGATATACATACATACTTATATAATATCATGTTTATTTACAATATATCGTATATGTCACTAGTGAATGAATGATAACAGTATAGATGTATATTATATAGCGCCGTAATTACATACATATATGTATTTTATTGTACTTATAAGAAATTATTCTGTCAATGGAGTATTTAAATATAATATAATATAATATTTAAAATTATATTTATTATTTTGTACTAAGTAAATTTAATATACATTTACCGCTTAGTATTAAATGGTACTATAGAATATTTGAAAAAGTTTTGGATTGATAATCGTTATGTGGAAGGTTAGAATTTGCTTTTGAAGAATGTATAAACATATAGTTTGAATATATCTACAACCCATAGTTCTAAAAATTATAAAATTCACCCAAATTATTTTAAAATACTAAAATATTAAAAAAATAATATTGTAAGCAGAGTGACAGGCTGTGAACATACTAACGGTTCGTACGGGTATCTAAGAGTTGACAAAGGCAACTGTATTTTTCCTCGTTTTTTTTATTTTTTATTTTTATATTTATTTTAAATTTTTAAGATTGTGAATTATTTAATAAAACAAGGTCTGTCCTATTATACCTATCTAATAAAAAATTTATAATATTCTCGTTTTATTGCCAATATTTTGTTGCTACTATGCTACTGTTTTTTTTCTTGTGGCAACCCTGATCTAGGCCTTCTAAATTATTGTTAGCCGTGCCAAAGCAAATAATTAATATGCATTGAATATTGAATAGATTGAAAAGAAAAAATAGGCAAAGATGTATTAAAATGTTAAATGCATGCAAATATTTTATTGTATGTACTTATACTTTAGTTTTTTTATACCCGTACGATAAGTATCGAGTATAATAAAATTACTCCTCCGTTTGTAACACCTCGAAATAAGCGAGCTAGATATACCTTCAAAGGTATGGATCGGATCAGAAAAAAATTCTAAGTCGATTGAGCCATGTCCGTTCGTCCGTCAGCACGCTAACTCAAAAACTAAGAAAGCTGGAATCTTGAAATTTACACAAAATATTCTGGGAACAATTTGTAGGTTCCCTATTTTTTTGGTTGAGGTCCGACCAAAACTTCAGGTAGCTCTCGAACACCAAACTTTTAGATCCACACATTTTTTTTGAAATAGAGCTATGAAATTTTAACTGCTGATAGATCTTATAAATATAATAATTTTATTTTTAATAACTCTCTTTTGTAGCCCCACCCGTTACGGAGCTACAGCTCCCCAAAGGTTCAAAAACGCTCTATATTTAAATTGTTATAGCACAAGTTGTATAAGGTATATCTTCATTTTGAAAACGCCAAACGATTACTGCTTTTATTAGCTTTAAAAGTATGTATACCATAAATATATACTTGTGGCATACGGTGTCTTAATTTACCATTATGCGAAACTGAATTATTGCAAAATCCTTTAATCCTTCTATCTTCTAAACGATTTAAGTTGGAAATTTTGACAGAAGTTAGATCTTTGAAAATAAGTATGAGTTATTTCAGAAATTTTTTTTGTATCACCCCCCGTTTAGGAGCTGTAAGTGGTCAAAAATTGAAAATTTCCTATTTTTAAACACCTCTAACTTGAACACATGTTAAAATTTTTTTGAAGTAATACATGAAAGTTAAAGCTTCAACATTATACTCTTATTTCTGTTAACAACTTTTTTTAATAATATAGGGTTACTTTATAATTGACGAAAGTGTTACTTGATTTTTTCAAATTTTCTAACAAATTTCTTTAACGATTTTTTTGCATTTTGTTTTACTCGATAATTTGACATTGTTGAGGATAAAATGCGTAGTACAAAAAAATGTAAATAAATAAACAACATAATGGTTGCTTGAAGAATTTTTATTTATATGATATTGATATACATACATACTTATATAATATCATCATATCATGTTTATTTACATATCGTATATGTCACTGATGAATGAATGATAAGAGTATAGATGTATATTATATAGCGCCGTATTTAAATACATATATGTATGTATTTTATTGTACTTATAAGAAATTATTCTATGAATGGAAATATTTTTACAGAAATATTGCAATGTATGGCGATATACTTATAACAATATAAATATACTATGTGCGCATTAATATTTAAAATTATATTTACTATTTTGTACTAAGTAAATTTCATATACATTTACCGCTTAGTATTAAATGGTACTATAGAATATTTGAAAAATTTTTGGATTGATAATCGTTATTTGGAAGGTTAGAATCTTCTTTTGAAGAATGTACAACCCATAGTTCTAGAAATTATAAAATTCACCGAAATTATTTTAAAATACTAAAATATTAAAAAAATAATATTGTAAGAGTGACAGGCTGTGAACATACTAACGGTTCGTACGGGTATCTAAGAGTTGACAAAGACAACTGTATTCTTTCTCGTAATTTTTTTATATTCTGTTCTGTTATATTTCTTTTATTATACTCGTATGATAAGGATCGGGTATATTAAAATTGCTCCTCAGTTTGTAACACCTCGAAATAGGCTAGCTAGATATACCTTCAATGCTATGGATCGGATCAGAAAAAAATTCGAAAAAAGTTAGCTATATAAGTTTACTTCGGCCAGATAGAAGTTAGCGCTTTGAAAATAAGTATGAGTCATTTCAGAAAATATTTTTGTATCGCCCCTCGTTTCGGAGCTGTATGGGGTCAAAAATTGAAAAATTCCTTATTTTTAAACACTTGTAACTTAGGCACCTGTACACATTTTACTTCGGCCAGATATAAAAATTAAAGCTCCAGTAATGTATTTTTACGTGTGTTGAAGGTTTCTTTTAATTGTATAGGGTTCCAAAATTACAGACAAGAAAGAACTTTTAGAATTAGTATAAGTTTCCTTAGAAAATTTTTCTGTACTACCCCGTGTTTAAGAGAAATTCGGGCTGAAAAATTGAAAATTTGCTATTTTTAGGTATCTGTAAATTAAGCCCCTATACAAATTTTTCTTCGGCAAGACATAAGAATTGAAGCTCCAGTCATATATTTTTACGTGTGTTAACGATTTTTCTTAGTTATATAAGGTTCAGGACTTACAGCCCCTCAAAATTCCAGAAAAGTCCTATTTTCACAGTTTTTCTTATTAATAAAAAACTTTCAAATTTTTGTCTTTTGGAAATGTGCGCTTTCAAAAGCTGTTGGTTTACATTCTATCTTGTTTGCCTTTTGTTTTACTCGATAATTTGAAATTGTTGAATTGAAAAATTTGAAATAGCTTGAAATTTATATTTATATATTATACTAACATGCTTATATAACTCATGTTTATTTACATATCGTATATGTCACTGATGAATGAATGATATATAATACATTATGCTTAGTATAAATTATTATACATTTGCCGCTTAGTATTAAATAAGCATTAGCATATTTGGAAAAGTTATAAGTGGAAGGTTAGAATCTGCTTTTGAAGATTGTGTAAATATATAGTTTGAATATTTGTATAACCCATAGTTCTAGAAATTATAAAATTCACCCAAATCATTTTAAAATACAAAAAAATTAAAACAATAATATTATAAGCAGAGTGACAGGCTATGAACGTACTAACGGTTCGTACGGGTATCTAAGAGTTGACAAAGGAGTATTCTTCCTCGTTCTTTTATATTTTTGTGTATAAAGTTTTAAAAATATGTATACCAGTTTCTAATCTACTTTCTTAATAGAAAGAAAAAATTGAGTATTTTCCACTTTGGACATCTTTTGCTACAACACTACCGTAAAATATATTTTACATGTACCTATGTAGATTTTCGAAAAATTTTAAACCTGATTGCTTAACATCGACGGTTGGCACCCCTTGCTCTTATAAAAAAAATACATACAATTACAATTGAAGACTCGATTGGATGAAGGTGGCAACATTTTAAGTTTTGAGTAAATTAGGTTTAAATTTTCAAAATTTTTTTTTGGGTACCTATATTGTTTTTCTATACCTACCTATACTGTTTTTCTCTTTAACTTCCATGAACTCATATTATAGGATGATATTATAAATGTATGTATGTATATTTTCACTAAGAAAAGGTTCAATACATTATGCATAAAAATTTGTACTCTCGTAGTTGTTAATAAAAATCTGTAGACAGCACCTTCATATGCTAGAAAAAATAACAAAACACAACAGTTTTTATTAGGAAAGAAGAATCTTTCAAATAATTTGATATACTTTGAATGAATTTTATGAAAACAATTTGTTACAATTTAAACTTTTAAAAGTTTAAAGGTTTTAAGAATATGTTTGTAGTTAAAAGTTTAAAGGTTTTAAGAATATGTTTGTAGTTAAACAAACATTTAATTTTTTAAAATTTCATTATAAATAAAATAATATGTAAAAAAAAATATTTTTTAAAAGATGCTTTTATCAAAACCGAACTCGTTCCCTAAACCGACGAACTAACCCCGACACTGATGAGTTAATATAAAAGCATATAATACAATAAATTGGCCTACATCCGTGAGGAAAAGGGCCCACCAATTTGCAAAGGCATTGGATGCCCTTGTGAATAAAAAAAAATAAAAGCATATGCAGAAAAGATATAATATGTAAATAAGCTTAAATTTGTACTAAACAAAAACAAAATATTTATAAGTTGCAAGAATCCGTCATATCTTGCGAACCAGAAGTCGAAGCGATGTGATTAAAAAAACCTAGTCCCCGATTCTGTAATAGAAATTAAAACTAAAAACGAGAACTCCTTTGTCAACTCTTAGATACCCGTACGAACCGTTAGTATGTTCACAGCCTGTCACTCTGCTTACAATATTATATTTTTAATATTTTAGTATTTTAAAATAATTTAGGTGAATTTTATAATTTCTAGAACTATGCGTTGTACATAATTATATTCAAACTATATGTTTATACTATATGTTTCTTCAAAAGCAGATTCTAACCTTCCACATAACGATTATCAATCCAAAACTTTTTCAAATATTCTATAGTACCATTTAATACTAAGCGGTAAATGTACATTAAATTACAAAATAGTAAATATAATTTTAAATATTATATTATATTAATGCGCAAATAGTATATTTATATTGTTATAAGTATATCGCCATACATTGCAATATTTCTTTAAAAATATTTCTATTCATAGAATAATTTCTTATAAGTACAATAAAATACATACATATATGTATGTAAATACGGCGCTATATATAATATACATCTATACTCTTATCATTCATTCATCAGTGACATATACGATATGTCGCATGTGATATGTCACATACGATATGTGACATATACGATATGATTTTCTTTTTCTTTTCTTGCATGGCTTAACTGTTATTTATCAGAAAGGACACAAAACGTTAAATATCAAGGTATATTGTCGAATATAATCGATCTTTCAGTATATTTGGGTGCCATACCGCACATAGCGTTTGTTGACGACCTAAAAATATATCAAGTCGTAAATGACAGTTCTGATGCAGTTTTACTTCAATCAAGCTTGTCATCATTACATGATTGGTGTACAACACACAAATTAGATTGGTGTACAACACACAATATACAGAAATGCAAGGTTATCAGTTTTATCCGTAAACGTTCTTCTTTACTGTATGACTACAGAATAGATAATCTAATACTTGAAAGGGTTTTTAGTATTACTGATCTTGGAATTCTACTTAATAATAAACTTACCTTTAATCTACACTATGACCACATTAAGAGAAGAGTTAAAAAATTTAGTGACCTAGCTGTGACAAAAACTCTATATTGTTCGCTAGTTCGTTCTATATTAGAATACGGTAGCATTATATGGGATCCAGCTTTTCAGCTTCATTCTAACAAAATTGAATCAGTTCAAAAACAGTTTCTTCTATTTGCATTAAGAAACCAAAATAACCCTTCAGACTTTTTAAATCTTCCTAGCTACACAACAAGACTTAAATTCTTAAACATGCTCCCCTTGTCCTCACGTAGACAAATATTTTCATCATTTGTTACTTTTGACATTCTAAATAATAATATTGCTATACAATCACTTAATTACAAATTTAGACTTAATGATAGAGTTAGACAAACAAGATACACGAAATTTTTGGTGCAATATAAACACAGTACAGAATACGGAAGAAATGAACCGATAAACAGATGTTGTATTACATTCAATAAAATCAGTTATCTCTATTCTTCAACAATTTTCAGAAATACCTTCAAAAACACTTTACATCTACACTTTTTGAATTTACTGACCTGAGACAATTAATTCTAACCAATTCATAAATATACTTTTCATAAATTTATTCAAAAGTATAATTTTTTTTTTGTATTAATTTTCACAAAAAAGTTTTTGTAATTTAATTTCATAATTATGTTCGTAGATTCATAATTCTACGTTAGTATTTAAAGCATATTTTGATTATGTCATCAAGTTTTATTTTTATTTTTTTTTTATTTTTAGTAGTACTATTTATTGTTTACATACTTACATATCATTAAGAATTATAAAGTTTACTTAAGAATTTAAGTTTTTATGTAGGTAATCAAATTTTGTATTGTATAACTTCTAGTTTTTAAGTCTGAAATATATTTTTAATATTATACATATTAATTAGTCATTAAGAATTGCAATCATATTTTCAATATCAATTTTTTTTTTTTTAAACATGTACATACCTTGCTTTGGTAATTAAAATAAAATAAAAATAAAATAAATAAACATGATAATATATAAGTATGTAAGTATATCAATATCATATAAATAAAAATTCTTCAAGCAACCATTATGTTGTTTATTTATTTACATTTTTTTGTACTACGCATTTTATCCTCAACAATGTCAAATTATCGAGTAAAACAAAATGCAAAAAATTCTTTAAAGAAATTTGTTAGAAGATTTTAAAAAATCAAGTAACACTTTCGTCAATTATAAAGCAACCCTATATTATTAAAAGTTATTAAGAGAAATAAGAGTATAATGTTGAAGCTTTAATTTTTATGTATTACTTCAACAAAATTTTAACAGGTGTTCAAGTTACAGCTATTTAAAAATAGGAAATTTTCAGTTTTTGACCCCTTACAGCTCCTAAACGGAGGGTGATACAAAAAATATTTCTGAAATGACTCATACTTATTTTTAAAGATCTAATATCTGTCAAAATTTCAAGTTTTCCACTTAAACCGTTTAGAAGATAGAAGGGTTAAAGAATTTTGCAATAATTCAGTTTCACATAACGGTAAATTAAGACACCGTATAGTACAAGTATATATTTATTATAAACATGCTTGTTAAGCTCATAATAGCACCTATCGTTTGGAATTTTCTGATTGAAGATATATCTTATAGAGCTTGTTTTATAATAATTTAAATATAGAGATTTTTCGAACTTTGGGGGGCTGTAGCTCTTTAACGGGAGGGGCTACAGAAAAATTAATATAATCATAAAATTAATATTTTTATGATATCTATGAGCAGTTAAAATTTCATGGCTCTATTTCAAAAAAATTGTGGAGATTTAAAAGTTAGTTGTTCGGGATCTACCCGAAGTTTTGGTCGGAACTCAACCAAAAAAAAAATAGGGAACCTACAAATTGCTCCCAGAATATTTTGTGTAAATTTCAAGATTCTAGCTTTCTTAGTTTTCTGCTTAATCGACGCTTAGGTTTATTGGACGGACATGGCTTAATCGACTCAGAATTTGATTCTGGTCCGATCCATACCTTTGAAGGTATATCTAGCTCGCTTATTTCGAGGTGTTACAAACGAAGGAGTAGCTTTTTTATACTCGATACTTATCGTACGGGTATAAAGAACTTATACCCTTTTTATACCCGTATGAACTATGTTCAAGAATATAATAAATTTGCCATTACGTTTGTGAGACCTTAAAGGAGTCGAGCTAGATATAGTGTCAAAGGTATGGATCGGCTTAGAAAGAAATTTTTAAGATATTTTGTCTTTATTTATTGCCTTATTTAATTTATCGTACACAAATTCCTTAAAATTATGATTATAATTTTTTGATTCTATCTTTTTCTTGCATGACAAATTCTTATTACTATCCATCCATATTTTACATTAAGTTAGCTTCATTTAGTTACAAAATATTTTTATAGTGTTTCTTTATTTCTTCTTATTAGTACATATTTAGTGTGCCTGACTCTGGCATTGTAGTGTACAGGTACGATTCCGGATGGAAACATAAAATTGTTTTTGTATATAAATTACAAATAACAACTTTTTTTCTTTTTATTTGCTGCATTACTTGGCAAAGTACAAATTATACATTCCGAAATTGCAAAAACAAATATGTAACTACAACACTCATGAGTTAATATAAAAGCATATAATAAAATAAAAAAAAAACGAGGAATAGTGCAGTAGAGTAGACTGTGTCAACTCTGGGATACCCGTATGAACGTAATGTATCCTGTTTCTATAAAACTTGATCATCTTTTAAAAACATTCAGATGTTTTAGTACCGAACTACAGAGATATATTTATGTAAATTGTGGAGTTGTATGACAGCTACCCGAATCTATTGCGCCTAGCTTCATTAAGTTCCAAGAAATGCAAGAATCCTGAACCGGCTGCTTTAGACCAATCAAATTTTACAAAAGTTTTTGGCATGCAACTCGACACTTTTTCACTAAATTTCAGATAGCTAGCTTTAATAGACACTGAGTTATTCTCATTTAAACGGAGAAGTTGTATAGCAGCTACCCGAACTCGCCGCACCACCACAAGCAAATTTTACAGAAGTTGTTGCCATAAAACTTGATAATCATTTGCGAAATTTCAGAAAGCTAGCTTTAATAGACACTGAGTTATTCTCATTTAAACGGAGAAGTTGTATAGCAGCTACCCGAACTCGCCACACCACCACAACTAAATCTTACAGAAGTTGTTGCCATAAAACTTGATAATCATTTGCAAAATTTCAGAAACCTAGCTTGAATAGATACTGAGTTATTTCTAACTATAATATAAACACAGTACAGAATATCTAGATATCTAGTTATCTCTATTCTTCAACAATTTTCAGAAATACCTTCAAAAACACTTTACATCTACACTTTTTGAATTTACTGACCTCAGACAATTAATTCTAACCAATTCATAAATATACTTTTCATAAATTTATTCAAAAGTATAATTTTTTTTTTGTATTAATTTTCACAAAAAAGTTTTTGTAATTTAATTTCATAATTATGTTCGTAGATTCATAATTCTACGTTAGTATTTAAAGCATATTTTGATTATGTCATCAAGTTTTATTTTTATTTTATTTATTTATACAACATAATTTCAATACATTAATGTATTAAAACCTATATTAATGCGCCAGCGGTAATTAAAATCATAAAGCGCACTTAAGAGTAGTATTAAATTCAAGATATGTAATAGAGTCTGAAAGAAAGTATTCTGGAACATAAGGTAAACTAGTTACCTTATGTTCCAGTTACAGAACTAGTTGCCTCTTTATTTATATTGTCTGACATCGGACGCTTTTTGGATTCAACAGAAATAAGATTTTTGAATTTAATCCAGTCAGCTCTATCCTCTATAAATCTTGAATTTTTCACGCACTTAGCTGTTAAAATGGGAGACTTTGGAAAAATTGGGAGATGATCACTACCCGAAGGATATTTATTAGCGGACCATTCAATTTTAGATCCTAAAGAAGGAGAAGCAAAAGATAAGTCTATGCAAGAAAGAGTGAAAAAATTAGTGATATGTGTTGGAGAACCGTCATTTAAAAGTACCAGATTAGAGTTGTTAAGCCAGTCATATATTACAGAGCCATAGGAATTAGTAATACTATCACCCCAAGTAGGGTGTCTGCCATTAAAATCACCGACAACTATTAAAGGATGATTAACTTGTGATATTAAATTATGAAGATCCAAATCAGTAAAAGGAATATGATGTTTCATATAAATATTCAGTAAAGTAAATTCCGGATTAGTTTTAAGGGTAACTGCATCAGCTAAAATATTTGAATTAATAGTCATTGAATCATAATCATATTTAATTGATTGTTGGATTAAAAAACCGATACTACTTCTATTATTATCGTAATTCCTATTTGTGAAAAAAGTATTGTAGTTCTTAAAATAATTTGGACCACATCCGTTTTTTATATGTGTTTCTTGTAAAGCTATTATTTGAGGATTATTTTCTTTAATAAGTATTTCTAAAAAAATTGAGTTATTGTAAAAACCTTGTATATTCCACTGAAGAATTGAAATATTCTTAGAAGATCTATTCATGATTTTTGAATTGATTTTATTTTATACTTTTATAGTATTATAAAGTTTGCATGTTATAATCCGACAAGGAAATATTGTTTGGATCTTCTAATGAGTTTTGTATTTGTGCATTTAAGGCGATATTATGATTTGATAAGAATGTTTCATTATTATCTAAGTCATAAATTTGATAATTGTCTTGTGATAAGTTAGAACAAGTATTTGAAAAAGAAGTATTTTCTAAGTTATTAGTAGCGAATTGAGAGTCTAATGCGCTGCAAAATTATCTGAAATGGGTTGCTTAAAAGTATCTAATAAATACTCATTTTCATTTAATTCAAGCTTATTGTGAAGAGTGGACACTGTAGAGTTACTAGTAATTTTGTTTGAAATTTTATTTATTGATATATTGACTTTCATTTGGTAATATTAGGGTATTATTTTGCATTTTTTTTATTTGAATTGGTTTTCTGATTTTCTTGAAAATCAGATTTTCTGATTTTCTTGTGTTGGTTTTGACTGTTTTTATTTGATTGGATAGTTGTATTTTTATTAATTAATTGAGGATTATTTTTAACTATATCAACTATAGGAATATTTTGGTTAATATTTTGGTTAGTAAAAATTGGGGATTGATATTTTTTGGAAGCTTCTAGAAAATTACATTTTTGTTCAGTTTTAATTTTTAATATTTGTTTACGCTGAATAAATTTAGGACATTCTTTTGCATCCGAGCTGTGTGTATCTATTTGACAGTTAACGCAGAATTTTCTAGTACAAGTTGATTCAGGATGAGGTGGCAGTCCACATACGGAACAATTAATAGGGTTTTTACAAAATTTTTGAGTATGTCCCAAAATTTGACAATTACGGCAACGCATTGGATTAGGATAGTGTGGTTTAACAAGTACTGAATAATACTGAATGTCAACACTCGATGGTAATTCATATAACTCAAAAGTTAAAAGTATAGCACCTGAGTCGACTAAGTTTCCCTCGCTGTCCTTTTTCTTAATTTTGTAGGCACTAATAACTTTTTGATTCTCCATTTCTTTAACTATATGTTCTTCAGTCTGATAATTTAGGCAAGGAGCATATATAATACCCTTACAGGTGTTTAAAGTTGGATGATATTTACCTTCTACTTCGACTACACCTCCTAAATTTATTTTTCTTACGAATCGCTTTGCAACATTTTCATTTTTGACCAAGAGAAGCAGTTGTCCATTTTTTAGTTGGTCTACAGAAATTATTTCTCTACTAATAGCTTCAATTCCTTTTTTTCCAATTTAATTAAAAACGGGCTTATTTTTTCCAGTTTAATTTCTTGTTTGGATGATTCCAAAAGAATATATTTTTGGGAAATAGCATTTTTATTGAATATAGTATTAAGTCCGAGTTTTGAAAAATTTTTAAAGTTTTTTGAAGTGTTCCCAGTTTCTTTAGACGTATATCTTTTCTTTTTTAGTTCTGGTGAAGTTCGTCCCAAATGGCTTGACGTAGAAAGGTTAACTTCATCAAGGCAAGCATAAATATTGGCCGACTGTTGCCAGCCTGGCCCGAAGGCCATAATAAGTTTTTTATTTTTTTTCTGCAAACTGATTTTATACAATAAATAACTGATTGACAATAAAAATTTCTGATTTTAAAAACTATTATAAGAGTAATTTTTTTTTTTATTTAATTTTTTATGAAAACAAAAAAAAATAATAACAAAAATTGACTTTAATGTTTTTTTTTTATTTTTTAAATAATTAAAAAAAGCGTCTGTATTCTATGACAAATAAAGCAAGACTGTGTATTTTTATTTTATTTTTCTTTTTAGTAGTACTAATTATTGTTTACATACTTACATATCATTAAGAATTATAAAGTTTACTTAAGAATTTAAGTTTTTACGTAGGTAATCAAATTTTGTATTGTATAACTTCTATTTTTTAAGTCTGAAATATATTTTTAATATTATACATATTAATTAGTCATTAAGAATTGCAATCATATTTTCAATATCAATTTTTTTTTTTTAAACATGTACATACCTTGCTTTGGTAATTAAAATAAAATAAAAATAAAATAAAATAAATAAACATGATAATATATAAGTATGTAAGTATATCAATATCATATAAATAAAAGTTCTTCAAGCAACCCTTATGTTGTTTATTTATTTACATTTTATTTTACAACCGTTATGTTGTTTATTTATTTGCATAGAATAATTTCTTATAAGTACAATAAAATACATACATATATGTATGTAAATACGGCGCTATATAATATCTTATCATTCATTCATCAGTGACATATACGATATGTAAATAAATATGATATTATATAAGTATGTATGTATATCAATATCATATAAATAAAAATTTTTCAAGCAACTGTTATGTTGTTTATTTATTTACATTTTTTTGTACTACGCATTATATCCTCAATAATTTCAAATTATCGAGTAAAACAAAATACAAAAAATTCGTTAAAGAAATTTGTTAGAAAATTTTAAAAAATCAAGTAACACTTTCGTCAATTATAAAGCAACCCTATATTATTAAAAAAAGTTATTAACAGAAATAAGAGTATAATGTTGAAGCTTTAATTTTTATGTATTACTTCAACAAAATTTTAACAGGTGTTCAAGTTACAGCTATTTAAAAATAGTAAATTTTCAGTTTTTGACCCCTTACAGCTCCTAAGCGGAGGGTGATACAAAAAATATTTCTGAAATGACTCATACTTATTTTTAAAGATCTAACATCTGTCAAAATTTCAAGTTTTCCACTTAAACCGTTTAGAAGATAGAAGGGTTAAAGAATTTTGCAATAATTCAGTTTCACATAACGGTAGATTAAGACACCGTATAGTACAAGTATATATTTATTATAAACATGCTTGTAGAGCTCATAATAGCACCTATCGTTTGGAATTTTCTGATTGAAGATATATCTTATAGAGCTTGTTTTATAATAATTTAAATATAGAGATTTTTCGAACTTTGGGGGGCTGTAACTCTTTAACGGGAGGGGCTACAGAAAAATTAATATAATCATAAAATTAATATTTTTATGATATCTATGAGCAGTTAAAATTTCATGGCTCTATTTCAAAAAAATTGTGGAGATTTAAAAGATAGTTGTTCGGGATCTACCCGAAGTTTTGGTCGGAACTCAACCAAAAAAAATAGGGAACCTGCAAATTGCTCCCAGAATATTTTGTGTAAATTTCAAGATTCTAGCTTTCTTAGTTTTTTGCTTAATCGACTCAGAATTTGATTCTGATCCGATCCATACCTTTGAAAGTATATCTAGCTCGCTTATTTCGAGGTGTTACAAACGGAGGAGTAGCTTTATTATACTCGATACTTATCGTACGGGTATAAAGAACTTGTACCCTTTTTATACCCGTATGAACTATGTTCAAGAATATAATAAATTTGCCATTACGTTTGTGAGACCTTAAAGGAGTCGAGCTAGATATAGTGTCAAAGGTATGGATCGGCTTAGAAAGAAATTTTTAAGATATTTTGTCTTTATTTATTGCCTTATTTAATTTATCGTACACAAATTCCTTAAAATTACGATTATAATTTTTTGATTCTATCTTTTTCTTGCATGACAAATTCTTATTACTATCCATCCATATTTATACCCGTACGATAGGATCGGGTATTATAAAATTACTCCTCCGTTTGTAACACCTCGAAATAAGCGAGCTAGATATACCTTCAAAGGTATGGATCGGATCAGAAAAAAATTCTAAGACTTTTGAGCCATGTCCGTCCGTCAGCACGCTAACTCAAAAACTAAGAAAGCTAGAATCTTGAAATTTACACAAAATATTTTGGGAGTAATTTGTAGGTTCCCTATTTTTTTTGGTTGAGTTTGGACCAAGCCTTAGGGTAGCTCTCGAACACCTAACTTTTAAATCTCCACATTTTTTTTGCAATAGAGCTATGAAATTTTAACTACTGATAGATCTCACAAAAATATTAATTTTATTTTTAATAACTTTTTTTTGTAGCCCCACCCGTTACGGAGCTACAGCTTCCCAAAGGTTCAAAAAAGCTCTATATTTAAATTGTTATAGCACAAGTTGTATAAGGTATATCTTCATTTTGAAAACGGCAAACGATTACTACTTTCATTAGCTTTAAAAGTATATATACAATAAATATATATTTTTGGCACACGGTGTCTTAATTTACCGTTATGCGAAACTCAAATTTTGCAAAATTCTTTAACCCTTCCATCTTCTAAATGGTTTAAGTTGGAAACTTGAAATTTTGACAGAAGTTAGTTCTTTGAAAATAAGTATGAGTCATTTCAGAAATTTTTTTTGTATCACCCCCCGTTTAGGAGTTGTAAGGGGTCAAAAACTGAAAATTTCCTATTTTTAAACACCTGTAACTTGAATACCTGTTAAAATTTTTTTGAAGTAATACACAAAAATTAAAGCTTCAACATTATACTTTTATTTCTGTTAACAATTTGTTTTAATAATATAGGGTTACTTTATAATTGACGAAAGTGTTACTTGATTTTTTCAAATTTTCTAACAAATTTCTTTAACGAATTTTTTCCATTTTGTTGTACTCGATAATTTGAAATTGTTGAGGATATAATGCGTAGTACATAAAAATGTAATTAAATAAACAACATAACGGTTGCTTGAAGAATTTTTATTTATATGATATTGATATATATACTTATATAATATCATGTTTATTTACATATCGTATATGTCACTGGTGAATGAATGATAAGAGTATAGATGTATATTATATAGCGCCGTATTTACATACATATATGTATTTTATTGTACTTATAAGAAATTATTCTGTCAATGGAATATTTAAATATAATATAATATAATATTTAAAATTATATTTACTGTTTTGTACTTAGTAAATTTAATATACATTTACCGCTTAGTATTAAATGGTATTATAGAATATTTGAAAAAGTTTTGGATTGATAATCGTTATGTGGAAGGTTAGAATCTGCTTTTGAAGAATGTACATATAAACATATAGTTTGAATATATGTACAACCCATAGTTCTAGAAATTATAAAATTCACCCAAATTATTTTAAAATACTAAAATATTAAAAAAATAATATTGTAAGCAGAGTGACAGGCTGTGAACATACTAACGGTTCGTACGGGTATCTAAGAGTTGACAAAGTCAACTGTATTCTTCCTCGTTTACATTAAGTTAGCTTCATTTAGTTACAAAATATTTTTATAGTGTTTCTTTATTTCTTCTTATTAGTACATATTTAGTGTGCCTGACTCTGGCATTGTAGTGTACAGGTACGATTCCGGATGGAAACATAAAATTGTTTTTGTATATAAATTACAAATAACAACTTTTTTTCTTTTTATTTGCTGCATTACTTGGCAAAGTACAAATTATACATTCCGAAATTGCAAAAACAAATATGTAACTACAACACTCATGAGTTAATATAAAAGCATATAATAAAATAAAAAAAAAACGAGGAATAGTGCAGTAGAGTAGACTGTGTCAACTCTGGGATACCCGTATGAACGTAATGTATCCTGTTTCTATAAAACTTGATCATCTTTTAAAAACATTCAGATGTTTTAGTACCGAACTACAGAGATATATTTATGTAAATTGTGGAGTTGTATGACAGCTACCCGAATCTATTGCGTCTAGCTTCATTAAGTTCCAAGAAATGCAAGAATCCTGAACCAGCTGCTTTAGACCAATCAAATTTTACAAAAGTTTTTGGCATGCAACTCGACACTTTTTCACTAAATTTCAGATAGCTAGCTTTAATAGACACTGAGTTATTCTCATTTAAACGGAGAAGTTGTATAGCAGCTACCCGAACTCGCCGCACCACCACAAGCAAATTTTACAGAAGTTGTTGCCATAAAACTTGATAATCATTTGCGAAATTTCAGAAAGCTAGCTTCAATAGACACTGAGTTATTCTCATTTAAACGGAGAAGTTGTATAGCAGCTACCCAAACTCGCCGCACCACCACAAGCAAATTTTACAGAAGTTGTTGCCATAAAACTTGATAATCATTTGCGAAATTTCAGAAAGCTAGTTTGAATAGATACTGAGTTATTTCTATATAAAGATAGAAGTTGTATGGCAGCTACTCGAACCCGCCGACCGAAAATGTTGGATTTAAATAGCAAAACTAACAATTTTGCAAAAGTGACGTAAAAACAATTTCAGCCTCCTAGCTCATTTATTTTTTGAGTTATCGTGCGGACGGACGGACGTACATGGCTTAATCGACTCAGAATTCGATTCTGAGCCGATCCATACCTTTGACACTATATCTAGCTCGACTCCTTTAAGGTGTCACAAACGTAATGGCAAATTTATTATACCCTTGAACATAGTTCATACGGGTATAATAAAAGCATATACAGAACAAGGTAGAATGTAAACCAACGGTTTTTAAAAGCGCACATTTCCAAAACTCAATACAAACTGTTTAGAAGTGTGACTTACACAAAAATTTGAAAATTTCATGTAATAAGAAAAAATGTGAAAATATGACATTTTTGAAATTTTGAGGGGCCGGAAGTCCGGAATCCTATATAACTAATAACTAAGAAAAGCCGTTAACACACGTAAAAAGATATTATTAAATCTTTAATTTTCATATCTTGCCGAAGAAAAATTTTTACAGGTGCCTAAGTTACAGGTGTCTAAAAATAGCAAATTTTCAATTTTTGAGGCGTAATAACTCTTAAAGAGGGGGTGTTACCAAAAAATTTTCTGAGGAAACTTATACTAATTCTAAAAGTTCTTTCTTGTCTCAAAATTTCAGGTTCCTATCTGAAGAGGTGCCGGAGTTATGAAAAAAGAAATTTCATGCAAAATGTGGTTTTTACATAACGGTAAATTTAAATCGTAAATTACAAAATATTACATAATTTTGGTATTGTTTTATATAGATAATAAAATTTTCGATCTTCTGCCGGTTTTAGATTGCAAAACTATTACGCAGAGCCCGAGATATATACATCTGAAAATGGGGCTTTTTCGCAATTTTGAAGAGCTGCAACTTTGGAACCCTTTACAACTAAAATAAACCTTTAACACACGTAAAAATATAGTACTGTAGCTTTAATTTTTACATCTTGCAGAAGTAAAATGTGTACAGGTTCCTAAGTTACAGGTGTTTAAAAATAGCAAATTTTCAATTTTTAAGCCCTAATAGCTCATAAACAGGGGGCGGTCCGAAAAAATTTTCTGAGCAAACCTATACTAATTTTAAAAGTTCTTTCTTGCCTCAAAATTTCAAGCTTCTATCGAGAAGCGTGCCGGAGTTATGAAAGTAGAAAAATCATGCAAAATTTGGTTTTCACATTTAAATACATTAAATTTAAATACTAAATTTAAAAAAATTGTATAATTTTGATATTAATTTACAAAGATAAAAAAAATACCTGTCGAATGACGTTTTCAGATTGAAATCAGAGTGAAACTAATAAGCACATTTTTTCAAAATTTTTTTGGAAATGTGCTAAAAACCATATATGTAATAAATATACAAAAAGCATATACAAAAAACATATATTATGTATTTCTGAGAAAACTTGTACTAATTCTAAAAGTTCTTTCTTGTCTCAAAATTTCAAGTTCCTATCTAAAAATTCTATTGTCATTTGATTACATTTTTCTATAAATTCCTAATGTCATGTTTATACATATTTTATTTTAGTGTACATTTAAATACTAAATTTAAAAAAAAATGTATAATTTTGATATTGATTTACAAAGATAAAAAAAATTCCTGTCGAATAGCGTTTTCAGATTGAAAAGATGTTAAGTAGAACTATAAGATATACGAATGTAAAAATGGGGCTTTTTTAAAGTTTGAGGGGCTGTAGCTCCGTAATGGAGAGGGCTACATGAAAAAGTTGTTCTACAACAATATTTTTTTTATGAGAGCTACCCGCGGTTAAAATTTTCTTTCTCTATCTTTAACGGTGTAGAAGTTTTGTAAACAGATGGATGGGCGGACGGACAAACGGACAAAGTGAAACTAATAGACACATTTTTTCAAAATTTTTTTGGAAATGTGCTAAAACTAAGAAAAGTACCAAAAAGTGGCACATTAGTTTTTGGGGGCTGTTTTTTTGGGTAGACTTAAAGGCGAGCTTTTTTATTTTTTTTCCTATAATTTAATTCTACAACAAAATCAGGGAGTACATTTTTTAAATCATGTCGGTCCGACTTCCAGTACGCAAGATACGGCGGCTTCTTGCAACTTATGACTATATGTGCTCGGAAGTAATGAACCGAAGATTAAAGGTATCTATCTGTAAAGTTATAAATCATTCATATTAAAAATTCTATAACCTGACGCCTAATCAATATACAAAATAAAAAAACAAATTTTAAATTTGTATAATACCTATACTAAACAAAAACAACATTCACTAAAATACTAATTTATTTTTAATTATAATGTAAATATGATAAGTGAATAGAAAATTAAGTTTTTAAATACATATGTATGTACATACAAAATATTTTATTCTAAAACTATTGGTGAATAGAGTTAAATAAAAAAAAAAATTTTATATTAATTGGACTCGATAAACATTTCACGCTCTTTCAAAACCTGTACACTTTACTCCGCACCATACAACCGAATAAACGACTAAACCTACATACATACAAAATATTTTATTCAAAAATTATTGATGAATAGAGTTAAAAAAAAAAATATCAATTTGTTTGGACTCGATCAATATTGCTCACGCTTTCAAAACCTGTACACTTTATTCCGCACCATACAACCGAACAAACCACTAAACCGACATACATACAAATTATTTTATTCAAAAACTATTGATGAATAGAGTTACAAAAAAAAAAAAATCAATTGAATTGGACTCGATCAACATTGATCGCGCTTTCAAAACCTGTACACTTTACTCCGCACCATTCAACACTCATATATTTATTAAACAGATTCCAAACATAATAAAAAATGTGATAGAATGAATGACAAATAAATAAATAAGCCGACATTGACAAGTTAATATATAATAAATAAAAAAAATAAAATAATAAAGTAAATAAATAACTAAAAAAAAATGAAACCATATAAAAAACATATAATTAAGGTTAGTTACAAATTTATTTTATTTTTTATTTCAAACTTTATAATTCGTAGGTGATCTTTAGAATTTTTATTATATATAGTGTTTTAAGATTTTTTGTTATTGGTATAGGGATTAGTAGTAGATATTATTACTAGTTATAAGTAGTTTATTACAAACTTTATAGGATAGGATAGATTAGGCGCCAGGTAATAGGATTTTTAATATAAATGATTTTTAACTTTACAGATAGATACCTTTAATCTTCGCTTCATTACTTCTTGCAATTGGGTGGGGGTGGATAAGTTTTTTATATGAAAAAACAAAGTTCTTTATATATGAATTTTGTTATTTCTTTTATTAAAATTTAAAATGTTGCGAGTATAAATATATGTATAATACATACATATGTAGTATTTATGTATTATATATTTAACTTGCCCTAAAAGTTATTGAACATTTTATTTTTAATTTCTATATTTATTTATTTGTAATTTGATTATGTTTGTAATCTGTTCAACATATTTATAAGTGTTATCGAGGATCGAATCCAATTCAATTTAATGCTTTTATTTTCTTTATAGGTAGATATATTTTCTTTTTTTTTTATGTATGTTAACAACTAACTAGTCAGTGTCGAAGTTTTTTATATGAAAAAACAAAGTTCTTTATATATGAATTTTGTTATTTCTTTTATTAAAATTTAAAATGTTGCGAGTATAAATATATGTATAATACATACATATGTAGTATTTATGTATTATATATTTAACTTGCCCTAAAAGTTATTGAACATTTTATTTTTAATTTCTATATTTATTTATTTGTAATTTGATTATGTTTGTAATCTGTTCAACATATTTATAAGTGTTATCGAGGATCGAATCCAATTCAATTTAATACTTTTATTTTCTTTATAGGTAGATATATTTTCTTTTTTTTTTATGTATGTTAACAACTAACTAGTCAGTGTCGAAGTTTTTTATATGAAAAAACAAAGTTCTTTATATATGAATTTTGTTATTTCTTTTATTAAAATTTAAAATGTTGCGAGTATAAATATATGTATAATACATACATATGTAGTATTTATGTATTATATATTTAACTTGCCCTAAAAGTTATTGAACATTTTATTTTTAATTTCTATATTTATTTATTTGTAATTTGATTATGTTTGTAATCTGTTCAACATATTTATAAGTGTTATCGAGGATCGAATCCAATTCAATTTAATGCTTTTATTTTCTTTATAGGTAGATATATTTTCTTTTTTTTTTATGTATGTTAACAACTAACTAGTCAGTGTCGAAGTTTTTTATATGAAAAAACAAAGTTCTTTATATATGAATTTTGTTATTTCTTTTATTAAAATTTAAAATGTTGCGAGTATAAATATATGTATAATACATACATATGTAGTATTTATGTATTATATATTTAACTTGCCCTAAAAGTTATTGAACATTTTATTTTTAATTTCTATATTTATTTATTTGTAATTTGATTATGTTTGTAATCTGTTCAACATATTTATAAGTGTTATCGAGGATCGAATCCAATTCAATTTAATACTTTTATTTTCTTTATAGGTAGATATATTTTCTTTTTTTTTTATGTATGTTAACAACTAACTAGTCAGTGTCGAAGTTTTTTATATGAAAAAACAAAGTTCTTTATATATGAATTTTGTTATTTCTTTTATTAAAATTTAAAATGTTGCGAGTATAAATATATGTATAATACATACATATGTAGTATTTATGTATTATATATTTAACTTGCCCTAAAAGTTATTGAACATTTTATTTTTAATTTCTATATTTATTTATTTGTAATTTGATTATGTTTGTAATCTGTTCAACATATTTATAAGTGTTATCGAGGATCGAATCCAATTCAATTTAATGCTTTTATTTTCTTTATAGGTAGATATATTTTCTTTTTTTTTTATGTATGTTAACAACTAACTAGTCAGTGTCGAAGTTTTTTATATGAAAAAACAAAGTTCTTTATATATGAATTTTGTTATTTCTTTTATTAAAATTTAAAATGTTGCGAGTATAAATATATGTATAATACATACATATGTAGTATTTATGTATTATATATTTAACTTGCCCTAAAAGTTATTGAACATTTTATTTTTAATTTCTATATTTATTTATTTGTAATTTGATTATGTTTGTAATCTGTTCAACATATTTATAAGTGTTATCGAGGATCGAATCCAATTCAATTTAATACTTTTATTTTCTTTATAGGTAGATATATTTTCTTTTTTTTTTATGTATGTTAACAACTAACTAGTCAGTGTCGAAGTTTTTTATATGAAAAAACAAAGTTCTTTATATATGAATTTTGTTATTTCTTTTATTAAAATTTAAAATGTTGCGAGTATAAATATATGTATAATACATACATATGTAGTATTTATGTATTATATATTTAACTTGCCCTAAAAGTTATTGAACATTTTATTTTTAATTTCTATATTTATTTATTTGTAATTTGATTATGTTTGTAATCTGTTCAACATATTTATAAGTGTTATCGAGGATCGAATCCAATTCAATTTAATGCTTTTATTTTCTTTATAGGTAGATATATTTTCTTTTTTTTTTATGTATGTTAACAACTAACTAGTCAGTGTCGAAGTTTTTTATATGAAAAAACAAAGTTCTTTATATATGAATTTTGTTATTTCTTTTATTAAAATTTAAAATGTTGCGAGTATAAATATATGTATAATACATACATATGTAGTATTTATGTATTATATATTTAACTTGCCCTAAAAGTTATTGAACATTTTATTTTTAATTTCTATATTTATTTATTTGTAATTTGATTATGTTTGTAATCTGTTCAACATATTTATAAGTGTTATCGAGGATCGAATCCAATTCAATTTAATACTTTTATTTTCTTTATAGGTAGATATATTTTCTTTTTTTTTTATGTATGTTAACAACTAACTAGTCAGTGTCGAAGTTTTTTATATGAAAAAACAAAGTTCTTTATATATGAATTTTGTTATTTCTTTTATTAAAATTTAAAATGTTGCGAGTATAAATATATGTATAATACATACATATGTAGTATTTATGTATTATATATTTAACTTGCCCTAAAAGTTATTGAACATTTTATTTTTAATTTCTATATTTATTTATTTGTAATTTGATTATGTTTGTAATCTGTTCAACATATTTATAAGTGTTATCGAGGATCGAATCCAATTCAATTTAATGCTTTTATTTTCTTTATAGGTAGATATATTTTCTTTTTTTTTTATGTATGTTAACAACTAACTAGTCAGTGTCGAAGTTTTTTATATGAAAAAACAAAGTTCTTTATATATGAATTTTGTTATTTCTTTTATTAAAATTTAAAATGTTGCGAGTATAAATATATGTATAATACATACATATGTAGTATTTATGTATTATATATTTAACTTGCCCTAAAAGTTATTGAACATTTTATTTTTAATTTCTATATTTATTTATTTGTAATTTGATTATGTTTGTAATCTGTTCAACATATTTATAAGTGTTATCGAGGATCGAATCCAATTCAATTTAATACTTTTATTTTCTTTATAGGTAGATATATTTTCTTTTTTTTTTATGTATGTTAACAACTAACTAGTCAGTGTCGAAGTTTTTTATATGAAAAAACAAAGTTCTTTATATATGAATTTTGTTATTTCTTTTATTAAAATTTAAAATGTTGCGAGTATAAATATATGTATAATACATACATATGTAGTATTTATGTATTATATATTTAACTTGCCCTAAAAGTTATTGAACATTTTATTTTTAATTTCTATATTTATTTATTTGTAATTTGATTATGTTTGTAATCTGTTCAACATATTTATAAGTGTTATCGAGGATCGAATCCAATTCAATTTAATGCTTTTATTTTCTTTATAGGTAGATATATTTTCTTTTTTTTTTATGTATGTTAACAACTAACTAGTCAGTGTCGAAGTTTTTTATATGAAAAAACAAAGTTCTTTATATATGAATTTTGTTATTTCTTTTATTAAAATTTAAAATGTTGCGAGTATAAATATATGTATAATACATACATATGTAGTATTTATGTATTATATATTTAACTTGCCCTAAAAGTTATTGAACATTTTATTTTTAATTTCTATATTTATTTATTTGTAATTTGATTATGTTTGTAATCTGTTCAACATATTTATAAGTGTTATCGAGGATCGAATCCAATTCAATTTAATACTTTTATTTTCTTTATAGGTAGATATATTTTCTTTTTTTTTTATGTATGTTAACAACTAACTAGTCAGTGTCGAAGTTTTTTATATGAAAAAACAAAGTTCTTTATATATGAATTTTGTTATTTCTTTTATTAAAATTTAAAATGTTGCGAGTATAAATATATGTATAATACATACATATGTAGTATTTATGTATTATATATTTAACTTGCCCTAAAAGTTATTGAACATTTTATTTTTAATTTCTATATTTATTTATTTGTAATTTGATTATGTTTGTAATCTGTTCAACATATTTATAAGTGTTATCGAGGATCGAATCCAATTCAATTTAATGCTTTTATTTTCTTTATAGGTAGATATATTTTCTTTTTTTTTTATGTATGTTAACAACTAACTAGTCAGTGTCGAAGTTTTTTATATGAAAAAACAAAGTTCTTTATATATGAATTTTGTTATTTCTTTTATTAAAATTTAAAATGTTGCGAGTATAAATATATGTATAATACATACATATGTAGTATTTATGTATTATATATTTAACTTGCCCTAAAAGTTATTGAACATTTTATTTTTAATTTCTATATTTATTTATTTGTAATTTGATTATGTTTGTAATCTGTTCAACATATTTATAAGTGTTATCGAGGATCGAATCCAATTCAATTTAATACTTTTATTTTCTTTATAGGTAGATATATTTTCTTTTTTTTTTATGTATGTTAACAACTAACTAGTCAGTGTCGAAGTTTTTTATATGAAAAAACAAAGTTCTTTATATATGAATTTTGTTATTTCTTTTATTAAAATTTAAAATGTTGCGAGTATAAATATATGTATAATACATACATATGTAGTATTTATGTATTATATATTTAACTTGCCCTAAAAGTTATTGAACATTTTATTTTTAATTTCTATATTTATTTATTTGTAATTTGATTATGTTTGTAATCTGTTCAACATATTTATAAGTGTTATCGAGGATCGAATCCAATTCAATTTAATGCTTTTATTTTCTTTATAGGTAGATATATTTTCTTTTTTTTTTATGTATGTTAACAACTAACTAGTCAGTGTCGAAGTTTTTTATATGAAAAAACAAAGTTCTTTATATATGAATTTTGTTATTTCTTTTATTAAAATTTAAAATGTTGCGAGTATAAATATATGTATAATACATACATATGTAGTATTTATGTATTATATATTTAACTTGCCCTAAAAGTTATTGAACATTTTATTTTTAATTTCTATATTTATTTATTTGTAATTTGATTATGTTTGTAATCTGTTCAACATATTTATAAGTGTTATCGAGGATCGAATCCAATTCAATTTAATACTTTTATTTTCTTTATAGGTAGATATATTTTCTTTTTTTTTTATGTATGTTAACAACTAACTAGTCAGTGTCGAAGTTTTTTATATGAAAAAACAAAGTTCTTTATATATGAATTTTGTTATTTCTTTTATTAAAATTTAAAATGTTGCGAGTATAAATATATGTATAATACATACATATGTAGTATTTATGTATTATATATTTAACTTGCCCTAAAAGTTATTGAACATTTTATTTTTAATTTCTATATTTATTTATTTGTAATTTGATTATGTTTGTAATCTGTTCAACATATTTATAAGTGTTATCGAGGATCGAATCCAATTCAATTTAATGCTTTTATTTTCTTTATAGGTAGATATATTTTCTTTTTTTTTTATGTATGTTAACAACTAACTAGTCAGTGTCGAAGTTTTTTATATGAAAAAACAAAGTTCTTTATATATGAATTTTGTTATTTCTTTTATTAAAATTTAAAATGTTGCGAGTATAAATATATGTATAATACATACATATGTAGTATTTATGTATTATATATTTAACTTGCCCTAAAAGTTATTGAACATTTTATTTTTAATTTCTATATTTATTTATTTGTAATTTGATTATGTTTGTAATCTGTTCAACATATTTATAAGTGTTATCGAGGATCGAATCCAATTCAATTTAATACTTTTATTTTCTTTATAGGTAGATATATTTTCTTTTTTTTTTATGTATGTTAACAACTAACTAGTCAGTGTCGAAGTTTTTTATATGAAAAAACAAAGTTCTTTATATATGAATTTTGTTATTTCTTTTATTAAAATTTAAAATGTTGCGAGTATAAATATATGTATAATACATACATATGTAGTATTTATGTATTATATATTTAACTTGCCCTAAAAGTTATTGAACATTTTATTTTTAATTTCTATATTTATTTATTTGTAATTTGATTATGTTTGTAATCTGTTCAACATATTTATAAGTGTTATCGAGGATCGAATCCAATTCAATTTAATGCTTTTATTTTCTTTATAGGTAGATATATTTTCTTTTTTTTTTATGTATGTTAACAACTAACTAGTCAGTGTCGAAGTTTTTTATATGAAAAAACAAAGTTCTTTATATATGAATTTTGTTATTTCTTTTATTAAAATTTAAAATGTTGCGAGTATAAATATATGTATAATACATACATATGTAGTATTTATGTATTATATATTTAACTTGCCCTAAAAGTTATTGAACATTTTATTTTTAATTTCTATATTTATTTATTTGTAATTTGATTATGTTTGTAATCTGTTCAACATATTTATAAGTGTTATCGAGGATCGAATCCAATTCAATTTAATGCTTTTATTTTCTTTATAGGTAGATATATTTTCTTTTTTTTTTATGTATGTTAACAACTAACTAGTCAGTGTCGAAGTTTTTTATATGAAAAAACAAAGTTCTTTATATATGAATTTTGTTATTTCTTTTATTAAAATTTAAAATGTTGCGAGTATAAATATATGTATAATACATACATATGTAGTATTTATGTATTATATATTTAACTTGCCCTAAAAGTTATTGAACATTTTATTTTTAATTTCTATATTTATTTATTTGTAATTTGATTATGTTTGTAATCTGTTCAACATATTTATAAGTGTTATCGAGGATCGAATCCAATTCAATTTAATGCTTTTATTTTCTTTATAGGTAGATATATTTTCTTTTTTTTTTATGTATGTTAACAACTAACTAGTCAGTGTCGAAGTTTTTTATATGAAAAAACAAAGTTCTTTATATATGAATTTTGTTATTTCTTTTATTAAAATTTAAAATGTTGCGAGTATAAATATATGTATAATACATACATATGTAGTATTTATGTATTATATATTTAACTTGCCCTAAAAGTTATTGAACATTTTATTTTTAATTTCTATATTTATTTATTTGTAATTTGATTATGTTTGTAATCTGTTCAACATATTTATAAGTGTTATCGAGGATCGAATCCAATTCAATTTAATACTTTTATTTTCTTTATAGGTAGATATATTTTCTTTTTTTTTTATGTATGTTAACAACTAACTAGTCAGTGTCGAAGTTTTTTATATGAAAAAACAAAGTTCTTTATATATGAATTTTGTTATTTCTTTTATTAAAATTTAAAATGTTGCGAGTATAAATATATGTATAATACATACATATGTAGTATTTATGTATTATATATTTAACTTGCCCTAAAAGTTATTGAACATTTTATTTTTAATTTCTATATTTATTTATTTGTAATTTGATTATGTTTGTAATCTGTTCAACATATTTATAAGTGTTATCGAGGATCGAATCCAATTCAATTTAATGCTTTTATTTTCTTTATAGGTAGATATATTTTCTTTTTTTTTTATGTATGTTAACAACTAACTAGTCAGTGTCGAAGTTTTTTATATGAAAAAACAAAGTTCTTTATATATGAATTTTGTTATTTCTTTTATTAAAATTTAAAATGTTGCGAGTATAAATATATGTATAATACATACATATGTAGTATTTATGTATTATATATTTAACTTGCCCTAAAAGTTATTGAACATTTTATTTTTAATTTCTATATTTATTTATTTGTAATTTGATTATGTTTGTAATCTGTTCAACATATTTATAAGTGTTATCGAGGATCGAATCCAATTCAATTTAATGCTTTTATTTTCTTTATAGGTAGATATATTTTCTTTTTTTTTTATGTATGTTAACAACTAACTAGTCAGTGTCGAAGTTTTTTATATGAAAAAACAAAGTTCTTTATATATGAATTTTGTTATTTCTTTTATTAAAATTTAAAATGTTGCGAGTATAAATATATGTATAATACATACATATGTAGTATTTATGTATTATATATTTAACTTGCCCTAAAAGTTATTGAACATTTTATTTTTAATTTCTATATTTATTTATTTGTAATTTGATTATGTTTGTAATCTGTTCAACATATTTATAAGTGTTATCGAGGATCGAATCCAATTCAATTTAATACTTTTATTTTCTTTATAGGTAGATATATTTTCTTTTTTTTTTATGTATGTTAACAACTAACTAGTCAGTGTCGAAGTTTTTTATATGAAAAAACAAAGTTCTTTATATATGAATTTTGTTATTTCTTTTATTAAAATTTAAAATGTTGCGAGTATAAATATATGTATAATACATACATATGTAGTATTTATGTATTATATATTTAACTTGCCCTAAAAGTTATTGAACATTTTATTTTTAATTTCTATATTTATTTATTTGTAATTTGATTATGTTTGTAATCTGTTCAACATATTTATAAGTGTTATCGAGGATCGAATCCAATTCAATTTAATGCTTTTATTTTCTTTATAGGTAGATATATTTTCTTTTTTTTTTATGTATGTTAACAACTAACTAGTCAGTGTCGAAGTTTTTTATATGAAAAAACAAAGTTCTTTATATATGAATTTTGTTATTTCTTTTATTAAAATTTAAAATGTTGCGAGTATAAATATATGTATAATACATACATATGTAGTATTTATGTATTATATATTTAACTTGCCCTAAAAGTTATTGAACATTTTATTTTTAATTTCTATATTTATTTATTTGTAATTTGATTATGTTTGTAATCTGTTCAACATATTTATAAGTGTTATCGAGGATCGAATCCAATTCAATTTAATACTTTTATTTTCTTTATAGGTAGATATATTTTCTTTTTTTTTTATGTATGTTAACAACTAACTAGTCAGTGTCGAAGTTTTTTATATGAAAAAACAAAGTTCTTTATATATGAATTTTGTTATTTCTTTTATTAAAATTTAAAATGTTGCGAGTATAAATATATGTATAATACATACATATGTAGTATTTATGTATTATATATTTAACTTGCCCTAAAAGTTATTGAACATTTTATTTTTAATTTCTATATTTATTTATTTGTAATTTGATTATGTTTGTAATCTGTTCAACATATTTATAAGTGTTATCGAGGATCGAATCCAATTCAATTTAATGCTTTTATTTTCTTTATAGGTAGATATATTTTCTTTTTTTTTTATGTATGTTAACAACTAACTAGTCAGTGTCGAAGTTTTTTATATGAAAAAACAAAGTTCTTTATATATGAATTTTGTTATTTCTTTTATTAAAATTTAAAATGTTGCGAGTATAAATATATGTATAATACATACATATGTAGTATTTATGTATTATATATTTAACTTGCCCTAAAAGTTATTGAACATTTTATTTTTAATTTCTATATTTATTTATTTGTAATTTGATTATGTTTGTAATCTGTTCAACATATTTATAAGTGTTATCGAGGATCGAATCCAATTCAATTTAATACTTTTATTTTCTTTATAGGTAGATATATTTTCTTTTTTTTTTATGTATGTTAACAACTAACTAGTCAGTGTCGAAGTTTTTTATATGAAAAAACAAAGTTCTTTATATATGAATTTTGTTATTTCTTTTATTAAAATTTAAAATGTTGCGAGTATAAATATATGTATAATACATACATATGTAGTATTTATGTATTATATATTTAACTTGCCCTAAAAGTTATTGAACATTTTATTTTTAATTTCTATATTTATTTATTTGTAATTTGATTATGTTTGTAATCTGTTCAACATATTTATAAGTGTTATCGAGGATCGAATCCAATTCAATTTAATGCTTTTATTTTCTTTATAGGTAGATATATTTTCTTTTTTTTTTATGTATGTTAACAACTAACTAGTCAGTGTCGAAGTTTTTTATATGAAAAAACAAAGTTCTTTATATATGAATTTTGTTATTTCTTTTATTAAAATTTAAAATGTTGCGAGTATAAATATATGTATAATACATACATATGTAGTATTTATGTATTATATATTTAACTTGCCCTAAAAGTTATTGAACATTTTATTTTTAATTTCTATATTTATTTATTTGTAATTTGATTATGTTTGTAATCTGTTCAACATATTTATAAGTGTTATCGAGGATCGAATCCAATTCAATTTAATACTTTTATTTTCTTTATAGGTAGATATATTTTCTTTTTTTTTTATGTATGTTAACAACTAACTAGTCAGTGTCGAAGTTTTTTATATGAAAAAACAAAGTTCTTTATATATGAATTTTGTTATTTCTTTTATTAAAATTTAAAATGTTGCGAGTATAAATATATGTATAATACATACATATGTAGTATTTATGTATTATATATTTAACTTGCCCTAAAAGTTATTGAACATTTTATTTTTAATTTCTATATTTATTTATTTGTAATTTGATTATGTTTGTAATCTGTTCAACATATTTATAAGTGTTATCGAGGATCGAATCCAATTCAATTTAATGCTTTTATTTTCTTTATAGGTAGATATATTTTCTTTTTTTTTTATGTATGTTAACAACTAACTAGTCAGTGTCGAAGTTTTTTATATGAAAAAACAAAGTTCTTTATATATGAATTTTGTTATTTCTTTTATTAAAATTTAAAATGTTGCGAGTATAAATATATGTATAATACATACATATGTAGTATTTATGTATTATATATTTAACTTGCCCTAAAAGTTATTGAACATTTTATTTTTAATTTCTATATTTATTTATTTGTAATTTGATTATGTTTGTAATCTGTTCAACATATTTATAAGTGTTATCGAGGATCGAATCCAATTCAATTTAATACTTTTATTTTCTTTATAGGTAGATATATTTTCTTTTTTTTTTATGTATGTTAACAACTAACTAGTCAGTGTCGAAGTTTTTTATATGAAAAAACAAAGTTCTTTATATATGAATTTTGTTATTTCTTTTATTAAAATTTAAAATGTTGCGAGTATAAATATATGTATAATACATACATATGTAGTATTTATGTATTATATATTTAACTTGCCCTAAAAGTTATTGAACATTTTATTTTTAATTTCTATATTTATTTATTTGTAATTTGATTATGTTTGTAATCTGTTCAACATATTTATAAGTGTTATCGAGGATCGAATCCAATTCAATTTAATGCTTTTATTTTCTTTATAGGTAGATATATTTTCTTTTTTTTTTATGTATGTTAACAACTAACTAGTCAGTGTCGAAGTTTTTTATATGAAAAAACAAAGTTCTTTATATATGAATTTTGTTATTTCTTTTATTAAAATTTAAAATGTTGCGAGTATAAATATATGTATAATACATACATATGTAGTATTTATGTATTATATATTTAACTTGCCCTAAAAGTTATTGAACATTTTATTTTTAATTTCTATATTTATTTATTTGTAATTTGATTATGTTTGTAATCTGTTCAACATATTTATAAGTGTTATCGAGGATCGAATCCAATTCAATTTAATACTTTTATTTTCTTTATAGGTAGATATATTTTCTTTTTTTTTTATGTATGTTAACAACTAACTAGTCAGTGTCGAAGTTTTTTATATGAAAAAACAAAGTTCTTTATATATGAATTTTGTTATTTCTTTTATTAAAATTTAAAATGTTGCGAGTATAAATATATGTATAATACATACATATGTAGTATTTATGTATTATATATTTAACTTGCCCTAAAAGTTATTGAACATTTTATTTTTAATTTCTATATTTATTTATTTGTAATTTGATTATGTTTGTAATCTGTTCAACATATTTATAAGTGTTATCGAGGATCGAATCCAATTCAATTTAATGCTTTTATTTTCTTTATAGGTAGATATATTTTCTTTTTTTTTTATGTATGTTAACAACTAACTAGTCAGTGTCGAAGTTTTTTATATGAAAAAACAAAGTTCTTTATATATGAATTTTGTTATTTCTTTTATTAAAATTTAAAATGTTGCGAGTATAAATATATGTATAATACATACATATGTAGTATTTATGTATTATATATTTAACTTGCCCTAAAAGTTATTGAACATTTTATTTTTAATTTCTATATTTATTTATTTGTAATTTGATTATGTTTGTAATCTGTTCAACATATTTATAAGTGTTATCGAGGATCGAATCCAATTCAATTTAATGCTTTTATTTTCTTTATAGGTAGATATATTTTCTTTTTTTTTTATGTATGTTAACAACTAACTAGTCAGTGTCGAAGTTTTTTATATGAAAAAACAAAGTTCTTTATATATGAATTTTGTTATTTCTTTTATTAAAATTTAAAATGTTGCGAGTATAAATATATGTATAATACATACATATGTAGTATTTATGTATTATATATTTAACTTGCCCTAAAAGTTATTGAACATTTTATTTTTAATTTCTATATTTATTTATTTGTAATTTGATTATGTTTGTAATCTGTTCAACATATTTATAAGTGTTATCGAGGATCGAATCCAATTCAATTTAATGCTTTTATTTTCTTTATAGGTAGATATATTTTCTTTTTTTTTTATGTATGTTAACAACTAACTAGTCAGTGTCGAAGTTTTTTATATGAAAAAACAAAGTTCTTTATATATGAATTTTGTTATTTCTTTTATTAAAATTTAAAATGTTGCGAGTATAAATATATGTATAATACATACATATGTAGTATTTATGTATTATATATTTAACTTGCCCTAAAAGTTATTGAACATTTTATTTTTAATTTCTATATTTATTTATTTGTAATTTGATTATGTTTGTAATCTGTTCAACATATTTATAAGTGTTATCGAGGATCGAATCCAATTCAATTTAATACTTTTATTTTCTTTATAGGTAGATATATTTTCTTTTTTTTTTATGTATGTTAACAACTAACTAGTCAGTGTCGAAGTTTTTTATATGAAAAAACAAAGTTCTTTATATATGAATTTTGTTATTTCTTTTATTAAAATTTAAAATGTTGCGAGTATAAATATATGTATAATACATACATATGTAGTATTTATGTATTATATATTTAACTTGCCCTAAAAGTTATTGAACATTTTATTTTTAATTTCTATATTTATTTATTTGTAATTTGATTATGTTTGTAATCTGTTCAACATATTTATAAGTGTTATCGAGGATCGAATCCAATTCAATTTAATGCTTTTATTTTCTTTATAGGTAGATATATTTTCTTTTTTTTTATGTATGTTAACAACTAACTAGTCAGTGTCGAAGTTTTTTATATGAAAAAACAAAGTTCTTTATATATGAATTTTGTTATTTCTTTTATTAAAATTTAAAATGTTGCGAGTATAAATATATGTATAATACATACATATGTAGTATTTATGTATTATATATTTAACTTGCCCTAAAAGTTATTGAACATTTTATTTTTAATTTCTATATTTATTTATTTGTAATTTGATTATGTTTGTAATCTGTTCAACATATTTATAAGTGTTATCGAGGATCGAATCCAATTCAATTTAATGCTTTTATTTTCTTTATAGGTAGATATATTTTCTTTTTTTTTTATGTATGTTAACAACTAACTAGTCAGTGTCGAAGTTTTTTATATGAAAAAACAAAGTTCTTTATATATGAATTTTGTTATTTCTTTTATTAAAATTTAAAATGTTGCGAGTATAAATATATGTATAATACATACATATGTAGTATTTATGTATTATATATTTAACTTGCCCTAAAAGTTATTGAACATTTTATTTTTAATTTCTATATTTATTTATTTGTAATTTGATTATGTTTGTAATCTGTTCAACATATTTATAAGTGTTATCGAGGATCGAATCCAATTCAATTTAATACTTTTATTTTCTTTATAGGTAGATATATTTTCTTTTTTTTTTATGTATGTTAACAACTAACTAGTCAGTGTCGAAGTTTTTTATATGAAAAAACAAAGTTCTTTATATATGAATTTTGTTATTTCTTTTATTAAAATTTAAAATGTTGCGAGTATAAATATATGTATAATACATACATATGTAGTATTTATGTATTATATATTTAACTTGCCCTAAAAGTTATTGAACATTTTATTTTTAATTTCTATATTTATTTATTTGTAATTTGATTATGTTTGTAATCTGTTCAACATATTTATAAGTGTTATCGAGGATCGAATCCAATTCAATTTAATACTTTTATTTTCTTTATAGGTAGATATATTTTCTTTTTTTTTATGTATGTTAACAACTAACTAGTCAGTGTCGAAGTTTTTTATATGAAAAAACAAAGTTCTTTATATATGAATTTTGTTATTTCTTTTATTAAAATTTAAAATGTTGCGAGTATAAATATATGTATAATACATACATATGTAGTATTTATGTATTATATATTTAACTTGCCCTAAAAGTTATTGAACATTTTATTTTTAATTTCTATATTTATTTATTTGTAATTTGATTATGTTTGTAATCTGTTCAACATATTTATAAGTGTTATCGAGGATCGAATCCAATTCAATTTAATGCTTTTATTTTCTTTATAGGTAGATATATTTTCTTTTTTTTTTATGTATGTTAACAACTAACTAGTCAGTGTCGAAGTTTTTTATATGAAAAAACAAAGTTCTTTATATATGAATTTTGTTATTTCTTTTATTAAAATTTAAAATGTTGCGAGTATAAATATATGTATAATACATACATATGTAGTATTTATGTATTATATATTTAACTTGCCCTAAAAGTTATTGAACATTTTATTTTTAATTTCTATATTTATTTATTTGTAATTTGATTATGTTTGTAATCTGTTCAACATATTTATAAGTGTTATCGAGGATCGAATCCAATTCAATTTAATACTTTTATTTTCTTTATAGGTAGATATATTTTCTTTTTTTTTTATGTATGTTAACAACTAACTAGTCAGTGTCGAAGTTTTTTATATGAAAAAACAAAGTTCTTTATATATGAATTTTGTTATTTCTTTTATTAAAATTTAAAATGTTGCGAGTATAAATATATGTATAATACATACATATGTAGTATTTATGTATTATATATTTAACTTGCCCTAAAAGTTATTGAACATTTTATTTTTAATTTCTATATTTATTTATTTGTAATTTGATTATGTTTGTAATCTGTTCAACATATTTATAAGTGTTATCGAGGATCGAATCCAATTCAATTTAATGCTTTTATTTTCTTTATAGGTAGATATATTTTCTTTTTTTTTTATGTATGTTAACAACTAACTAGTCAGTGTCGAAGTTTTTTATATGAAAAAACAAAGTTCTTTATATATGAATTTTGTTATTTCTTTTATTAAAATTTAAAATGTTGCGAGTATAAATATATGTATAATACATACATATGTAGTATTTATGTATTATATATTTAACTTGCCCTAAAAGTTATTGAACATTTTATTTTTAATTTCTATATTTATTTATTTGTAATTTGATTATGTTTGTAATCTGTTCAACATATTTATAAGTGTTATCGAGGATCGAATCCAATTCAATTTAATACTTTTATTTTCTTTATAGGTAGATATATTTTCTTTTTTTTTTATGTATGTTAACAACTAACTAGTCAGTGTCGAAGTTTTTTATATGAAAAAACAAAGTTCTTTATATATGAATTTTGTTATTTCTTTTATTAAAATTTAAAATGTTGCGAGTATAAATATATGTATAATACATACATATGTAGTATTTATGTATTATATATTTAACTTGCCCTAAAAGTTATTGAACATTTTATTTTTAATTTCTATATTTATTTATTTGTAATTTGATTATGTTTGTAATCTGTTCAACATATTTATAAGTGTTATCGAGGATCGAATCCAATTCAATTTAATGCTTTTATTTTCTTTATAGGTAGATATATTTTCTTTTTTTTTTATGTATGTTAACAACTAACTAGTCAGTGTCGAAGTTTTTTATATGAAAAAACAAAGTTCTTTATATATGAATTTTGTTATTTCTTTTATTAAAATTTAAAATGTTGCGAGTATAAATATATGTATAATACATACATATGTAGTATTTATGTATTATATATTTAACTTGCCCTAAAAGTTATTGAACATTTTATTTTTAATTTCTATATTTATTTATTTGTAATTTGATTATGTTTGTAATCTGTTCAACATATTTATAAGTGTTATCGAGGATCGAATCCAATTCAATTTAATACTTTTATTTTCTTTATAGGTAGATATATTTTCTTTTTTTTTTATGTATGTTAACAACTAACTAGTCAGTGTCGAAGTTTTTTATATGAAAAAACAAAGTTCTTTATATATGAATTTTGTTATTTCTTTTATTAAAATTTAAAATGTTGCGAGTATAAATATATGTATAATACATACATATGTAGTATTTATGTATTATATATTTAACTTGCCCTAAAAGTTATTGAACATTTTATTTTTAATTTCTATATTTATTTATTTGTAATTTGATTATGTTTGTAATCTGTTCAACATATTTATAAGTGTTATCGAGGATCGAATCCAATTCAATTTAATGCTTTTATTTTCTTTATAGGTAGATATATTTTCTTTTTTTTTTATGTATGTTAACAACTAACTAGTCAGTGTCGAAGTTTTTTATATGAAAAAACAAAGTTCTTTATATATGAATTTTGTTATTTCTTTTATTAAAATTTAAAATGTTGCGAGTATAAATATATGTATAATACATACATATGTAGTATTTATGTATTATATATTTAACTTGCCCTAAAAGTTATTGAACATTTTATTTTTAATTTCTATATTTATTTATTTGTAATTTGATTATGTTTGTAATCTGTTCAACATATTTATAAGTGTTATCGAGGATCGAATCCAATTCAATTTAATACTTTTATTTTCTTTATAGGTAGATATATTTTCTTTTTTTTTTATGTATGTTAACAACTAACTAGTCAGTGTCGAAGTTTTTTATATGAAAAAACAAAGTTCTTTATATATGAATTTTGTTATTTCTTTTATTAAAATTTAAAATGTTGCGAGTATAAATATATGTATAATACATACATATGTAGTATTTATGTATTATATATTTAACTTGCCCTAAAAGTTATTGAACATTTTATTTTTAATTTCTATATTTATTTATTTGTAATTTGATTATGTTTGTAATCTGTTCAACATATTTATAAGTGTTATCGAGGATCGAATCCAATTCAATTTAATGCTTTTATTTTCTTTATAGGTAGATATATTTTCTTTTTTTTTATGTATGTTAACAACTAACTAGTCAGTGTCGAAGTTTTTTATATGAAAAAACAAAGTTCTTTATATATGAATTTTGTTATTTCTTTTATTAAAATTTAAAATGTTGCGAGTATAAATATATGTATAATACATACATATGTAGTATTTATGTATTATATATTTAACTTGCCCTAAAAGTTATTGAACATTTTATTTTTAATTTCTATATTTATTTATTTGTAATTTGATTATGTTTGTAATCTGTTCAACATATTTATAAGTGTTATCGAGGATCGAATCCAATTCAATTTAATACTTTTATTTTCTTTATAGGTAGATATATTTTCTTTTTTTTTTAT